>JAGKQL010000036.1:721846-742614 GCA_018398635.1 Cyprinodon brontotheroides
GTTTAGTTGAAGTCTAAGTCTATATCCTAGCCTGTAGCCTCTAAACAACTTCTCAGGGCTTAATTCTGTGACCTTCTTCTTGCAGTTCTGTCTACTTAGATCACAGTTCTAAGCAGGGAAAAACAAAATTGTAATCCATTTTTTAAGACGCCGTCTTGCTCTTGAGACTTATAATTCCTTGAAATTTGCTTTTTGCGTTTTGTTAAAACGCAGTTGAGACTGCTGCAAATGCAAATGTGGGAAAAAGGTTTTGTAAAAATTAGCTAAGTCTCAGTGTGTGGTAACGTAAGTGACTTAGTTCTTCCACTATAAGATTCCCATCACACAAAGTCATGGGGATGATTTTTTTTTTAATATGTCTATAACACATTTTATTAATCAATGATTCGGAAGAACTCCATACTATATACTTTCTTCTATGTTAATATATTTGAAATACTGTTGAATGTATTTAATGATACTAGCTTTCACCATATAGAGATTAGCTTGTTGTAGAGTCCATTAAATTTGTTCAAAAGCTATCATTGAAATCATTTTAAGCAGAAAATATTTTTCTGAAAAGATTAATAAATAAAAGCAAACCCTCTCTGAACGGAAAATGTATAGCTCGAAGTGTGATTATTAGAAAATGATTTGCTCTATTACTCCCACTAATCTTCAGTAGTCAATATTTTGGATAACATGGAGGGTTTGGACCATAAGTCCTTTCTAAACAAACAGACAATAAATTATATTTGCATTTTCCTCCATTATTGAATAAGATACTTTAATGATAAAACAATAGAGTCTGGTATTAACATGACACTTTCCGGGGTGAAATACTTTCTTCCCATTGTCCTGTCTGAAAAGAAATGGCAGAAGTTGCTCCTTCATCTTGTGTATTCCCCCAGTACTGAGTGGGTCTGCTCTTAATTGTGGTATAGGCTGAACATCGGCAAGAGTCATTTCATCACATAGCCACACCAGAAAACAGCTGCAGCAGTTTCTGCAAGCTGCCTTTTCTCCGGGAAACAGCCACAAGCTGCAAAAAAAATCCAAGGGACGATGTCATCACCATGGATTTCGTGAAATACCAGAAAGTCTGAGTTTTATTATAAAAATCCTCTAAGAGCACAAACAAAATGTGAAGCACAAACAGGGCTATTAATTGAGATGGCAGATGGTCCCTTATGGGCCGGACTGCAATGAGACAGTACTGTGGAAAACAAAGCATCCACGGTGACCACCACCCTCCATTTCTGTCGCTCCGACTGGGAGACGGGGTCTAGGCTTGGAACCCACAAAACTTAAACAGAAATCACCATTGTTGCCCAGGCAAGACACAGAGAGGCTAATTCATAGGAATGAGATGTATTAAGTTTCTGCAGGGGAATGTTGTTTATCCATGTCACCGTCACTGCTGAATTTGTCTTTGATAGATGTGGAAATAAAACCACATCCATTCTGCATCATGAAAAAAGAAATATTTTACTTGTCAATAGATAGTCAATAGATTAGTGAATTAACCTGGTGGACAATGCACCCAATAATGTTTCTCATTTGTGGGAGTTACACACAAAAATTTGCTTTAAAGATGACTTCCCTCCCAGACAAAGTAACTGGATCCTCTGTTTAATAGTTTGCTGTTGCAGGGCTCTGAATGAGTGGTTTCCATTCCATGGGGCTGTAACCGATTGTCCCAGTGACCACAACAAAGGACAATAAAGGAAGGAGGGTGAGGGAAGAGAGAACAAACCCAACCTCAGAAATGAACCAGAGGGTCTTGAGATCAATGACTCAGAGGCTTTCAGAGACTTCATCTTGCTTTACTCCAGTTTTTGCTTTACGCTCGTCTTATATCCTGAAACATCTGCTTTATGCTCATTGCACAAGTCAGTGCTACGTGATTGATGTAAAGAACCATCATATCAATAGGATATGCTGTCACAGAACCAATGTGGCTTTTTAAAAGCTACACATGTGTACCTGAATCAAGACAAGTTTATGTATGACGTCATCCACGTGCCAGACTGGAGTTGAAACAGGCAGCCACAGGCAGCTACGCCTTACCCGTTATTATTATTCGGCGAGCTAATCTGAATTGTTCAATTCCTATTTTGAGAGCGAGATCATCTGTGGTAGCAGCACTAGACATCTTCCAGGCATGTGAGGAAAACTAGCAGCAGTTCAGCGGACAGGAAGAATGAATGGTAGCCGGTGCGAGCAGATGACGTCAAACACACTGCTTTGTTTTTAAAAAATATAAATATAAAAAATATAACCAGGGGACAGTAATTCGCCTACATGTTATGAATGCTGGCGTACCATAAAGAATACATCATGAACAGTTTAGTTCGATATAATCTAACGGAATATCTTCGGAACAGCTCCAAATGACATTAAACTAATATGGGTGAGTAGAACATGATGTAATAAAAAAAATCAATGGGCCAATGTAAAAAAAAAAACGGGGTTCCCCTTTAAGACTGTATGTGTACTTTCTATGAGTTGTAGATGCTGGGAAGATGAAACCAAAATCAAAATGGTCGTACTTTGTCTAAATTCTCCCATCATCAAAGATGTAGTGTCAAGCCACAGTGCATAATTTAAAACTTCTCAATGTGATAAAACTACAAAAAAATGCCTTTAGTAGAGCATATTTCTTCCTTTTTTTGTTGAGGCATAACTCATTAGGAATTAGACTACCATTTAGCTAATATTTTGGACAGAATTCCACTATAGCAGACTTATTTCAAAGCATAAGCGGCTAATTTGGATTCACACATGAATAAAATTACTTTTGAATGTTGATTGAAAATGTAGTATTTTAGTTGATTGGAATACAATCTTAGAAAATACATTTTCCACAGATATGCCTCATAGCAAAGTGTTCAACCAGTGTCATCAAGTCTATGAAGAAAGATGTCCATTAGGTGGAGACTATTTTAGGTGGCCATCATACTGTGGTTAGAGTTGGTCAGACTTCTTTTCTGTCCGTGGCTGTGTCATGTAAGCAGCCAGACGTCTTAGTGTGTTTCAGAGCTGCTTATAACAACAGAGAGACTCCACAATGAATTTTCATGAGAGCAGCCTCAGTCTATATTCCCTGATGTGATTGATCCTTGGTGTACTTTGGCCACTGTTTGGGTTTAATAGTGGTTATGAAATTGTTGCATTCTAAATCTGTAAGTAATGATGGGGCACACTTGTGTATTTTGTGTTTTGTTTGGGTCACAGTTGGGACACTTTTCTAATGAATGACCTGTCTACCTCACTGCATGTCTTTAGAAGTTAATGATTTAAGAATAAAATAATCTGACTTTTATAATACAAGGAGGACAATGAAATATATAGTGGTGGAGCCCTCATTAATCAAGCTATATCGGATCCAGTCCCCGCTGGTTCGTCTGCAGCAGCCACATAAACATCTCATTTTGTCTGAGTCCGATTTAAAACACTGTCAGGCTGAAGTCAGAATTCATGCTCCATGGAGAATTTCTGTAAAACTGATCTGCTTTTGTTTAAGGAGGTTAAGAATTGCAAAGAAAAACTCCTGCGTTAATGAAAGGGTGTTTTGGTTTTTGTCTCAGGTGAAAAAATGACTTGTGAGTTCCCCTGTAACACAGGCTGGTTACAGTTACTCAGAAATCATTGTTAAAGCTCTCTAGCTCTGTGGTTTTGCACTGTATGTGCCTGCCATCTATCGGACTTTTTAAAACATCACTGGGCCATTATGCCATTTTTTATGTTAATAATATACTTTTTAATTTCACTTATATTCTTGGTGAAAATAATATTTTTTTATTTATTAGCATGAAATGTTCTTAATCAAGAAGAGGGAAGAGCAAAACCAGAGTAAGTTTTGGTGCCCATTGGATAGAAATTGCATATGGCAATGAGGAGCAGTGGTTTGCAAAATGGAGGAAAAAAAATAAATATTCCCAAATGTATTATAAGAACTCACTTATATCCTATAACATGTGTTGCGGTGGGAGCCAGTGATGAACGCCAGGAAAAAGAAGGAGTGGGTAAGTGCAGGAGTCAGCCGAGCACGTGCCTCCCCGAGGTCCTCCAGGCTCTGTCTGGGGCTCAGCCTCTCCAGACCCAGGGACTAGACTCCTGTCAGCCCCAAGCCCCCATCGGCTTTTACCCAGACACCACCATGACCACTCCAACAGAGAGGCCTGACCGCTGTCATCCTGCAGCTGAGAGAACAAACAAACAGCTGAAACACACGGGTCAGCTCCATCGCCATCACGTCGACTCAGGAAGCCCACTCGGTTTAGTCATTGCAGAGGCCTCCAGCACGAGCAGCTCCGTCTTGGCTTAGGATGGAGAATCTGGCAGAAGATATTTGCTCATTTGTCCCCACACATGTATATGGTTTGCTAACTGAGCCTGAGGACTGTGCCCCAGTCTTTCTAAATGTGAAGCCAGAAGGACCTTTTCTGGGTAATGTCCTCCCACACAGTCTGACTGTGTGCGTTTTTATTGTTCACATATAGCTCTTTAGGTTTCTCCTCTGTGTATTTGTGAGTTTTTTTTTTACTGTATATTAAAAAGAAAAAAGATCTAATCTAGAGCTCGCTTTTGTTGCTATTGTTAACCTCAAACTAAAGGAATTTCTTCTAAAAGCAAAAGACACATAACAAGAGTGTTTTAGAAAGGGTTAACATATGTTATGGTTCTGTCATTAGTTTACAGCTCCACACTTATTTCACTCTGTTTAGTTTTCTTTTTACTTGTATGGACTGATGGATGAACAACTTATTTTCACATTTTTAAGAAAGCATCATTAAACAGACATCAAACAATTGGTAAAGTGCAGGAGTTAAAACAAAGACATAAATACTGAGAGACACACAAATTCACTCTTCCTTTTATGTCAACCACTAGTTCGACCTTCTGGCCTCTTCTCTGAGAAGAGGAAATCCCCAGTTCTGTGAAGCTATATAATCTATCACAGCGCATTGTGATGTATGTTAACTCTTCTTTCCTGTATTTGAAGCATCTGGAGGATACCCCATGCCCATCCACAGTGATGATTGCAGTTCACAGCCCATTTCTAACATTCTCAGCTAACTTACTATCTAATTTCCAACCTAACTTTTGGAGAGAAAAAAATAAAGAAACATTCCTTTTGGTCTTCAAGTTGTTGCTGAAAATTCTTTAATACTTCTGACTTAGATTTTCTGGATTATCAAACAGAAATGTCCCCACTCTCCATACTGGCCGAGGGCATTCAGAGGACTAATATATCTTATCCATCTCTTGACACATATCGTTTCGTGCAAACACAAACACAACATTTCTAGATGTCACCATGGAAGCTGAAATTCCACAGAATACAATGCACAAAAGCCAAGCGGCCAAGATCCCTCAATTCATTTATCTGTGTTTGTTCACTAATATTGACATGTCTGAACTTTCAAAATTAGATTTGCAGTCATGACCGAGGTCAGACTATTGCAAAAGGAGTCATGGATTCGTAGTTGTGGTCCAGCTATGGAGTTATCAGGGCTTTTGCCTCACAGCAACAACTTCCTGAGTTTAAATCCCAGGCCATTCTAGGATTTTCCTGTTCTCTATGTAAATGCATGTCTTTCTTTATTCTTTATGTCTTTCTTCAATTATATTTTTACTAATCATTCCTATAGATGTGAAAACATGAATTACTTCCTAGAGGAAACACCAGAAATAAAAAAAGACTGTTAGATTTAAGTATTTGTGTCAGAATGCTCAGAACATAGGACCCAGAATTCAGGCGAGACAGACAGTGATATATTCAAAAAGGAGTTTATTGAATTAGCGTGCGGCTGCTCGTGTCCTGTGGCAAGCTCACTGGAAACTGGTAAAGTTCAAGCTATGCCTAAACGAAGGAGCGTAATCTATAACGGAACTGTGTTGATTTTTACTGAGCGGGTACCAGAGGTCCAGGAGAGAAGACGAGCAGCGTCTTGCAGCAGCCAGAGCGTGCAGAGGATCTGAAAACTCCAGCATGGTAAATCCAAGCTGTAGCAGCATGCCAGCTCCTTTAGTTTCTTCTGTTCCGCTTCGGAAATCAATCTACATGTAGCAACAAATATTAAAATGCAAGCAAGGCCAGATAATATTGTTCAACTTGTGATATTAAATCAAAGAAAACAAAAATAAAAAAACATTCTCATGAATTAAATTCTGTTAAATTTATAGTTATATTATGAGAAATAAGTCATAAAGTTACGAGAATAGGGTCATAACATTACGAGAATAAAAGTGGAATAAAATCAATAAAAACGGAATTGTAACATTACAAGGATAAAGTCATAACATTACAAGGATAATAGGGTCATAACATTACGAGAATAAAGTCATAACGAGAATAGTTGTAACATTACGAGAATATAGGGTTGTAACATTACAAGGATAAAGTCATAAAGTTACGAGAATAGTGGTCATAACATGCAGAGAATAAAGTTAAAGAATAGTTGTAACATTACGCAGAATAAGGTTGTAAAATTACAGGGATAAAGTAATAAAGTTAATAATCATAACATATAGGGTCATAAATATACTTAGAATAAAAGTGCTATAGCGAGAATAGTTGTAACATTACAAGGATACGAGAATAAGGTTGTAATAGGGTCATAACATTAGAAAGGATAAAGTAATAAAGTTACATTACGGAGAAAAGGGTCATAACATCTAAAGGCATAAAGTCGGGTCATAACATTGAGAATAAAGTTACAATACGAGAATAAGGGTTGTAACATTACAAGGATAAAGTCATAAGGTTGAGAATATAGGGTCATAACATTACGAGAATAAAGTAAGCGAGAATAGTTCTGTAACATTACGAGAATAGGGTTGTTGCATAACATATAAAGTCATAAAGTTAATTGAGATAGAGTTAGCTTGCATATGAGGGAATGAAAGTCGCACCGAGAATAGTTGTAACATTACGAGAATAAGGTTGTAACATTACAAGGATAAAGTAATAAAGTTAAGAGAATAGGGTCATAACATACGAGAATAAAATGCCTTGAGAATAGTTGTAACATTACGAGGGAATAAGGTTGTAACATTACAAGGATAAAGTAATAAAGTTAAGAGAATAGGGTCATAACATACGAGAATAAAATTAACTTGAGAAAGTTGTAACATTACGAGAATAAGGTTGTAACATTACAAGGAATAAAGTAATAAAGAGGGAACAACAAGGGAATTGAGAATAGTTTGTAACATTACGAGAATGTAGTTGCAAACATTACTTAGGATACGAGAATAAAGTTAAGATAATAGGGTCATAACATACGAGAATAGGGTCATAACAGCCATCATTACGAGAATAAGGTTGTAAAGAGAATAAAGTAATAAAGTTAAGCTATGAGTAGGGTCATCAACATCAGAGAATAATAGAATAGTTTGTAACATTACGAGAATAAGGTTGTAACATTACAAGGATAAAGTAATAAAGTTAAGAGAATAGGGTCATAACATACGAATAAAATGAGAAAGTTGTAACATTGCGAGAAATAGGCATAGTAACATTACAAGGATAAAGCCGTTTTCCCAACAAAAGTTAAGAGAATAGAGCATATAGAATACATTTGCGAGAATAGTTGTAACATTTGTAACATTTGCTAACATTACAAGGATAAAGTAATAAAGTTAAGAGAATAGGGTCATAACATACTTGAGGAGAATAGTTGTAACATTATACGAGCCAAATAGGGGTTGTCAACATTACGAGAATAATAAAGTTGATAATAATAACATACGAGAATAAAATATAGCGAATTCAGAATAGTTGTTGCGAGAATAAGGTTGCAACATTACAAGGATAAAGTAATAAAGTTAAGAGAATAGGGTCATAACATACGAGAATAAAAAGTCGCGAACATTACTGTAACATTACGAGAATAAGGTTGCAACATTACGAGAATAAAGTAATAAAAAGTTAAGAGAATAGGGTCATAACATACGAGAATAAAGTCATAGCGAGAATAGTTGTAACATTACGAGAATAAAAGTTGTAACATTACAAGGATAAAGTAATAAAGTTAAGAGAATAGGGTCATAACATACGAGAATAAAGTCGCAACGAGAATAGTTGTAACATTACGAGAATAAGGTTGTAACATTACAAAGGATAAAGTAATAAAGTTAAGAGAATAGGGTCATAACATACGAGAATAAAGTCGCAACGAGAATAGTTGTAACATTACGAGAATAAGGTTGTAACATTACAAGGATAAAGTAATAAAGTTAAGATAATAGGTCATAACATACAGAATAGTTGTAACATTACGAGAATAAGGTTGTAACATTACAAGGATAAAGTCATAAAGTTAAGAGACATAACAACGAGAATAAATCCAGAATAAAGTTGTACAACATTAAGAGAATAGGGTTGTAACATTACAAGGATAAAGTAATAAAGTTAAGAGAATAGGGTCATAACATACGAGTTGTAACATTACGAGAATAAAGGTTGCAACATTACAAGGATAAAGTAATAAAGTTAAGATAATAGGGTCATAACATACGAGAATAAAGTCTTAGCGAGAATAGTTGTATAACATTACGAGAATAAGGTTGTAACATTACAAGGATAAAGTAATAAAGTTAAGAGAATAGGGTCATAACGAGAATAAAAGTTAACGGAGAATAGTTGTAACATTAACGAGAATAAGGTTGTAACATATGATACAAGGATAAAGTCATAAAGAATATATAAAGTTAGCGAGAATAGTTGTAACGAGAGAATATTACGAAGAATAAGGTTGTAACATTACAAGGATAAAGTAATAAAGTTAAGAGAATAGGGTCATAACATACGAGAATAAAGTCGCAAGCGAGAATAGTTGTAACATTACGAGAATAAGGTTGTAACATTACAAGGATACGAGAATAAAGTAATAAAGTTAAGATAGAATAGGGTCATAACATCACGAGAATAAAGGGTCATAACATACGAGAATAGTTGTAACATTAACATTACGAGAATAAGGTTGTAACATTACAAGGATATAAAGTAATAAAGTTAAGAGAATAGGGTCATAACATCACGAGAATAAAGTCGCAGAACGAGAATAGTTGTAACATTACGAGAATAAGGTTGTAACATTACAAGGATAAAGTAATAAAGTTAAGAGAATAGGGTCATAACATACGAGAATAAAGTCGCGAACGAGAATAGTTGTAACATTACAAGCTTAAAGAATAAGGTTGTAACATTACATAGGATAAATAGTTACAGAGAGAATAAGGTCATAACATACGCAGAATAGAATAGTTGTAAATGTATTTTACATGGACAGAATACGAGAATAGGTTGTAACATTACAAGGATAAAGTAATAAAGTTAGAGAATAGGGTCATAACATACACGCAGAATAAAGTCGTAATTGTAACATTACGAGAATAAGGTTGTAACATTACGAACAAGAATAAAGCAATAAAGTTAATATTAAAAAGAATACTTTAGTTGTAACTTTTATGACAACTCTTACAAGAATAATTTTCTTCCCTAAAATGACGAGAATAATGTCGAGCATCACGTTGTAAGTTAAACATAAAGTTGCTGAATAGTTTCATAAATAAGGAAATATTTAGCATAAGGTTGTAATATCGAGAAGTTGGGCAAGGATAAAGTAATAAAAGTTAAGAATGGATAACATACGAGAATATGTAACATTTAGAATAAGTTGTGTAAGACTTAAAAGAATACTTATAGAATAGTCATTTCAAACGAGGGGAACCATTTTCTAATGGGCGAAATATTTATGAAGACATACTCGTCAGAATATAAACAAAACATCAATCATGCGGACTGCTCATTAAACAAAACATATCAGGACTGTATTGTAACGAAATTGTAATGATTATAAAAGGGCCACAAGTGAACCACTGTGGTTCCAACCATGATTGGGAGTCATTCTTTAAATAAATAAAAACATATTAATGGTAAAACTAGTGTTATAATATATCAAGGAAAGTAAAAGATTCAACGTCTTTTGCAAGCATCCTCTTGCAACCCCAGTTACAATCACTGACCCTTGCTCAACCTTTCTCTTTCAAGGACTTTATCTCCAAACCTGTAGACCACATGAGATGGCATTAGATTTGTGGTGAAAAAATACATATATGAGGCTATGTGGTTGTTTCTGTTTAATCTTCTAATTTTCAGAAAATCTAAACATTTCCCTGATTGCATATAGAGCAGTCCCTTAGGCTGCACACAAGAAACGTTCTCTGTTTCTACAGCAAAGCAGTACAAATTAAAAGATGTATTTTCTTCATAATATGAGGAGGAATGTAAGCAAGCTGTAATCGACTTGATGTTTGTGAAAAAGTTGCCTGCGCTGCTGCATGCTGACAAAGGAAAAGCAGTTCAAGAGAGAAGGTGAGCAGTGAGAAATGTTTCTAAAGCAAATAAGTTGTTAGCCAAACAATATAAATAAAATTTATTTTTTTAAGCTTATTACTGAGTGCCATACTATGTTGTCACTATTATAATTGCTTAATAGGCATCACAGCCCCCTGTCAATCGTTGGCCCATAGAGTCAATGTAAAAAATGTTTCCCCCATTTTTGATGCCCTTGCAGGAGAGCTGCAAATAGTTAAAGCAACTGTAATTGCAAACTGATATTTTTGAGTGGTGCTCCCCCTACAGGCTTGAAAGGATCAGTTTAAAGGCATACTATACAACATTTTCAGTTAATTAATGTGTTCCATAACGTTTTGGATGATTAAATGGGTCATTTCAGGTCGAACAAAGGTTTTCTCACACAGCCCTGTGGTGGTCTGTAGAGGAAATGCCGTACTTGCAGTGCAGGAGCCCTCGGCCCAGCACCCACTGGCTCAAGAGAGTCTCCTGCATCGCCAGAGTCTGTCTTGCTTCACGGCGAGAATGCTACACGCCCCAGTGTAAAGGCATGCTGCGCTTGCTAGCACAGTGGCGATATTTGTTGTTATCATGGCGGAACCAGCGAAACAGCGTAAAGCCCATGCCGAGGAGCAGGCAAGAAAGAGGAAAAGGGCTCTCTACCGCAGTAGACATGGCGTTGTTCGCGTTAAGCCTGTCTGCTAAGCTCAACTTTCCAACCGCGGCGCCTGGCTTGACGGAGAAACCAGGAGAACAGCTGAGCATATTCACGACGGTGCACTTTTACTTTCACCCTCTTGGGGGGAGCCTCGCTGGAAAATCAGTCAACACGGTTGCATAGTATACCTTTCAGCAAATAGATGTGAGGTTAGGGGGTTCTTATGGGTTGTTAACTCCCTCGTCAGAGTGGTTTCAGTCAAAGGCCTCTTTGAAGTGTTACTCAGGTGAGGGCAGATCAGAGGTGAATCTTCTGTGTATTCTTCTTAAAATTGCTTTATAAATAGGGGACAGGTTATGTCTTAAGACCACCTCCTCAGTTGAAAAATTTTTTTCCAGGATTGAACAGGTCTCTTGGATAAGAGGTGAAATGTCTTCTAGGAACTTCACATCCAGTTGCCGAAACTGGCCACTCACACTGAGTCTGGTTGTGCTGGAGGTTTCTTCCTGTTAAAAGTGAATTTTTCCTCTCCACTGTCGCTACAAGCATGCTATGTTTGAGGGATTGCCTTCAAGTTGACGGAGAGGAAAAGACTTTGACGGTATTATCTGGTTGAATTGTCTCTGTAAAGTTCCTTGAGATGACCTGTTGTAAATTTATTATATAAACTGAATTGAATTGGACCTACTTGGAAAAATATTCTTAGAATACAAAAAAAAATTTCTAATAGCTTTTTGGTTCTATATATGGTATTTAATTGGAGCTAAACCTAAAAGTGAGTATACACTTTTTTAAATATTTGAGAGGTCAAACTATTTTGAGAAAGCTGATATACTGTGACAGTAAAATCACATTCATTCAGGAATAAAACTTTATTTTTTATTAACTCCTCTAACATAACATTGCTTCAAATACTAATGACCTGCATGGTCAAAACACCATAGCGCCGGAAACTGTTTTAAATTGAACTAATAAAATTTTAATCTAGGATACTTTATTCAACTAACACTGTAGCTTCTAAAGGGTGGATTTTTAGATAGAAAAAATGTCAGAACTGTTTTTTAAATGTCTTTTTAGCTTCTTTGACAGCCTTCATTAAGGGGAGTTAGGGAAATATGTCTTGAAAGACAATTTTCTACCTTTCTATATTCATTTGCAGATGTCTACTGCTAAAATTGATGTTTTAAAATATCTGTGTAAATTTTAAAGAAAGGAGCTGCCTAAGATCCCTAAACATTATTAAATGAAATAATGAAGCAGAACTCAACTTAAGTTAAAGTGGTACAATAACCTTTGGAAAACTATGATTAGAATAATTATTCTGGTAAGGCTGATCTCCTTCTTGCTTGTAGAAAAGCCAGCTAAGATCGAGCAACCTACAATGTTTCATTGTTTTACTACAAAAAAGAAAAACGGAAAGAACAAGAAAAAGTTCTGTAGATGGGTATGGAATAGTGTAAAAGAAGTACTGTAAATAAAATACAATTTATTCTTTAGAAAAATGCTTAAATACAAAAATATATTTAATAATACTGATAATAAAACATACAAAAAAGTTGAATGTTATGATGATTATTATTAGATACATTTTTGAAAATGCATGCACTTCAAACACACAGCGTTTCAAAATCTATGACTTGACATACCATTTCTCAATATGACCACAATTAAGCACTTTTATTTGAATCTGTTATAAAAGAAAACAGAGTTTTACTCAGAAGCTGGTATAGGCTTTGAATCTCAATATCAGTCAGCAGTTATGACTTTGTCAAAACAATTTAAGACAATTTAACCTTTGACACTGAGTTAAGGCATAACCTTACAACAGCAACATTTACAGTGATAGGAATAGATGTTGTAATATGTTTTGTAGAATCTGCTACCTTCTACTCAGAACCAGAACTCTGACACATACACGTGAACATTGATGATGCTTTGGGTAGATTCCCCGTTGGATGTCAGGTTGCGCATGGACAGTTTCAGTACTGTTTCCCTTGGACCAGTCAGAGACCTTATTTGGCGAACAACACCTAGAGGAAGAGAAAGATGCATTATACAGTATTAATTTTAACAGCGTATTTTTTTTCTCTCTCTTATAACTCAGTTGTATGGTCGCTGTATTTTATACCTCAGATATATTGTAAGTCTTAATTAGGTAGTGTCTCTTTAAGATACTCTGGTTTTGCTATGCGTTCCTGCTCCTCTGTAGAGAGCGAGGGAGACGTGATGTAGAGCGATACTCAGATATTCAGATGATGTTCATTTCCTATTTTTTCTTTATAATGTTATGGTTTGTTTTGACTGTTCTCTTTGGATTTTTCATGTTTGAGAATATAGCAGCCGTACAACCAGCCTTGTAAAGTTTGTGTTTATTAAAGGACTTCCCAGTACCAGTGTGGTTATTAGTTTTTGATCGTCCTCTCCTTCCTTAAATGCAACCCTAAGCTTTACAATATCACTGTCAGGTTTCTGTTTCTGTTATGTTTTTCTTTTGAGTATTCTGTCTTGCTTTCCTCCTTGTTTTCTAGTGTTAGTGGTTTTATTTTCATTTTGCTTTGTTCTTTGGTTTTTTCCAAGTTACTTCGTTGTCCTTGTCTGGGTTCCGTTGTGTTTCCTTTCTTTTGAGTGTTTAGTTTTCTCTTCTCAATGTTTTATAGTCCTAGTAGTAATTTTATTAAATTTTTTTGTTGTTATTTCCAGTTTCTATTTGTACATCTCTGCTGCCCTCTTGTGTTCTCCTCCTTCTTCCCTAGCTCTTTCCTCTCTTGTTCTGTGCACACCTGCTCTACAGTTTCCCTCATATATTAGCCCCTCTCTGTCTACAGTCTCCTTTTACAGAGCCCCTCCCCCTTCAGTTCCCTTTGTTGGGTCCTTTGTCAAAAACCTGCCTAACTAACATGCTATACAAACTTCCTCCTCCAACTCCAGGTCTTCCTGAGTCTTCCTCATTGATTGTGACAGTGACTCCCCTGATGTTTCGGGCACGCGCGCGGTTTCTGGTTAGCTTTTGACTGCGTTTTTATGTTTGATTCTTTTTGGATTTTTGGACGCCGTAGTTTCATGTTAGTTTGGACTTCCTTTTTCATTATTGGATTTTGGATAACCTGCCTTTGTTTTCAGTTTCCCTTTCATTAAATCAGAAGACATTCACTCTGCTGCCTTCCTGCCTCTGCTTTTGGGTCAACAATCCATAACTACATCCTGACAATCACGATCAATATGTGTACTACACCTCAGAATATTGACAGAGCTACAATTCTATAGAGATTTAAACTGCCTATTTGGTCAGAGTTTTATAGTTTCCTTCCAGCAGGTTTTCACAATACTTTTCTAATAACAGAACTGGCATAGCTCAGTCAGGTTTATTCACCTCTTCTCTAAAAATTACCTTTTTTTTTTTCTTTAGCTCTTATCAGACAGAAATTGTTTGTGGGACTAAAACTATGTACTTAGGGTACCTTCCACTTGCTAATCAATATCATGCTTACCAATAGATTTTTCTGTGTTATGCTTTACTCCTGTGTATCAGCCCAAAATATGTATAACAAAAAAACCTACACTAGATCCTTTGTCCAAATCCAGTCCTTCATTTAAAGTTATTTTCTGAACGTATACACATTAAGTGTTTATTTTCTCTCAACATATAATTTATGTTAAACACATAGCATTAGCTTTAGGCAAAAGTTTTGACAAATAATTTGGGGGTCCCGCACTAACAAGTGTGCAGGGTTGGTTCCAGGTCAGCACTGTCAGCTATAAAGGAGGCTTACACAGCCCAGTCTCCTGAGAAATAAGTTTCCAGTTACGTTTCTGAGAACCAGAAGAATGTACATGTATTTTCAGTTTGTAAGCATTATTGTAACCAATTTTTGAACATGTGCCCACAAGACCTATTTTCTGGCATCTGGAATGGTATGTAATACAGATTTGTGAATTTCTCTCTAACCCCAGAAGGTATTTAGATTGCCTGACCTTTAACCAGGTAATGTACTATGTGAGTTTACGTTTTTTTCTCATATGTGAAGCCACATATAAACCTGACAACATCCAGATGCATGTCTAGCTCCGCCTAGCTCCACTCACATACATCTGGGACACCGCTCATTGTAAGTGATTTCCCCAACCAAATTTATGGTCTGGTGCCAATCAGGGCCGCAGGGCGGGTGTTTCCTGGATGTGACGTAAGTGGAGTAACCGTGAGATTCCAACAACAATGGCGGCTCGCATCGAGAAAGCAAGCGTTAGCATTGATGCTGGTATTTCTTCTGTGTTGTCCAATCTGTCTGATATTGTTTCATTAAGAAGAGCATAGAGAGCGACTTTGAAGGCTTTTTGTTGGTGGAAACGATGTTTTCGCCCCTTCTCCGACCCAGATTTGGCAAGAGCTTGATCTGCCAAATGGCTCCTCTGGTAGTTAAGGAAATGCGACTCCTGCAGCACCCCATCGTTATCATCGTGTCCCCGCTGAATGTACTCTCATAGAGGATCAAATCAGAGATGCTCTCACAGCGTCCTGGGTTAGCTTGTGGTATTGAGTGGGTTCGCGAAATAACATGTCGATAAAGATGACAGACAAAAAAGTGGCTTATCCAATCATTTGCAAGTCGAGTTTTGATAAGGCCCAGCCTTCAGTAAAGGCAATTCCTATGGCGGTGTCCCAGATGTATCTGAGTGGAGCTAGGCGGAGCGAGACATGCATCTGGCTGTTGTCAGGTTAAGCCACATATGCTTTGGTTTGTGAATGAGACCAAATCTTTTCTTTGAAAGTGAGGAAAAAGACCTATTAGTAGATGTGTTATTTTCCAAAATGTGATATCTGAAAGTAAAACAAGAGGTCAGAAAAAGCTTCATGAAAAACCACAGCACAAATCTCATGACTGAGACTTTTATCATAACAATCATTTGCCAATACTCAGATCAGTTGAGTCAACATTAATGCTGACCCACAAGTGTTTAGTGTGGGCACAAAAAACAAAAACCAAAATACTACAACCAGATAATTGTTTTATTTTGTAATTTCTTGACATTTTACTTATTTGCTTTGCATTATGTTTATGTATTCTCTTTTTACCTAGAGTGCTGCAGGTTTCCTTTGTCCTTAGCCTACATCACACAGCGAAATGTTAGTGATTTACCGTATATGGTCCATTTAACTTTACGGTCACCTGAAAAAGTACTCAAAATGAAAATCTGATCTTTATGAACACACTCAAGTTTGATATTTTCTATAATCTAAAACTCTACCTCCTGCAGGTACAAGAATGACTTTGCCTTATCACTACAACAAAATCGATACCCACTCCCAATCTGATTTATTTTTCTGTAGAGATGGAAAGTTTCTGTACCTCATCTATAAGTTTCAGTACATTTGTGGTAAAGATACACGTATATATATATATTCACTGGATAAGAGGTTAAAGGAGCACAACACATCAATGAATGTGCAGTTTTGTCTGCAAATCTCTTCGTAGCATGAGAAAAAATTATGCAATTAAAAACAAAAATGAGTTGCTTTCTTAGCTATTATTCCATGCTAGTTAAACAGAAACTCAAAACTGTAAAGCTGTTGTCATGGGTAAAAATGTGACTCCCATTAGATCATTGAAAACCTAATTAACTGTTGAATATGATCCCTGGACTCCTGTGTAACAGCACCACAAACACATTTTGCTTTTGAATTCCACAATAAAAGCATTAAATAATTTGCAGGCATAGAATGCGCAATTTGGGGGTATATGTACTTCTATATTGATAGGCTTATTCCAACAGAATCTACTGTCTCAGGAAGCCCAGCTCATACAGTATAGAATGAGGAAAAACCTGTGTATAGGGAATCTTTCATTTTTGTATTATTTTTCAATGCCTGGTGTGACTTTTCTTAAACTCAGAACAACATGAATCCTCCAGCCCCATATTCACAGGCCATATAAAGGACTCTTTAGAGAGCTGCTGGTTAGTTGGTCTGGTTAGGCTGGAATTAATTATAGTAGAATATGAATCGGGCCTTTGATGCAGCAGAGAGGACACCTTTAGGGCCCCAGAGACAAATAACAATCTGGTTGATATAATATCATGGTAGGGATGCTTTCTGAACTATAAACCCTCTAAAACTAAGTAGATATAAGATACTGGTTGGCATGGTCATTTGGAACCTGGTTATTTATAAGGTTTAAAAGCAAAGCAATCACATTGTTTTAACTTAACATGCCATACTGACTTTATCTATTGTCAGGTGTTACTGTTAAAATGGTATTTAAAAAATATAAGTCCCGAATCATCATTTTAAACGGACAAAACCTCACAAATCAGCTACACATTAAAGTTGAAGTAAAAAAGATAAAAGGGTAAACATACCCTTCCTAGGAATCCACTGGTTGCTGTTTTTAAGAGAACATGAGATTATAGTGGGGGAAAAATGCAAGTGTTTATACAGGCTGTCAGCAGGCCTTTCTCTGCACAGGGTTGGTGGCATTTCAGCTCCGGCCTGTTTGAACAGCTCTCACCAAAGCTCAGTCAGGCAACACAACTAATTACAGGACCTTGTATTAAAGCTTACAACAACCATTTTCCCATTTACTTTTGTTTCATTTGTTCAGAACTGAGTCAGAACTCAAACTATTAAGAAAATTATTCCATTGCTTAACTCAGCTTGAGTAAAAGTGATGAGCGATCACTGCCTCAATTAATCAGAATTATGGGGCTCCTTTCGATAGTACTTAGAAACTAGAAGTGAAACACATTTGGTTGTCATCCACAACAAGGGAAATGATGATCCATAATGCGCCAGCCACCATGTCCTTTGGGAAACTGGCATTGTAAAACGACGAATCACCCCACCCACTCCTTATGCTTTTTTCCCTCTTCCCACTCTTCCCTTCCTGCAGGCCCTGGTGTTTGTGGCACCATCACTGTGGCCTACAAGGGTAAATGAGTCCCATGTGTTTGATGGAAAGGAGCAGTCGCAGTCACGCTATAAAGCTATGAAGGCATTCCTCCAGGAATCCTTCTTAAACTCAAGGAAGGATAAACTTAAACTTGTAGAGCTGGAACTGTTTTTTCCTCTGTTTTCACTTCCCTCTCCTTCTTTTTATTTTGCTTTCCCATCTTTGATCTGAGGGCAAACAAGAAAATTCAACAGATCTGATGTTATACTTGGATTACTTACTTCTTTTAGTGTTTTGGAAATCTGTTGCATGGAGACAGTTGACAGAGAGGCACGCGCTTTAGATCTTATTGTATTAAAATTATTGACACAGTTTTCTGTAAAATCACCTGTGATTTAAAAAAGAAAATGCCAGGGGGGAAATTTCATTCTTAAACTTGTTTTTAGGCAGAAGGCATCTGAGATGTGAAACAACTCCAAGTTGACAAGAGCAAAAATAACCAGTGAGTTTCAAAGCTCAAAATTCATGCTTGAAATGAATTAAAAAGTTTGAATGATAGAGTTAGAAAATCTTAACAATGTTTACAAGAAAAAAGCACAACTGTCTCTATGAAAGCATCCTAATCAGTCTAGCCACATAGAAAAACACTTAACAAAGCAAAGGACACATCCACGGTAACACTCGTAATGATTTTAAATACAGCAATATGTGGAATGTGTTAAGGCCTATTTGTGTTTTGTAAATTTGTTTTGCGGTCTAATTAGTGTAATCATTCTTTTATAATATCCCTTAACTGCTCCAGACTTTCTCAAAGCCTGTGGAGAAAATGTATATTTTATGTGTTTTTGCTCTTTAAATTGGGGAATTTGTTTGCTATAGAGCATAGCAACAAAGCATAAATGATGGTTAAGATTACTATAATAAATAGAGGCATTATTATAATAGACAACTTTGGGCATTTGCTTTATTTTCTGTTTTCTTACAACATATGTGTTTGATGGGTAAAAAATAATTCCAAGCAAAGATTTTTAAAGCTAATTCCCTTTAAAATCCTAAACCCTAACTTGATGACTGCAGTTTTCAGTAGGTTTCCCAAAAAAAGCAGCCCAGCATCCTCAGTGAGGGGAAAGGATCAGCTAACAGCTGGGCCTTAATGTACTCAAAGTGAACCAGAGGCAAAACCACAAAGTTTCCTTTGATTTGCTAACAAACAACAGGTGACTTATTTGTGACCCTAAACCAGTGGAGATAAAAAATGAATCCCTCAAAAATTCATCTTAAACCTGGGAAAGGGTAAAAGTTGGAGGCCTGAGAAGGTTTGTGGTCCACTTCCCACTCAATGACATATCAGCCACTGGTGCATAGGTGACTCCAATGGTCCAAAAACCCACCACCGAACAGCTGTATAATCCATCCATTCACTATGGGGGAAAAAATCAAATAAATGCCTGTGAGTGGCTGAGACAACCTCACAAATGCCAGTAGGCATTTGTCATCCTTTATGGCCACAGGGTCTGCAATATTGAAGGCTTACATGTAAACAGTACAATTTCAGGGTTTTCTGGTTTCTACAACTCAGCGAGAAAGTGTATGAAAAAATCTAAAATGAATGGGTTTAGCACCGGAGACAAATGAAAAGCATGCATTGGCTTCACCACATTATTGTTTAATGACACACTGGCTATGATGCTATGGCAATTCCATGGCAGGGAAGTTGCGGGAGACAATCCAAGTGGTGCACAAACTCCCTGTGTACATAGGAGCGTTTAGACAACTTACTTCAACATTGCTGCAGTGATGTTTTGCATGTTTCAACGACATCTATTGGCAAATTTTTTAGGCACACTTGGTAAATTTATTCACAAAGCATGAATCAGACAGTCACATGGAAGTATCCAAGTGTATTAGACATCTACAAGTAGTGAAGACAGCACACCTACCATTTCCCAGTGTGTATGATTAAAATATATTTCGATTGAGACCATTATATGCAAAAATGCTGTTTTTTAAGGAACAAAAAAATCGGCTTACTGGGTTAACAATTCTTTTGCCCGTCCTCTGTCCCAAAGCACACCACATTCCATGCATCTTTATTTTGGTCAATTAAACGAGCCAAGTTTCCCCCTTTAGCTATTATCCATGCAGCCCCTCTTAGCATACAATGTGTCCATCATATTCCTTACGTTATACCCATAAACTCTCTATGCCGGAGCTTGGAGTTGAAAATACGTTTCTCAAACAGAACTTTTTTTGCTGATAGAGGGTTGTTTTTGTCATGATTTTGTCTCTTTTCTTATTTTTCATGTCAGATGTCATGTTAAGGGAATTTGCTACCTCCTATTCTCTGTTACAGCGTTAGTAAAACAAGCTATTCCAAACTGGCAGGGACAACAACTAGACCAACTGTATACAGACTGAAGACACAAACCCCTCTGGAATAAGATCATGTGTTTCCAACCTTTTCATTGGTACACAGATGGACGGTTAGGTCATCCTATCCAAACACAACTTTGACCACTGTGGAGAGCAAGAGGGATGCATGCACAGTCCAACTTGGTAAGCCCAGCATATGTGGCTTGATATTTTAAGGTCAATTACCAGAGAGTCATTGTCACTGATCTCTTTAGTGGCTCGTGGGTTATTGTTGGACTGTCTCGTCCACTGACTGGTGACATCACTGAACAGTAGCCTTAAGGCACAGCTATGTTCTTTTCGTGGGTATTCAGTTTTAGCAGCTGTGGGCCAGAACAGCTGAGATGACATAACATACACCATTATCTTTACCACAACCTTTGCTTTACACAGCAATACAAGTAACCTTTCAAAGCCATAACCTAAAGGCATAAAATAGCCTAATGAAAAGGGTAGATGAAAAAAA
>JAGKQL010000036.1:751532-773123 GCA_018398635.1 Cyprinodon brontotheroides
ACCCACATACAGTCCATTCTCCAGCCGCTTGATGATGTCAAAGGCGTTCTCAATGTTGCCCTCGAGAATTTCAAACCTGACGTCATAAGTATCTAAGTGGTACGATCCATAAGCCCGAACTGTTGTCCTCAGGAAAACTATTTCTGTTGGAAACAATGAAGGAGAAAAAAAAATGCTTTGAAGACCTAAATCCTCATAAGGACTCTGGGATAGTTTTGTCAAACTTGTACCATATGATAGACTGAACGATTGCCAGGGTCTATGTTTGTTGTATACTAAGAGGGTCAAAGAGAGTTTGAAGCTTTTCAGTACCACTCCTCAACTAAAATGCTTTGAGTCCTTTACACCCCAATGTGGAGCTTATGAAAGATGACAGGAGCTTAATTTTCTGAGACCCTCTGCATGAGAGTGTCTGTGACAGGCACTGCATGCAGGCCAGTAGATGCTTGTCAGCTGTCACCGTCTGCAAATGATTACAGCGGTTAGTTCTATTAAGACAGCATGGCACTGACTCTAAGATAAAGGACAGCCAGAGTTAGTATTTACACCGGATAAGATGTAGTCATGGATTCTGAAAAGGCCCAGGAACCTATTTTAAACATAAACTGTTGAAGCAGATTATTCTCCTTTTTGGGAACTTGTGATTACTAACAACTGGTCAAATGGTTCTTTCAGGGATCCTCTAGTCTTCTTAATGTTATCATTGGGCTTCATAGTGGTGCAGTTTGTTGCACTGTTCCCTTACAACAACCTGACCTCATTTGTACGTCCTCTCCTGGTACTCTGACTCCTTCCACTGCTAAGCTAATGTGTTGAAGTTGCGCTTAGGTATGACTCCTGGACTGGTGACCTGTCCAGGAGTTACTTTGTCTTTTTACTTAAAGTCTGAGATTTAGGTGATTTCCTGGTTTAACAGCCTGGCAGTAATCAAGCCTGGGCGTGACCAGAGAAATGCAACCAAAAGACAAAGTTAATTATGGTTAATCTATTATTTAGAGATAGAGACCGAAAATGAAAAGTGTCTTCATATGTAACCCATTGTGTTAAACAATTAGACTGTTGGGTCACATTCTAATGGGACTGTATTATATGACTTTAATAAATTGGTCAGTTTGCTGGGATCTGAGATCAAGTTGTTTATAAACTTCTTATAAAGAAAAAAATAAAACTGACCTCATGATAGCAGACATGCTGCTAATTTCAGCTCAGCACAAAAGAAACAAATTCACTTTTTAATGGCAATGGTCTGTTGTTGTACTTCGTCTTTTGCATTTTCTGGTGTTGGTTTTACCCAAGGGACCCAGCTCAAAAGAGAAAGGATGAGAATATAAAGAACATATACCTACCCTCTGGCCTTGTGAACTCTCTGAAGCTGGGCAAAGAGATGAAGGTGTGGGACAAGGAGACTATGGGGTCCAGAGCACAGGTGATGTCATTGGGCTGACATAATTTTATACAGCGGATGGTGTCAGAACGTTCAAGCCTCTGGGATCTATGAAAGAGAAAACAAAGAATACTCCAAAAAGTATCACAGACACTACAGACCTCCAATGTTTAGGTGATTTCTATTTCCAGTTTTTAGAGTCAATTACTTTTGCCTTTTAAAGCTCAGAATTACAAGCCACTCTAAAGTGCTGCCCACTACATAATCAAGAACTCAGTGGGATTCCCTCAATGGCTGCTAAACAAACACTGTTTGTTCAAAACAGCTAGGGTGCTGGATATAGCACTCAGCATTAGCAATAACCAAAATCCAAGTGGTTAGGAAGAAAAATAAACCAGGAATGGTGCAAGCTCATGCTACAGGCAGACTTTATTGCTTGTGGAGACTCGTGCCGCCGTTGATGCTCTTCTGATACCCTGTGTCAAGCTGTGTGGGAAATGAATCACTGCACTCACAAAGAATGATCCACAACCTGCTCAGGAAAATATTTGGATTTGCCAAGTATCCCCAGCCTCACATCAGATAATCTCCTGTGGAGGATTTATGTGGCAAGGGAATGTTCTAACAGACTCCTAAATTGTGAGCAACATGACTCGACAACTCCCTGTCCTCTCCCCCGGGGCAGCTCTCATCCTATTATTTAGGACTTTGTTTATTTCACAGACTAATCAGTGACAGGTCAGAGACAGTGGAGGGCCATGACTGGTTCATGAAGCCAACGCCACCTAGATCATCACTTTTCCACTTCCTGTCCGCTGTAAATGAGTTCAGGAGATGCTTTATAGGAATTTACACCCTCATAAATCAACACTTTGTCTATGTAACAGTGAGCAACCTTTAAAAAAAGAACCTTTGATGTTAAATTAGGCTGTTCATAGTTGGCCTTCACAGAGAAGACATGTCAGTGTGTGGTTCTTTTGGCTTACAAAAACATGCGAGTTGCCATGTATAGGTCAATTTAATGTTCAGAGGCGGCCATATAGCCACATGTGAGTCACGGTGTTGTGGAGCTCTGGTGCTCCTCGCGGGACCCATCTGCTGCAGCTGAAAGTTTGAGTTGCAGTGTTCTTTTCATGGACAGCGTGGAGAGGAGCCCCTGAAAAAAAAGTCAAGCCGCCACTATAGGGGCTTGTAATTAGCAATTAGCGGGCGGGTCCAAGTTTTGCTTTGGTCCAGGCCAAACCCACAAAATGTTCTACTAGTTTATAATACCACTGCCTGAGCAGGGCTCTGGAGGATGAGGTGAAAGCTGTTGAGGTAGAGATTGAATTTATGAGAAGACAGCAAAGCGTGAACTGCTCCCTCTCACAGGGTGGTGCAAAGGTATTCATTGCTCAGAATTTTCTTTGTGCGATCTTCAACCTTTACATATATATTTTAATGCACTGGGTATTAAAACAATATATATTGTTTTAATGCACTGGCTCACAAATTATGACAAAATGTGAAGAGGATGGAAAATTATGCATGGTTTCAAAGTTAAAAAGTCAAAAATTTAATAAAAGTTAGGCCTGTATGTGTGTTCATTCACTCAGTGTACATAAAGTATATAGTAGGTCTTATAGATGTAAAGACTTTGGGCATCTTTTGGGCATTATTTTTCCAGCTCAACTGGATGGATGTCTGTGAAAAGCTATTTTCAATCCGTGCCTATAGGTTTAAGTTAGATTCAGCCATAACTGTGACAACCATTCTAATGTTTTGCTTGCTGTATGTTTGTGGTTGTTTCCATGCTGGGAGTTTAACCTGCAAGAGTTCTTCTTCCACTTCTGCCTTATTTAGCACTATCAATCTTCCTGTAAACTCTGACATATATCTCTGTTTCTGCTGAATCAAGGCACCTCCTCGGCATGACGCTTTTTGTCATGGTTATAAGGGTGCGTTACAGATGTTGATGTGAAAAAGAGTTCAAAGGTGTCCTCTTGAGAAACTCTTCTACATGAGTAGTGGGTCCTTGCAGCTCATCCAAAGCTTTATTGAGCTTATTGGTGGCTTCTCTCATTAATTCTAAACTCTGTTGATTTAACTCATGTACAATGTCTTTGTAGCTTTGCCCCGGTGGCATACCATTCTCAGATGGTGGATTAAATCCTGCTTGATTGTTTTATTTATTTGATCTGCTTTAAACTTTACCATAATCTTACTTTCACGCTGTGTGGTGTGCTACTTAGTTGTGGCAATGTTTTTTTCCACTAATGTTCTCAAACAAACCTCTGAGCCCCTCACAGATTGGCTGCCCCTTTTTAATAGAGTAAAGTTGTTGTATAAAAAAATCAGTTTTTTTTTTCTTTTTTACCTCACAGACATTGAAAACCATCCATCGTGTCAGTACCTGCTCACTTTGAGCTGCTTTTTAGTCTTGGTTTATTCCATAAAATTTCAATGGCAAAATGAACAAAACAAAAGTTTGAGGGAATGAGTACTTGTGTCTGAAACTGAACATACAGGTGGGCACCTAGAAACAGGGGCAGTGATTCAAAGTAAACAAATCAAATCAAAAACACTCATCCATGCAAATATGCATTCAGCCACATGAACACATGCACGTCTTTCTTGGTACTTCCCGCCTCACGTGGCTCAGCCAGGGAGAAAACCCCCATACCTACAAACCAGAAAGAAAAACACTCTTTTTGGATAAAAGTGCTCTGGTCAAGCTTAAGGCCCAGAGTTTTTTGGTAATTATTATTTATAGTCTGCACATTGATAAAGCCCCAACACAAACACTGCAGGGCATCATTCATTTCGTGTGCGGTGATGTTGCTGCACCACAAATTGTTCAGACCACCGGCCAGAGCCAAGAGCCCCATAACTCAATGTCAAAGGGGATGGGGGTGCGAAGCAACCCTGCGCAACACGGGCCTCTTATTTTAAGGATATCCCCTCTAGGAACCAAGTGCATCCTCACAGGAATGACAGCTTAGGACAGAAGGAACACAGGACATCTGAATTTACAGTTAATAAAAGCTGCCGGGTTTGGGCAGCAGCCTTACAGCATGTCAAACTATTTATACTCATGTTACCCCTCTTCCTTGGCTGCTGCATCTCATCGCATGTCACTTACTTTGCCTGCTTCTGGATTATCTGTCTGCTTTGGGCTCTGCACTCTTAGTACCCGATGGAAAGCTTTGCATTTCACATTAAATGTAATGGAAGCCAAAACAACTTCTGCAGAGAGATGTAGATGTGGTGCATGACGATGTGAAGTGTGTGTTGATAAAAATGAATATGACACCTGTCTGTCTATAAATCAATTTAACATGCACACTTTTTGTGATTTCTGTTAGTAAATTTCATCGACGTAGGTCCATGTGAATTTAATCACTTAACCAATACATTAGAATGGAATAGCGGGGAATATGCATGCACAGCTGCATTTTCTCTCAGCTAAAACCACTGGAATAAAAGAAATGTGAAACTATGTGAAGGAACTCTTCATGCCTACAACTGTGACTTGGCCTCCCAACCTAATGGTTTCTATTGCTGCATTAGATTAAAACCCCCACAATGCACCATTATCAACTGCATGATTTGACTTAAACATGTGTTATTTCTATCTCATTTTAATAGAAAAGTGTTCATCCAGCACCAAAACCATAAAAGGCTGCAGAATGTCAGGATTTATCATGCAACCGTCATCAGGTTACGCTCACTCTCAAGGCAAGCTTGGGTCGTTACCATTTAACCGTTTACCCAGACCTAGGCCGCCACCTACAGTTGTTGTTATGACAATGCAGTAACTAAACAAGAAAGAGAAAACCAAAAACCTTTATATAATTTATGATACAGAGAGATTTTAAAGGTTTTAGTTGTAAGAGCTGAAAATATCAAATACTTTTTTTGGAAACTTAACACATTTTTGAGTTTTAAAAAACTATATACAGAGACATAACGGAGTGGCAAAAGTATGCTGTCAAAATCCAAAAATGCATTTGTAGTGTATTCTGTAATAATGTTTACAGTGTTATCCACTGTTACTGAGTCTTCTAGTATAACGTTTTAAAAGCTACAAAACAAGTTACTCTTTTTTCCAATTGCAAAATATTGCATAGAAAAATGTAGAGGCCCAACCATTATTTGATTATGTTTATTCATTTGGGAAAATCATCTTTTTATAAGATACAAATAATTCTGCTGAAAATCAAGAAAAGCTGAATGTCAATCTTCCTGTGTCAGGAAATAGCTTTCCTTACCATAAAGGTATTCTACCGAGAAAACAGTTTAAATGTTTTTATCAAAAACAAGCTTTGGGAAAAAACAAGTTTTAACTTGTCACTACCCAGAATAAGCAGGATGCAAAAGTTTTTTTGAAGACATCGCTGTGGGATGTTTCACATTTCAGTCTGAGATTTTGCAATCAAAGTAGAAGGGGGGGTCAAGAATTACATACGAAGAGACGACTGAGAAACAGGTATTGGTTGATTTCTTTTTTTTTTTTTTTTTTACAACTTGCCAGTGTGGAACTTAAACTTAATATATTATGCCTGCTACTGGTTAAAACTAATTAAACCCTCTTTTGTGAGGAAGGTGTTACTACAGGAGCATTTAAAAAGCTAATCAAAGCAACAAATAAAGAATCTAATTTTTTATATTTTTGTTGTTTTTCTTAAAATGCAAAAACCATTCCTTACATTTATCACACTCAAAAACATGGGTTTGGCTCAAAATGTAAATTAAGTCATATCAAAATATTTTTGAAATATTTGTAAGTACTGTTTATTACAGCAATTTAAAATCAAATAAAATTGGTACAACCAAATTAAGATATTACAAAAAATAGAGACTGGAATCGGTCACAGCACCCTGATCTGTGCTATGATTTATTCAAGACTTTTTAAACATCTTTATTTCAGTTGCAAATATATTTGAAGCATTTGTACCTTAGGAATATAGTAATCTACATTTTTTTATCATGTTTCTCACAATCTGTTTAATTGTAAAATATATTGTGTAATCCTCAGCAGGTCCTACGTTTATTCTTGGTAGGGGTTGTATGGTACTCTGGGCTCCTCCTGGGTGACAAATACCAGGACCTTAGCCAGGTATATGGAGAGAGTGCCATAGCGGCGCAGCCTCAGCTCCAGGTCCAGCTGGAAATCCTGCGGCTTATTGATGAGCTTCGCCACTGACATCACACCACCGGTGGGTGTGCGCTCGGCCTTGAAGAACCCCCCCTCATTGCCATCAGTTAGAGCCACCTGGATGTCATCGCCGGGCATTGTGTGGGAGGGGCCCATGCGGAAGATATTGGTGAAGACGGGAATGTTGGTGGGAAAGGTGAGGTAGTAGTAGGTTATTCTCAAGGGCAAGATCGGGCACTCAACAGAGTCATTGCAAAGCAAGCGCTCACATCGACTGCAAGACCAGAGGGGTGGGGGCAGAGGGAGGGGGAGGGGTTGACAGGGAGAGGAAAAATAGCTGTAAATTTCAATGACCATGCATTGCATGCAGTAATAGAAACATGAGAATTAACAGGGTGATGTCAGATTTTGTACTCCTGATGGGACATGCAGGATGGTCTACTGTTTTCATACAAGGCTGAGGGCACATTCTTAGTTAGAAAAGGGAAAAAGTGGAAGGTAAATAATGTCAATGTGAATTTTATTATTCCTCTCAAAAGGAGAGAACATGCTACAGCCAAATTCTAAAATCATTCAGCATAAAGCAGGATGAGAATGACGGACAATGATTTCATTTGAAATAATTCTGAATAAGGAGTAAATTAAATGGCCTCTTCAAGCCAAACCTGTAGCCTTTGTCCACCTTGTTGTGTGATTCAAATAAGACCTGCTATTTTACTTTTGTTTTAAGACAACAAATGTAACATTAAGATACTCACGTCTGTCCAACACGTCTGTAGTTTTTTGGACAGTCGAAGGACAGGCATCTGAAACTTCCCTGAATGTTGAAGCAGCTCTCATTCTCGGTGCATGTGTGAGTTCCCGCAACACATTCGTCAATATCTAGATTGGCAAAGGGGGCGGTAAAAGTTCTTTAAATAGAATTCAAAGATTTCATCAAGAATTGAAAAATCAAAATACAACAAACACAGTAACATTACTGTAGGAGCACCTTACCCTGGCAACCCCGGCCATTCACTGCCAACGTATAGCCGCTGGCCGGACAGGAGCAGTGGAAGCTGCCGGGTGTGTTGTGGCAACGATAGGAGCAAATATGGCCTCCAGTGGGAAGGGCGCATTCGTCTATATCTGCATAAATCACAAAAAAACGAGGAAAAACAAGGGCATATATTCAGAAAACATTTGTACTTATTTATTACTGTATGTTTAAACATTAAAACACTTAGAAGTGTCTCTCATAGCATTTGTGGACAACAGGTTTGACCATTTCCCAAAATCAGAAGCGTCTGAGTTGGATTACCTTCACAAGTTACTGCATCTATGTCACTGAGCTGGTAGCCACGGCGACAGTAACACTGGTAAGAGCCATACACATTGGCACATTCTTGACTGCACGGGTTGGTCTCACACTCATTCAAATCTGCAGAGAGAGAGAAGACCCCACCAGGTCACTGATATGTCCTCATAAACCACCCCACTTCTGGCTCTCCTCATCAAGATGTGTAAATAGGCCTTTAGATAAAATGATGTTTCATTGCAGAATTATAATTTTTCACCCCAATGATTCAATGCAAATATAACCATTGAGAACATGTATTTAGCAGAGAAAAAAACAGAAGTGATATTTTTAACTAAATTACAATAAACACAACATATATTAGCCCCTAAAATGTTTATCAAACATATGTAATCCAGGTCCTTTATGAATGCTTTATACTTATGCTTTAACCCTTAAGTTGATCAGAGTATCTAAGAATTTTAACCATCATTTTCTAACTAGCTTTAAACTAGAACAAAGTTACATCATAGGGCTCATCCTGTCTCCATAGTAACCATTATTTGAAGCTAAAATCAATTAATTTGGGATGTTCCAATACCTCTATGGCTTTATGGATGTAAAGTTTGAGTCCTGAACTCAACCTTATAGAACAACTTCCCAGATGAAAGGAACTGGATGCCTTATTTCTAAACTATGACCTACAAGACATAGTTTAGGAATACGACGTTGTTAATGTCCATGTACATATAAAAGTAAACAATTGCGTTTGATAATATAGTTATTTTTTCATCTCACAAAAACTTAAAGTAATCACAAAAGGAAACTCTTCTGGTACTTTAGCAGTACTTGAACTGTGTACTTTCTTCAGATTGAGCTTGTTTGCAATTAACAGTGTGCTTTGGTGAGATGAGCTTTGCGCTAGCAAAGGAACATGTGGAGAAGCACCCTGTACCTTTTTTTTCCAACTATCACGAACTCCAAACATTTTTCATTCACTTGTTGGGAAACCTTAAATGCACACTTAAAAGTGCCACAACATTGGCACTTCAGATGAACATATATAAAGAAAATCCTGTAAATCTAGTTACCTTTAGAATAAAAAACGAACAGATTAATGAGATCATAATCTGTTGTTACTGTTAGGAATCCAGTTTGTGTGGTATGTGTTTTTGTGCTTTCTCCCTCCACCACCAGGTGGCGCCTGGTTCTCGTTGGCCCTTTTAACACACCTGCGGATGGTTGCCTTATTACCGGAGGACTCTTAAGCTGCTGACTGCCACTACCTCGACGCCAGAGTGTTTGCAAAAACTCAGCTTGGCTAGAGAACCCCAAACTGGCAAAGTCAAACTGAGTTTTTGTCTACCTGAGTCTTAACCTTGTTGTTTTGTGTCTTTGCCTCTCGGCAGGAAGTCATCCTGCAAACTGATGTTTTGGACCTTCTCCCCTGGAAGGATCGTCTTGAGTTTCAAACTGAGCTGGGGGTTTGGGTGACTCTACTTTTTCCCCAAAGGATTGTTTGAGCTTCACACTGAGCAGGGGATTCATCTCCACAAGTACTGTTCAAGTACCAAAGGAAATCTAAGTGGCAGTCAGCTCCTCCGCTCCTCAAGGAAACACCTGAACCTGGGTAAACCCTGTCCGCCCTCCAACGAGCAAACCAATATCTGGAACAACCCACACCGACTGGATTCAGAGAAAGACACCTTTTCTGGAAACGTGAGTCCTGTTGCTTTTTCTGCCTTTTGCAAATTGTAGCTCAAATTTCCCACTGAGCCTGAACTAACCATAGGATCTTCCCCTTCACTTTTCAGTCCCGGTTCACCAGTGTTCAGAGCAGCACTGGACCCATCTCTACTAATTTTCAAAAAAACCTGTTAAACCTTCCCCTGGTTCTTCTGAGTGGTTTTCTGCATGTGGGTCAGATCATTAAATAAGATCATGACAGTTACACACCTTGTGTTATTATTTAAGCTTTAGTAGAGTTTATGGGAGACAACCAACCAGGACACCATTGTTGAAAAAAATTATTAAAAGGGCAGACTGGAATTTGTCACAAAGCTTCTGGGAGAATGTCCTATGGACAGATGAGACAAAAATGGACTGTTTAACCAAGGCATATCAGCTCGATGTTCACAAAGAGAAAAAGGTAACATCTCAAAAAAACATTGTCCCTACTGCAAAACATGGAGGGGCTTAGTTATGTTCTAGGGCTGCTCTGTTTCAACTTACACAGGGTGTCTGAATCTCTACAAGGCACAACAAAATCTTCAGACTATGAAGGGATTCTAGAGAGAAAAGTGCCTAAAAGCCTGGTCTTAGTCGGAGGTCATTGGCCCTCAAAAGGATAATGACCAAAAACAGAAGTTAAAACATCTCAGAATGGCTAACAGGAAAACACTGGCCTTTTGTGAAGTGGCCTTCAATAAGCCCTGATATAAATCCTATTTAGTATCTTTGGAAAGAGCTGAAACAGGCCCTCTAGAAAAAGGCAGCCTTTAAACCTGAGACTGGAGCAGCTTGCACATGAGGAGTGGGGCAAAATACCTTCTGGGAGGTTTGGAAGATAAAAGGAATCGTTTGAATGCAGTGATTGCCTCGAAATTGATATAGGAGAAAGTTCGTGCTTTTACACTTTTAGGTTCATTTTGTAGTAAAGGATGAATCAATGACGACACCAAAAGTTTGACATCACTGCCTCCCGTCTTCTGCTTTTTGCCCATATTTAGAATCAACCTTCTCTGGCTGCCTTGCCAGAATTTTCATAGAGCATGTCCGAGCAATGTCCCCAAAACAACCTTTTAACGTTCTTTTTAAATATACCACCGGTCAGCTGGCGCTGTTCACGTGACGCTCCAAAGTTTCAGAAGAAAAACGTTCCTGTAGTACTTTATTTAGCATTTTGTAAATCCCAGTTCTGAGGAATAGTCAATATTCCGCATGCCACCGAAACGGAATGGGGCCTGTTTACAGTTGTAGTTCTTTTCGCTTCCACTCTGTGTACCCGGACGTCGGTAGAATCAAGAATCCACCTTCGTATTCCATTTTCAGAGAGTTTTAAAGTAAGGTTTGAACAGAGACGTTAGCACCTCGACGCCGGAGTACACAGAGAGTGAAGTTTAAAAAGACTACAACTGTGTAAACAGGCCCCATTTCCTCGCTTTCCGTGGCAGGGGAATATTGACTATTCCAACAGAACTCAATGGGATTTACAAAATGCTAAATAAAAACACTACGAACGCTTTTTTCTTTAATTTAAACTTTTTTTGAACGCCATTGAACAGCTGACGACGACCCGGTGAGTAGCATATTTTAAAAAAAAAAAAAAAGAACGAACTTTTAAGGTTGTTTTCAGGACATTCATCGACATGCTCTATGGAAGCCATTCTAAAGCAGCCGTGGGGATTCTAAATGAGCCAAAAAGCAGAGACAGGAGCAATTGTCAAACTTTTGGTGTCGATCATTCGATTTCATCCTCTGACACTATAGAGAAAAGTGGCTTAAAGTGTAAAACCGAACTTCTCCTTTTAAGCTATATATCTAGGCCTAAGGGCTCTTTTTTCATTCTTGTTAAAGCATGGTTGAAAAGCTTTGTCTTTTTTTTGTTCTTTTTGCAAAAATTACATTTATTATTACTTTTTTAATTATTTCTCTGACCTTTTTTTTGTTATAATGGTTGAATGAGGGGTACCAGCAATGTTTTTAAATGTGTTTGTCTACATAAACAGTGTATCAAAACAGGCTCACACATTGCATTTAGGCAGAGATTTAACTATAAATTAATCTGCCCAAAAAGGTCAAATGTCGGCTCCACTGAAAGTCAAAAGTCACATCCAGACCTCCTGCGTTATATTAACACACAGCCACGGTGTATATAGCACATAGCTACATACTATATATAGTATATTGTACATATATTCTGAATATAGATCTAATTTGTCTGCACCTTCAACACCAAGTCAAATTCTTTGTAAGTGCAAACCTGCTTGGCAATAAACTTGTTTCTGAATCTGTCATGACAAAAGCCTTTTCCTTAGCTTTGGTAAGAAGAACGACATGTCTGCAAAAGTGCAATGCAACAATAATAATTTGAATAATAACCAGGTAAATTCAAATGATCTAAACTGAATGGCCTATCAAAGCCACTTTTCCTCAGGCAGATAAAAATAAAGAATATAACTGTATATTCTATCCCTTAATCAAATTCAAATTGTGGGAAAGTTACTGCAAGACAACATACATTTCGTCTTCTCCAGCTGCTGTGTATAAAAAATATATATATATATTTGTGCGCAGCAGTAGAAACTGTCCAAGGAGAGATATTGACGCTTTTATTTGTGGTTTCAATTTCTGGGGACAAAAAACAACTTAATGTTTCTTTAATGTTTCAGGATATATTTAAAAAATCTAAAAAGTTCTATAATGCAGTGATAAGTATTAGCTCACCATCACAGTTCCTGCCATCTGCAGCCAGTTTGAAACCTGTGGTGCAGGTACACTTGTAGGACCCCGGGGTATTGTCACATCTATGAGCACACAGCCGTCCAGGGTAATGCCTGCACTCATTAATATCTAAAAGAAAGATTATTATAAAAAGCGTAAGAGTGAAGATAACACCAAGTCTTATTTGCAGGTCTATGCATGTCTTTGATTCATGCATCAAGATATTTAATTTTGAAGAGCTTACCTTCACAAAGACGAGTGATGCTGTTAAAGTTGTATCCAGTTTCACACTCGCAGCGGTACGAACCCAGTTGGTTGATACAGGCATGACCTTCACAGACTGGTTGAGGTCCTTTACACTCGTCGATATCTTGAGAGATGTGAAGAAATTTAATGAACATCCAGGGTGTTTAAAGTAAGGCCTAAACGGGGTTCACTTCTCTGTCCTACCGATACAGCGCGTGCCATCATCATTGAGGTGGTAGCCCCGGCCGCAATTCACGGAGTTTCTCTGGCAGCTGTAGGAGCCAACCGTGTTGATGCAGATTTGCCCTCTGTGGCAAGGACTCTTCTCAGTGACGCATTCATTGATATCTGGAAACACAGAAAATGTTAAATTATCTGCTTTCTACATTGTAAAATGCTAATTTTAAGGTAAAGCGAGTAAATAATACTTTACAGTTTGTATTTTTTTTCTAAATCATTGGATTCATCAAACACTACGGTCAAACTCTTATTGGTAGGTGACCACAAAGTGACTATAAAATGGAATCTTTTCATTTTTACTGTCTTAGCCACTCAAATACACATATGTGGGCCTTAAGAGAATGATATATTTGGTCAGATGGCTATCTGACCAAATATATCACCAATGTGCAGAGCATCAATGCATTATCCCTTATACATTCAGATATTGTACATAAACAGTACATGGTTATTGAGAATTGTAACTGTGAAAAAGTGGATCTCGTCTATGCAAATGATGCGGTTCTGCCGGCTCCCTCCTATTAGGACCTACAGCATGCATTTAGACGTTTACAGTCATGTGCGAAGCACCTAGAATGAGAATCGGCTCCTCAATGTCTGAGGCCATGGTTCTCCACCAGAAAAAGGTGGCTTGTACCCTTTAGGTTGGAGGAGAGTTTCTGCTTTAAGTGCTCTGTTGTGGTGAAGAGACTCAGGTGGGCGAAAAGGTAGCTCCTATCGTCCATACAGGAAAGAACAAGATCCTGGATACAAGCAGCCAAAACAAGCTCTCTCCCCTGAACCATCTCACCCTATCCTTTAAAGATAGAATAGGGTGAAGATCTCAATCATATGCCAGAGGCATCGAAGTAGAGCTACTTTTTCTCAACATTGAGAGGAGTCAGCTGAAGTGCCTTGGACATCTTTTTCATATGCACCCTGGACGCCTAGTAAAATATTCGATACCGATGCGCCTACTTTCAATTAGATGCGGCTTCAAAACAAAAGACCTTCAAAATTCAACAGAAATTTTTTCATTAATAAAACAAAAATACAATAAATAGATAAATAAATACAATAAACATAAAATAATAATAGTATGCTGCTAATACACAAGCAAGCTTGATAAAAACTTACAAAATTAAAATTAAGTTTTCCTTCCCTTGGCTGGGTGCATGCTTTACACAGCCATAACAATGACACTACCAAAACCGACACAGAAAACAAAAATAATTCTCAGCAGCTGCACCTGTTATAGAAAAAAGTCTGAAACTGAAAAGTGCACAGAAATTCGCTAACAATCACACAGTGTTCAGAAAGTGCACATTAATCTCTCTAATCTCACTTATAGATGAATGCATGTTTAGAGTGCCACTGGTGGTAGCACTAGAGTATTGTATCCAGATAAAACTTTTCAGTATCGACACTTCTTTTTGAGTATCAATACTTTTGACAACCCTAATAGCTACACAATTTAGTCTTACTTGTCGTTTTTAATTCTGAATTCAAGATGCAAAAGCCAGTTTAAAAGTCCACCTATTTAATCACATGAAAAGAAGAACAAAGATAATAGTTTCTAGTTTTCACATAGAAGTTGGTCATAGGACAACAAGAAAGAGATCAGAAATTTGTATCATTAACCCTAAAGAGCCGAAAACACCTAAAGAAGGACAGTAATCTTGGTTGTGTTTTAATTCTTGTTTCCTTGAAACTGTTGAAAGCCTTCTGCATGAACATAGATCATACCTATGCAGTTTCCCAGTGCATCCTGGATAAATCCCTCACTGCATGTGTTCTTTGGGACACAACGGAATGACCCCTGGGAGTTTTGGCAAACAAACTGCTCCCCACAGTTATGGATACCGTTCTCACACTCATCTATGTCTGGAAGAAGTCGAGGCAGAAATGCTAATTAGGACATTGCATGTAAACACCAGCCAACAGAAGGTATGAAGAAAAGAAGACATTGCATTCAACCTTTGCAGTCGTTGTTTTCAGTAAGTTCATAGCCGGTCCCACAGCTGACCTCTCTAATGCAACGGAACGAGCCCTCGGTGTTGATGCAACGCTCGCCTCCCCGACAGTTACTGGATCCCAACAGGCACTCATTGATGTCTGAGAAACCAAAAGTTCACTAAACATGAGCAATCATATCCTATCAGGACTATTGCTATCCAAGGACTGTCTCTTTCTGTTTCATTAATCCATCCAGTATTTGCATTATAATGCTTCATAAATTATCTTAATGTCCAAGTTTAACAAGTTCCTTTACCTTCACATCTCCTCCCATCAGGTTTGAGTTTATATCCTTTCAAACAGGCACAGGTGTCATTCCCAACACAAACGTGAGCGCACTTTTCTGAGAAACAGCAGAAGTTTACTTTAGATAATTTCTTAGCAATGAGAGCATTTGAAATAATAAAGCATATGGGAAGAGAAAATGACATCTTTTAAAAAAAAAGCCACTTTACCTCTGCATGTAAGGTCTGTCCCAGATGTAGCGTTATTATTGGTCACTGTGGGTCACAGAGAGTAAATATCAATATGTAGTTCATATTAATAAAAAACAATAAAAACAATAAAATAAAAACTACAAAAACAAGGTTAGACTTACTTAGATTTACTTTTTAAGTGTTTGTTTGTGTCTGTGTTTTAGACTAACATGAAGTCATACATTGATCTAAGGCTTTTACTGCTGGAAAATGTATCTCCAAAACAGCCTTGCATTTTTTGCACCTTCTGACCCTCTTTTTTGTTTGTTTTTTATTTTAAGAACATAAGACATTTAGCCTCATATCTGTTCCCTTCAACTCTGATCTGCAGTAAGTCTAAATCACTATGTTTTTACAGTGGATAGGGTATGATCAGGATGTCATGCCGTATTAGAATATATTAGAATATAGAATATATTACATTCAATATTTTGCCTTTTGGCCAAAAAAGGTCAATTTTTGGTCCCATCTAACAAGAACACCTTCTTCTACATGTTGAGCATGTCATGCTTATGCCCAACTTCAAACAGTCAACAGAGTTTTCCTCCTGATGCTTTACCACAATTTGCAGAGGTAACTAAGTTTGATATTTCTAACTTTTTACATGAAATCCTCCAGAGAAGCTCAATGTCTTTACATCTTTCTTTCATTTTATGCATCATAAGCCACTGATTTCAATTCACAGGTGAGAATATGATGAATCAGCTTCTTCCTAAAACTGTTCTATTTCCAAAAATTCCCTATAGATAGATAGATAGATAGATAGATAGATAGATAGATAGATAGATAGATAGATAGATAGATAGATAGATAGATAGATAGATAGATAGATAGATAGATAGATAGATAGATAGATAGATAGATAGATAGACAATATTTGTCCACAGAACAGAGGGCAGCACCTTTGTATTTTGTACAGACTTTCCTCTTCCTTTTTTTTCTTTTTCCTTTGTTTTTTCTTTTATTTATATCATATAGTAATTTCAGTATAAATTATCTGCTGTTACCTACATTTAGACTGTTCTAGTTCTGCTGTCTGGTTGTCTGGAACTCCATCCATACAGCAGGCCCTTGACACCAGGCTGCACTGGTAGCCGATAAACAGGTTGTGGTCGCAGGGTATGTTCAGTTCCTGAGCTGCTTTGCCAAGGAGACAACAGTCACAGCATATCTGTGTAAAAGATAACAAAATAAGTAAAAACGTGGCACCAGGAACTCATGTTCCAGAAGAAGAAAGCCCTGGAATGAAAACAGGAAAGGACAGAAGATAGACCAAGGGCTGATTGTTTAAATGTAGCGAGGACATCTTGTTTAGACTTTGATTATACTTGTAGAAACTTCCAGATGGTCTGTCAGAATGCCTCAAAATAGATAGATGAGATCTAAGAAGATACACCAGCTGACATCCTTCAGAAAGCAAATATCTGGGACAGGAAGCATGTAAGAAACATGCAGGAGATGAGCTGACATGATCCCCTCTGGCTGATGTGTGCTCCGTCTGTGTAGTAGGAGAGTGACTCAATGCAGGTTTAGATCTGACAGCTGACACTGAAGAAAGCACAGACAATGGGAGATTGTACACAAGCCAGAATCTCAAACATTACATAGATACTCAGACCAAACAAACCTGAAGTTTATTGAAATTAGGTTACAACAAAATCTATTTAATCACAAGCTATGTACCCTGCATTTAACCTAAGCACTGCTTGAGGTAGGCACTGAACTTACTATAAGTTCACATCTAAAAACAGCAATGGAAGACATGTTGCACAGAGACATTTGAGATTGCATGAGGGACGCAGGTTCACTCATATGAAATCAGATGAGCTTTGGCTTCTAAAAAATGCATAAACTTTGCAACATTTTCAATCGTTGCATGCAGCTCACAGGGTTTAAAATTTCTCAGCTGACGGACATGTCAATCTGGAAAAGGAAGAAGAACTCCCTTGTTTGCACATGCGCAGTGCTCGAGGTTCTGGTAAATCTGCTCGTAGCTCTACTTCAACAGCAGGATTTGTCCACAAACACCTCTAGGCGGCCAACAAAATTTTAAACATGTTTGATCTTCTCCCGACCTTACAATTCCTCGCTACCCCCTGTACCCTGCACAACCCAGGATGCATGATAAGGCTGAAACTCGGCCAGATTGAAAAAATACTTGCACATCTGGAAAATCGGCCCGAAAAGGGCAAAAAATCATGAGCGTATGCCCGGATTAAGGAATCCTACATTTTAAGAAATTGACTTATCAGCTAAAAAAAAACAACTTTAAACCTACTAATCTTCATGTCAATCAATTAAACAAAATAATAGAGTGCAAACGATATTCTGGACATGTTCCCTTATGCTGCGTTCACACCGGACGCAGTAGGCGCGACAGATGCAGCGAAGTTTACATGCAAAGTCAATGGTTGACGCTTGCGTCGGGTTGCGCGAGCAAATGTCCCCGCGAGCGCTGCCTGAGCAGCTGAAGCAATGCGGCAAACGCGCTGCTGCTCGAGATGGAAAAATTGAATCTCTTTGCTGCCTCGAACACAAGGCCAACCAATCAGAGAAGCGGATCTGGGAGCTGGCTGGAGAGAGACACAGCTGATGATGATACAGAGAGCTGTGATCACTCCTCTGAAACAGTTTATTAACGCCTAAAATTAACTTAAAATGCAGAAATCTAAATACCTGATGTATGTCCAAAGTGTACAGTGGATAGAGGAACTTGGATTCATTGTGTGTGGTACTGTAGGAATATTATATTGTTTTGGAAAGAGGTAAAAGATGCAATTGAGGAAATTATTTCCAAACAAATAATTATGGATCCGAAGCTGTTTGTGTTTGGACTAAGCCCAGACAAACATAATTACACTAAAAACGAATTAATTTTTATAAACTTAGGTCTGCTTAATGCAAAAAGATGTATATCACTTTTCTGGGGGAAGTCCCATAGACCGACTATAAAACTGTGGTTGCAGCAGATGGCATCTACCCTCCCTCTGGAAAAGATTACATATGTATTAAAGGGTAAACAGAATCTGTTTGAATCCATATGGAATCCCTTTATTAGGTATGTCCAACATCTGAACTTCTTGGAAGACGGCGCAAATGACTGAAGATTCTGCTCACTGCGGTTCCCAAAGAAAATTCTGTTAGAGGACATGCACTGCTGAAGTAATTATTTCAGTATACGGATGAGGTGTAGATTATGCGATGGGTTACATTGGAACTAAGAATGTGGGAGACATTTTGTTGTTTTTGTTCTGTGTTGTGTATTTCATTGTGACTTGAACCAAACTACTATTATAACTGGCATTCTTTGTTAAATGTTCAAGCGGTTTGTCTTAACTGTTAAAATTTCAATAAAGATATTTTTGAAAAAAAAGCAATAATTTATTATTATCCAGAGACTATTAATAACATGGTAGTACGGCTCGGACTATCTTTGGTGTGTGGTGACGTCACGAGCGCGCTGCTGGGTCCATACTTTCTCTGTTCTTGTCAAGAACGTACTTAGTGAGAACACCAGTCCATACTCGCGTTCTTAGAATTGAGAAACAGCCTCAGTTGTTGCTGCCGTCTGTTGCATTATGGGTAATTCTGGCGCTCTAACGGGTCCCTTCTGCTTTTGACCAGAGATTCTGGGCTTTCCCATCCTGACTGACGGTCCCTGAAGGCAGCGTCATGTGAAATAAGGATCAGGATGATGAGGACAATGGAGCAGAATGAAGATGGTCACCAGCGCGTCTCACCGGTTAGCATGAACTTACGCTCTCTCTCTGGAGCCGCCTGTAACGGCCCTCTGCCCGAGGACCGCCTGCATCTTCCCCCCCTCTTCCTCCCAGTAGGCTGAGAGCCACTCAGAGACTTCCTGAAAACCTTTTCAGAATCTGCCGAGACCTGGACGTGCAAGAATTAATGTCCCAGACATCAATTACAAATGTTCATTAGCCTTTCCCTAACAGAGTCTGTTACAGGGGTCACGTTACGACTAACGGTCCACTACGCCTCTTTCGATCAACCGCCATGACCTACGGCGGCTTCAGATGCTCTGAGGGCTGATTGGACTCGGAGCCACAAACCTACACTGCCCTCTAGTGTCACATTCTCAAGATGGACGCAGACGCCAAATTATCCTGTGTGAAGTAAAAAATGTTGAGGTATGTCTGTTCTTAGCGTCACACGCTGCAAAGGAAGGTCATGAGAGATAAGAACGAGTCACACAGCCTCCCTCATGGCATGAAGGGGAGGACTGTTGGTTTGAGGTTTCTGGCTAGTGAAAGATATATTAACCTAGCAGGGAACGGTCTTGATGTATTCTTTTTGTTTACACTCGTGTATACAAAATGACTAAATAAATCTGTCTAGTCCGAGTAGCGCCATCTCACTGCGGAGCTGAGTCCCACCTGGTTTTTAGACGTACAGGCAGGCAGATCGCATCAGAGCGTCAGGTCAAAACCAACATGGTGAGCTGTGAACCTTTAAACCTGCGGTTTCGTCGTAGAGTGTTAGCTGTAGCTGCGTGCAGCAAAAAAATCGTACTGTGTATGCACGACTTAAAACTATTTTCCAACTCATGCAGTAAATAAAGCCGAGCTGCTCTCTAGCTTGAAGCTACAGAACAGAGCGGATAAACAACCAGAGCGGCAAAGCAACTGGTTCTGTGTTTAAGCGTCTTTGAAGCTTAAAACGCAGCATCAGAGTTAAGGCCTCACTAGTTCTTCTAGCCCAGGGAGATGCAACCTGTGGCTCTTTAGAAACGACAGTGGCTCTTCATCACTTAGGCTGAAGATGATGAAGGACCTCCTGACTCGTGTTGAATGTCCAAAATAAATTGCTTGATCTTTATTCTCTGTGACCACGTTTAGAAATGTCACAGTGGTCATTTAAAAAGTTCTCATGTTTGCGGCTCTCAACTGTTTTAGCTGAACTGAAAATAAAAATGTCTCTTTGGATTTTTGATTGGGAAGGTAGCCAATCACAGAGGAGCACAGAAAGGAGAAGAAATGAAGAAAGGTGGAGCAGAGAGGAAGGTAAGGGATGAAAAGCAGGTCACTCCTCCTTAGAGATGCTAGATCACTACTGAGCACCAGGGCAGCTGTCTGGGATTAGGAGCCAGGTTACCATGGATGCCCCCATCACTGTTAGCCGCTGCGTCTGGACTCCTCCTCTGGAGGTCTTCATCGGTGGGTCTGCTCTGACCGTGTGTGGGGCGTGTTTGCAGAGCGGTGCTGCGAGGTCTGGGGACGGGCTTCTGGGGGGGGTCCAGGTGGACGGCTTCAGGCGGCATGAAGACAGACAGGGAGACAAGGTTGGTGCTGTGTGCAGACAGCCAGAGGGAGGGATCCAGGTCCTTCCGGAACTATTCCCACCTCAAGAACATTCCCACGTTCAGAGGTGGATAATCCAGATCCAGAAAGTAAAAAGCCGGTACAGAGATTAGTTCCAGCCACTTCCAGGTAATCAGCTGGTTAAATGAACAGGATGAAGTTTTTACTTTCTGGACCTGAATTATCCGCCTCTGCTCACATGTTTGGGTTTTATGACTGGCAGGTAAAAATTAAAGGTTTTTACTTTTTAAAAGACAGAAAATAGGAAGTTTATTTGTTAGAACATCTAATTATGTTAATCTGTGTGTCTTCAGAAGTTTTACAGCAAAACGGTCAACTACACTACAAAACATGTTCGTCTAAAGCTACAGAAGACCAAAGGCTGATGTCTAAAAGATGGAAAGGTTCAGTGGGAGAGAGAACGACTACAAGCCCCTAAAAACAGCCTTCTACCAGCTGAATGTTCCTTTGAAAAAAGGATCCTTAACTTACAGCTGCATCTAGAACAGGTCAGTTAAACGAACAAACATCCTGCAGCTCTGACCTCAGACAGCAGCAGATCTAATGATGACAGGCTGTCAGAGGTCAGCGCTGGATGATAAAAGCTCCCAGGAAACCACCCAGCTTTGGATCAACAGTCTGGTTTTAACTAAGAGTTGGACTGAAGTGGAGCCAAAGTCATGTGGATGGAGGGACAGCTGTTGGTCAATGTGAGCTCACCCTGGTTGTTGTCAGTCGGGGGCTTTGGGTCTTTGATAAACCGCCGTTGGGATGACTCTGCTGCTGTGGAAAGTGGAGGAGAAGAAGAGAAAAGGAACCAAAGAGGAAAGGCTGAACGTGAACCAGAGCCACGTCCAAAGGAAACACTCACCTATAAACAGATCAGTTCTAATCAGTTAAAGGAAAAGTCCGCTCATCAAAGAATCATCATTTATACCTAAAACTAATGCGTTCGCGGTGATTTAAGGAATTTAGCGTTAATCAGTGAAAAATAAAAACAATCATTTTTGTCGCAATCAAGGTGTCTTGGAGCGGCCATTTTTGCCCAAATATAGTAACCCCTCCCTCCTGCCAT
>JAGKQL010000036.1:773623-790133 GCA_018398635.1 Cyprinodon brontotheroides
TGTTTAGAGGCTACAGGCTAGGATATAGACTTAGACTTCAACTAAACTTTATCAACACCTTTGGATTACTGCTTCAGGGAAATTCTGGTTAATTACTGTGCCAATCACATGGAGTGGACATCAATGAAATGACTACCACCATCCCCACCAGAAAAGTGAGATACTTCCCCATTAACAAACATTGGATCACCATTGAGCTGAATTCCCTCCATCTGACAATATACTGTACGTCTTCCACCATAGGCCCATTTCACATAGCAAGTTTAACAAACAAATTCTAAACTCTGAATTGATCTAGCCTAAGGTTGGAAACTCTGGGTTTGTGGTTTCACTACAGCTGCTGTGAGTTAGCTTTACAACCCTGAGTAGGTCCACTCCGAGTTCAGCTTGTGCATAAGCTATTATCAGTGTACTGTAGCACCGATTTAACGAGTCAACATGACAACAGGCAACAAGACGTGTCTATGGAGAGTTAGAAAAAAAATACTGGAGCATGTATTTAAAAGACCTGTGACATAAACTAAGGTTGAGTAAACTCTCTTTGGTCATTTCTCAAATCACAAGAATGCGAGTAGGAACACTTGTTATCGCCATGTACGTTCTTGACAAGAACACAGGAAAGTAAGGACCCGGGGAGAATGGCAGCAAACAGAATAAATCTGGGTCAACTGGAAAAGAAGTGTTCTCATGACATCGGACCAGCGGTTAGCCTCTGGTTGCCACTGGTTCTTTCAACATTGGAACTTTTTTTAAATGACTATTAGTTGGGCATTGGGTCCAAAACAAACATGTAAAAATTGCTTTCTCCCCATACAGTGGGGGAAATAAGCATTTGACCCTTGCAGATTTTGCAGGTTTGCCCACTTACAAAGAATGCAACGATCTATAATTTTAATCATATGTACATTATAACAGTGAGAGACAGAATCCCAAAGAAAATTCCAAAAATTCTCATCATATGAATTTATAAAAATTGATAACCATCTGATGAGGAAAAACAAGTATATGACCTCCTAGCAAACAGCAAGTGTTCTGGCTCCTACAAGCCAGTTAGCATTTCTTTAAGACACAGCCCCAATCCCAACCAATTATCTACATCAAATACAACTGCCTCACCTCGTTACAAGTATAAAAGACACCCAAACACCCAAAAGACACCCAAACACCCAAAATAAAACACCCAAACAACCAGCATCCAAAATCACCACCATGGACAAGACCAAAGAGCTTTCTACGGACATCAGGGACAAAATTGTTGATCTGCACAAGGCTGGGATGGGCTACAAGAGAATCAGAAGCAACTTGGAGAGAAAAGATCAACTGTCGGTGCAGTTATCAGGAAATGGAAGAAGCACCACACCACCGCCAGCCTCCCTCAGTCTGGGCCTCCACACAAGATCTCGCCTCGTGGGGTGGGGTCCCTGATCATGTGAATGGTGAGGAATCATCCAAAAACCACAAGGGGGAACTGATGAATCAACTGAAGGCAGCTGGGACCACAGTTACAAAAGAAACGGTTGGTAACACACTACGCAGACATGGATTGAAATAGTGCAGTGCACGCAAGGTCCCCCTGCTCAAGAAGAAACATGTGCAGACCCGCATGAAGTTTGCCATTCACCACCTGGACGACTAAGAAGAGGCCTGAAAGAAGGTGATCTGGTCAGATGAGGCCTTTTTGGCCTCAACTCAACTCGTCGTGTTTGGAGGGCAAAGAACACCTAGTACAACCCAAAGAACACCATCCCCACTGTCAAGCATGGTGGTGGCAACATCATGCTTTGGGGGTGCTTTTCAGCCAAGGGGACGGGACAACTCAATTGTATTGAGGGGAGGATGGACGGGGCCATGTATCATGGAATTCTGGACAAACATCTCCTTCCGTCAGTGAGAGGGCTGAAGATGGGTGTTTCAGTAAGACAACGACCCTAAGCACACAGCCAAGGCAACAAAAGAGTGGCTGAAGAAGAAGCACATCAAGGTTCTGGAGTTGCCTAGCCAGTCACCAGACCTAAATCCAATTGAAAATGTCTGGAGGGAGCTTAAAATTCGAGTTGTCAGGCGACAATCTCAGAACCTGAATGATTTGGAGGCTGTCTGCAGGGAGGAGTGGGCCAACATCCCTGCTGAAATGTGCACAAACCTTGTCACCAACTATAAAAAACGTTTGACATCTGTGCTGGCCAATAATGGCTTTTCTACAAAATATTAACATGCTGTTTGTCCAGGGGGTCAAATACTTGTTTTTCCTCATCAGATGATTATCAATTTTAATACATTCATATGATGTGATTTTCTGGAATTTTCTTTGGGATTCTGTCTTTGACTGTTAGAATGTATATATCATTAAAATTGTTATTTGTTGCATTATTTGTAAGTGGGCAAACCTGCAAAATTAAGAAGGGGTCAAATACTTATTTCCCACACTGTAGCTTTCAGAATCCCAAAAGCTCAGTTTAGTCATACTTGAAACACATTCTCTTGAGAAATCTTGGTTTCCTCCCTCTCCAACTACACAGCCCCCCTTCAATACAAAGAAACAAACAAGCAAACAAACAACCCAGCTTACAATGAAAAATGACCATCAGCTTATGTCATAGACTTGATTGGCACAATCTGCATTTTAAGCACACTGTTGCCCTGCTGAAAATCTGTCATAATGTTGGCAGTGATGGCTGGATTTGGCTCTTTTCTCCTATCTTCTTTGCTCCAATCAGCGCACATTGTCACTCATCAGATTCACCTGTTCCTGCTTTCTTTATAGGCCTCCTGTTTCCAGCCATCGGTGCAAGAGTGTAATAGTTATCTAGCTATCTGTGAGTTACTGATTACCTAATCCTGACTAGTTTCCATCTCTGGACTTCTGAGTTTTGGTTGCCTCTGTTCTGCTCTCTTACCTAATCTGTTTTGGACTGTTACCTTGATTTTGCCTGTTAACAAGCTTGGACCTTTCTTCTGACCCCAGCTTAGATATCACTTCAATGCCTCTTCAGATTTAGAATCTTCTGGCCTGGAAACCTGTTCCTGCTTCGACTCTGCCTTCCTATGCGTGATCTGGCTTATGCTTGACACTGCTCTGCTTCTCTCCTAAAACTCCGGGAGCGGGATCCGACACAAGCTATAGAGAAACAATTACTTGAGACTTTACTCTGTCTTCTGGGCATAGACTGAACTTTACCAGGTTAGTGACTCACACACCCATTGATGTTTTCCGTCTGCTTAAATTCTCGGTCCTATGTTCTGAGCTTCTGACAAAATTATTCCTTTGGGCATACAGTATTCTACAATCTGTTTACATGTTGATTCTTTTTCTAAGGGTATTTTTTCCTCCAAGGATGTTTTTTTTTTTTTCCTATTCCAAAGGTTCTGTAAGTGCCGTTGAATTCTTTTTAAAATTAATCATTCATAATTTATGTTTTTGTTTAGGAAAAAACTTTAAATTAGTAAATTCATGTTATAAGATAAAACACGGGTTAACCATAAGTTAATTCTAATCTTCCAATTCCTGTTCTAGTTCTTTTTCTGAGCTGCGTTGAAATGTTTGAATGGAAACCAGTAAGCCCGTAGAATACTTTGTGTACCAGCCCACTGCTGGCAAAATTAGATAGAATGCTACAATTATGAAGCTAGATTGCCTCTAGCCTGATACAAGCGTGCAAGCGGAACCCTCTTTGCTTTCATGACAAGCCATTAATGAGGTATCATATTTGCTTTTAACCCTTTAAAGCCTTAGATCCAAGATTTAAACAAAAAACAGAAAATTACTTTTTCATTTTGAAGTCCTTATTTGGCCTTTTAACAAAATATGTAAAAAGAAAAACAGAAATACATTTTGACATATTTAATAAATTATTACTATGATGAGCAAGTCAAGATTATTTGTGTAGCATCTTGCCTCTGTTATCAGCAGAGATGGCAAAAGTACCCCTTCCTGCATTCTGAGTAACAGTATTGGTGGATGGCTTGTGTTGAAAATACTGCGCGTAAAAGTGGAAGTACCGATTAAACTTCTTTTTACAAGTAAAAGTAACAGCGTACAGGCTTGTAAATTTACTTAAAGTATAAAAAAGTAAAAGTAGAAACCACTTTTTTCATGCCGCTGCCTACATTTCAAATGGATGTCCGCCAATCAGATTAGATCCTCGCTGTGTTCATTTTCAATCATCTGCCGTCCATGCTACTATGCTGGAACGCCGCCACCACTGTTGCTTTATGATTTGTCACTGAAGAATACCGCTGAATCTGCCGATTCATCTTGTAGTGGTGAGTGGCCAAATGCAACGTAGATTCCCATCCAATTAGATTGAATTTGGTATTGATGACGGAAAAATAATAACGGTAACCCCATTGAAATGATTCAAACTTGTAAAGTAATCGCGAGACAATTTTTTAAATGTATGAGTAGAAAAGTACAGATATTTGTGTAAAAAATGCATGAGTAGTAGATAAAAAGTCGTTACATAAAAATAAGTAGTAAAGTAAAAGTAAAATATCAGAAAATCTATATTTGAGTACAGTAACTAAGTATTTGTAATTGCTACTTCCCCATCTCTGCAGTTATCAGGCGGCGTATATTCTGATTGTGTACAATAGTGATTTTGAGCAAAGTTTTTTAACATTAAATTAGCGCAAAAGGTGTCAGACGAAAACATTTCAGAAACCATATGTATCAAATATCATGATACATTTGGCATTACAGGTTAATGATATATTTGTTTATACTTATGCAGCACAGCATCTTGCTCTTATTTGTACTTGTACACTCTTTGTTTGAGCTGATATATATATTTGTGTCTGTACATAGGTCTCACGGCATAAAAGTATGAACATCATAAAGAACGTAAATGGAGTTTTATGTTGAACGACTTGAGAGAAAAGACAAAATAAATGCCAGTTAAAGAGAAACCGATCCGTGTCTGTCCTGATGAGAGCTGCAGGTTCTTTATATTTTTTAAGGATGTCTTCTAAGATTATTTTATTTGTTCTTCATAGCCTGGGGTGGCCAAATTTTTAAAAGGGTTTCATAATGGCAATAAAGATTTTTATGGGGTGGTTTATTCTTGAACTGCTAAGAGGTCTTGGGATCAAAACCAAGCGACAGTTCATCTTAAAATCAACTGGACCCAAATTGTCTTCACCAGGATATGCAGACAGCAAAGAGAAAGATGATGGAACCAGGGAGTATATTGTATTAGACTGAGACTTAGACAACATTATTGTCATCTTGTAGAGTGTATACAAAACAAACTTTTGCTTATCCAGCTGCTAAGCAGCAGCCTAGCAGTGAAAAAGAACATTTCCATTTAATAAAATGCAGCAGTGATCAAAAGTAAACATTGCGAGAAAAACATGCTGCAAAAGGCATTAATGTGGAAGTTAAGAGCAGTCCAAAAATAAACAAATTTACATTGTGCAAAAACGCAGTAGAAAGACTTAGACTTAGACATGTCACCTCAAGGAACTTTACAACTCAATCAGATCATACAGTCAGATATATTCATATTCTGTACTTTCTCACACTAGCTAAAACACCTCCTGGCAACTGCTTATCGTGTAGAAACCTCTGAACAAGCTTTCTAATCTGCTCCTGGCACCCTTCTGGATCAGAGAACATCTTTCTGGGGTCCAAACAGGTCAGCTGCCTCACGGTGGGATATTTTAAGGGGCTTTTGTCCTGCACTTTCTGAAGGATGGCTGACATTATATTGATGCAGTCCCTCTTAAACAATAGGACTGTGAGTTCCCCTATCTTTTTCTGTCTTAGGAGATCCTGACAGGGACAATTAGAATGACTCATGTAAGAACTTGTAATTACATTTTCTGCATCCTGGTACTGTTTTTAAGAATTACTTCAAACACTACCTTTAGGGTTGATTCTGCACCCAAGCCAATGTTGACTTCTCGAGGTTGGACCCAACTCTTTGTGTCACCAACATCCAGATGGGCCAACTAGAGTGGAGTGATTTCTTGAAGCACTTCCCCCTTGATGAAACGTCTCAAAATACACTGTGAATTTAAAAGATAAAAATTTAACCCAAATAAATACAACCACAGTGATCAAAACGTTTTTTTTCCGCCTTGGTGGAAAATAATTACCATCATTAATTGGGCCAAGTTGCTCACAAGGAATGGTTTTATCGGCTGATCTGTCTGGTATGTGGTAGGGAAGCTGCTGAAGGTCCTGATGACAGACATATACACTTCACGGGCCACTTTATTAGGTACCCCATGCTAGTAACGGGTTGGACCCCCTTTTGCCTTCAGAACCGCCTCAACTTTTTTTGTGGCATAGATTCAACAAGGTGCCGGAAGCACCTCAGGGAGTTTGGTCCATATTGACATGATGGCATCGGCCACAGTTGCCAAAGAGATTGGTCGGATGCAGCCATTCAGCGATGCGATAATCCCGCTCCACCACATCCCAAAGATGCTCTATTGATTGAGATCTGTGACTGTGGAGGCCATTTGAGTACAGTGAACACATTGTCATGTTCAAGAAACCAGTCTGAGATGATTCCAGCTTTATGACATGGCGCATTATCCTGCCGCTGAAAGTAGCCACCAGAAGTTGGGTACATTGTGGTCATAAAGGGATGGACATGGTCAGCAAACAATACTCAGGTAGGCTGTGGCATTGCAACGATGCTCAATTGGTACCAAGGGGCCCAAAGAGTGCCAAGAAAATATTCCCCACACCATGACACCACCACCACCAGCCTGAACTGTTGATACAAGGCAGGATGGATCCATGCTTTCATGTTGTAGACGCCAAATTCTGACCCTACCATCCGAATGTCGCAGCAGAAATCGAGACTCATCAGACCAGGCAACGTTTTTCCAATCTTCTATTGTCCAATTTCCATGAGCTTGTGCAAATTGTAGCCTCAGTTTCCTGTTCTTTAGCTGAAAGGAGTGGCACCCGGTGTGGTCTTCTGCTGCTGTAGCCCATCTGCCTCAAAGTTGGTACGTACTGTGCGTTCAGAGATGCTCTTCTGCCCACCTTGGTTGTAACGGGTGGTTATTTGAGTCACTGTTGCCCTTCTATCAGCTCGAACCAGTCTGGCCATTCTCCTCTGACCTCTGGCATCAACAAGGCATTTCCGCCCACAGAACTGCCGCTCACTGGATGTTTTTTCTTTTTCGGACCATTCTCTGTAAACCCTAGAGATGGTTGTGCGTGAAAATCCCAGTAGATCAGCAGTTTCTTGAAATACTCAGACCAGCCCTTCTGGCACCAACAATCATGTCACGTTCAAAGTCACTCCAATCACCTTTTTTTGAACGCTGGCACGACTTGCTGCCGCTGCTCACCGGTATTTTTGTATTCGTTGCTCACTGCCTTCGCTCACCGGTAACTTTTAAACTTTTTTACTTTCTAACGGACAGTCTAATTGTTTTTACTGGGATTGTTTTTACTGGGAATACGACCACGATTCGTCAGCACTACAGGACTGTGTGAGTCCCAACTAGGCTACTACCAGTAGCTCACCTGTCCTGCCTCGTTTTCAGCCTCACCTGGCGTTTTTAATAATGTGGACCGGCAGGACATACACCCTGCTTGTCTGTATCTGGATATTCCTACTGCCCGCTCACCTGCAAGTGGCGGGTTTGCTGCAGTATTCACCCGCTGACCTGCTCCGGCTCCGCTGTCACTCCCTTGGACCTGCGCCCGAGGCTCTCCACCTTCACCCGGACATCACCTTCCAGCCACGTCGGAGATACATCCACCGAGGGTCCCGTCGGATTGTCCACCGCAACGGTTCAACAGCAATAAAATCCATCTGGTCCAGCTCCCGACGGTGGATTCGTCGCCCTCCATGCTCCACCAGCCGGGCTATCGACCACAGTGTGTTAGCCCGCCTAGCTCGGTCGGCTAGCACCACCACCAGCTGCGACAACAACGCACTCAACTTTGCTCTGCTCAACATCCGTTCACTGACAAGCAAGGGACATCTCATTCAGGATCTCATCACTGACCGTAAACTGGACTTTCTCTGCTTAACCGAGACCTGGCAACAGCCCCAAGATTACTCTCAGCTCAACGATTCCACTCCTAGTGGGTTTGTTTACATCTCTCAACCCCGTGGTTCCGGTCGCGGAGGAGGTCTCGCGATAATTCATCGCGAGAATTGGAAAGTCTCGCCGGTATCAGCTCCAGTTTCAAGCACGTTTGAATCCACAGTCTGCAAGCTATCTGGTCCAACTCCAACCATCATTGCTGCTGTCTACCGCCCCCAAAACCGAATAGTGCCTTTTTAACTGAGTTTGCTGATTTTCTCACCCACCTATCCTCTCTCTCACCAAACTTAATTCTGCTGGGTGATTTCAATATCCACATGGACAACACCAATTCGCCTCTCACCAAAGACTTTACTTCCTGCCTAGAGAGTTTTGGATGTCAGCAATACACCACTACCCCCACACACACCAAAGGACATATTCTGGATTTAATCTGTTGCTCTGGTGTCATCCCCCACAACATAACATCTGATGAACTCCCCATAAGTGACCATTTTCTCCTCTCATTTGCAGTTAATCTTACTCTCTCAGTCTCTAAAACATCCCGCCTCATATCCTTCCGGAACATAAAGAAAATTGATCCCTCCACCCTTATTTCAAGTATCCACTCATCCTGCCTCCTTGACTTCAATAATCTACTAACCCCTGATGATCTGGTTTTTCATTACAACACTGGTCTCCATAATATTCTTGACTCACTTGCTCCTCTAAAAAATAGATTTGTTTCTTTCTCTGTCTCCTCCCCCTGGTACACCCCAAATCTCAGAAGCATGAAAACCAAAGGACGGCAACTTGAAAGACTTTACAGAAAAACTGGTCTTACTATACACAAAGAAATGTACAATAATCACATTATGCACTATAAGGACTCCATTGCCAGCACCAAATCACAGTACTACTCCAACTTAATCACTGCCAATCAACAGAGCTCTAAGTCACTTTTCTCTATACTTAACAATACCATCAAACCCCAGGACCCTTTCCCCCTGCACCTTTACACAACCTCCTTCTGCAATGACATCATGTCATACTTCACAGAAAAAATCAAGAACATTCACCAGAACCTTGGATCAACGGCTCATCTCAACAACTCAGCAGATCTCCCCCCGCCTACACATTTATTCTCCTCCTTCCATCCTCCCACTGTCTCGGAAATCACAGAGCTCATCCGGAAATCCAAATCATCCACCTGTCAACTGGACCCCCTCCCAACACAACTTGTCAAAACCTGCCTTCCCTCTCTGGCTCCCCTCATCTCCGCTATCATCCACTCCTCCCTCACCACTGGAACTGTCCCTACACCTCTCAAAACTGCTGCCATCACCCCGATTGTAAAAAAACCTGGTGCCGACCCCACCAACTTCAACAACCTCCGTCCTATCTCCAATTTACCCTTCATCTCCAAAATTCTTGAAAAAACAGTTGCCTCCCAGCTCCATTCTCACCTATGTGCCAACAGCCTGTATGAAGAATTTCAGTCTGGTTTCCGGCCACTCCATAGCACTGAAACAGCACTCATCAAAATCACCAATGACCTCCTCATGGCATCTGATTCTGGACTACTCACCATCCTCATCCTCCTCGACCTGAGTGCAGCCTTCGACACCATCTGTCACACCACCCTCCTCAGTAGGCTTTCTTCCATTGGCATCACGAGCACTCCGTTGGACTGGTTTATTTCTTATTTTTCTGACCGCACTCAGTTCATTCAACTGAAGACCCTCAAATCCACCCCCTCCCCCGTCACCTCAGGTGTGCCCCAGGGCTCTGTTCTGGGGCCCCTGCTCTTCATCATCTACCTCCTTCCCCTTGGCAATATCTTCCGTAAATTCAACATCCACTTCCATTGCTATGCCGATGACACCCAGCTCTACCTCACCACGCAGCCATCGTCCTCTCTTCCGCCCGCCTCCCTCAGAAATTGCATCTGTGAATTAAAGGCCTGGTTCACCAACAACTTCCTTCAATTAAACAGTAGTAAAACCGAGGTTCTCCTCATTGGTACCAAATCAACTCTTTCCAAAACCGACAGTTTCCAAGTCACTATTGATAGCTCCTCCATCTCCCCCTCCCCCCAGGTTAAGAGTCTGGGTGTCATCCTCGATAGCACACTATCTTTCCAATCCCATATAAATAACATTACCCGGTCTGCCTACTTCCACTTAAGAAACATCAACCGCCTCCGTCCCTCCCTTACCCCACACACTACTGCCATACTTGTGCACAGCCTTGTCACCTCCCGACTAGATTACTGCAACTCCCTCCTCTTTGGACTTCCTCAGAAATCACTCCACAAACTACAACTGGTCCAGAACTCAGCTGCTCGAATCATAACAAGAACTCCCTCTATCCACCACATCACTCCGGTCCTCCGACAGCTCCACTGGCTCCCCATACAGTTCCGCATTCAATATAAAATTATCATGATGACTTTCAAGGCACTTCACCATCTTGCCCCCCCATATCTGTCAGACCTCCTGCATGTTCCCACCCCCTCCCGTGCTCTTAGATCCTCATCTGCTTTGCACCTGTCTGTCCCCTCCGCCCGTCTCACCACCATGGGGAGCAGAGCATTCAGCCGCTCTGCCCCCCGCCTCTGGAACTCTCTACCACCCCAACTTCGAAATACGGACTCAATTCTCCATTTTAAAATACAACTCAAAACCCATCTGTTCAAGATTGCTTATTCTCTTTAAAAATATCAATTTCACTGTCACAGCCTCTGTATTTTTTAAATGTTTTTAAATGTTTTTATAATTATAATTTTTATTTTTTCTGACACTTTTTATGTTTTGTACGGTGACCTTGAGTGTCCAGAAAGGCGCCTTTTAAATAAAATGTATTATTATTATTACCTTTCTTCCCCACATACTGGATGCTCGGCTTGAACTGCAGGAGATTGTCTTGACCATGTCTACATGCCTAAATGCGCTTGAGTTGCCGCCATGTGATTGGCTGCCTAGAAATTAAGTGTTAACGAAAGCAGTTGGACAGGTGTACCTGCATAAAAGTGGCCGGTGAGTGTAGAAGTAAAGTTTTGCCATGATAAGAGGATCTTTTTGTGCTGCTTCAAGGGTGTCATAGGAAGAGGTTCCTGGATTTGGCAGCTTTTTGGTCCATGTATAAGGACAAAGACGACCACACCTCTAACGCCCTCTCCACAGCTGGCATGTTTGTAAGCCACCTGTGGCCACAGAATGACAGTGGAAATTGTGTGGTGTCGGTAAGAATTGTAAAGTAAAATTGTTGGCGTACCACCGAACATTAACCGGAGATTCGGTGCTTCTGCCGCTGTTGTTGATGCTGGTGATGGCCATGGAGGCGTTGCAGAAATGAGGGTGGAACAAAACTGAGATTTACCGGCTGTTTCTCGGTGACTCGATTTTGAAGCTTTGTGTTTCGCGCTTCGCATGTGCGACTCCACTGACTTAATTTCCATTGTTCCGAGCTTGAAAGACCTTTTGCACAGTATACACCGTGCCTCTTATATGTCCCTTGGAACTGGTTTTAGCCACGGAGAAAACTCTTGGTTGGATAGCCAATTTTTGTTAAATTTACACCTGCCCATGTTTTCTAGATGAAAAGTGAATGGCACATCTCCCAAAGGTCCCGGCCGCAACAATGCATTTATTGGTTCTGCTATCGGGACAGAATCAATAATGGGGAGCCGTTTGGTAAACAAAAAAAATTATTATTGTCTATTTTAATGTTTTATTCGAAACACAAAAATAAATGTTAATAAAAATAATCCTATTTATGATGATATAAGACTGATTTTAGACATTTTAATACCAATTAAGGCTTTATATTTATTTTGAAGAATTCAATGCTTTTTAAGATTTTTTAAAGACCCGCTGGAACCCTGTTGAGGGGGCATGTCCAGCACAAATACCAAGCTGACAACAAAACACAAGGAATTAGAAAACACAGCTGTTTACAACTTTATTAAAGCCTCTACATGTTGTGTGAGCACTCTCCAACATTTGGTATCAGTGGCGGCTGGTGGAGTTTTTTCCAGAGGGGACTATAAATTCAAAATAGACGTATGCCAAAAGCCAATCAAACGTATGATAAGTTATCACACCAGTAAAATTATATGAATGCCAAAAACATAAAAACACTTTATGAAACAATGTACAGGTTTACTTTTTGTCCATAAATGTTGCCCTTATGAGGCTTTGTGAAGGCAAATCTGTGTTTTGCGTGGTCCAATATTGTGTCACAAACCTAAAGATATCATGTACCAGTTTAAAAATGAAGAATCTATTAGTCAGCTTTATGTTTTTTCTATATCAAAACAATTTATTTTCTGAGAATATGTTTATTTAAGAGAAACTATGCAAATTAACAAATGTCTAGAAAGTACTAGAAAGTACACTATATGCTATAAAAATGTATATGTTATCATTTTATTTCAAGTTACAGATATCTGGCCCAGAATTGTTAAGTATTGTTCTACATGGAGAGCAAATATTTCTCTCAGGGTCTGGTATTATTCAGCTATGCAGCCATAGGTAACTGATAACTTCTGACCCCTCCTGATAACATCAGACCCCTCCTGGTACCTTTTGACCACTCCTGTAATTCCTTTGAAGTCCAATAATAAAAGCAGCAGGAAAAAAGAGAGGTTTGGGCAGAGTTGAGTACAGACTTTCAAGGGGTCTCACCCTTGGTCTGTCCTCTCTCTCACTTTTCTGCAGAAAAGAAACGATTACTTGATCTGTTTGGTTTTTATTTCTAGGACAATAAATGGTTATGATTATTAACCCTATCACTATATAATATTATTTTCCATGTGAAGCAGTCCTACCTTTAAATGCAGTCCTACCTGTCTTTATCTATGCTGGGTCAGATCCTGACATTTAAACAAGGAGGCAGGCAGTCAAGGCAGCAGAATGAAGCGTTAGCCTTGCTCCTTGCAGTTAGCCAAGCCTTGTAACTAAACCAAGTCCTGGAAAAAGACTGAGTGTACTTTCTCCATCTGTCTTGGGACTGCTGATTAATTCTAATGTTTGGCTGATCAGGTCCAAATGGTTTCACCTCAAGCTTCTTTTGGTAAGTTTGTTTCCCTCCCCCGACTCGACCTGTCAGTAGGCAAACATTTTCGCACCCTTGGGCCGAAATACTTCACCAGTGCAATGAAAAAAGAAATTATGCTTTACTAGTCATTAAAGATTAAATATTTATCTTGCACATCTAAAAAAAATATATTAATATATTTCAAAACATTTTTACCAATATAAATTTGAAAATACTCATTTTAATTTGTTTTTTTATGTCTCAATCAAGGTCATTGGGCTGATGGGCAGCCCCTTAGCACCCCCTATTGGCCAACTGCCACTGGTTTTCTTTTACTTTTTTTTAGTAAGGGGAGCCACGCCTCACTCAAACTCTTCATCTGCTGACCAAACAAGAAAGCAGAGTGATTAAAGAAAATAAGAGCAGGGCAGACACCAGAGGCTGCAAACAAACACTGTGCCTTATTTACAAATTTATGAAAGGATTTTAAGAAAATTGTTTGTAACCCAAGTTGCATTCTAGGATTATTAGGATTAGAAATAACCCAAATTAAAGTCAACCCATGTGATTTCTTATAGAGACTAGGTTCGTCTGCTGGAGTAAAACGGCAAATTGAAAAACACAGAGACAGTATTTGATGGTAGATGAACAGTGAATTGTATTATTATTTACAATATATACAAGTTAATCCACAATTTTAAAGTCCAAATGGGTTCCTTAAACCAAGGAAGTCAACCAGTCTTTGTTGATGATGAAAGGGGAAAAAAAAACAAAAATAATAATCCAATTCTTTCAGTGGAGACTTGTTGGGCTGAATCTCAAACCAGTTCGGAAGAGTTTCCTCAGATAATCCCAATCCGTTAAGCGGTTAGCTCGCCAGTCTGGTCAGCATGAAGCCAGACAATCTTTGCTGTATCCTAGACCCTTCAGCCACGCCTTGAGGGGGATCTGCAATATACCTGGCCAGTTCCCTCTTGACCAACCGTGATCTTTACAATGTTTGGTTGATTGATCACACGTCTGCACGTCAGGGTCGCGGTTAGCAGCCATATAAGCCATAGCTGTCAATTAGGACAATGACGTGCAGCTGGCACATGATGTCAAAACCGTGCGAGAACAGTATTGTTCTCACTAGATTAGTGTTGAATAAATTAAGGAAAGGAGGATTTTAATTAAACCTTTAAATAAAAATAAATAGAATTAAATCTAAAAATGGAAAATAAAATAAACTGAATCTAATATAGAAAAATTATCCTGGTTACATGTTACCAAACGTGAACCTCATGCCTAGGAACAATTGATAAAAATTTGGTAATGATCCACATCATGTGCAAGTTTTAGCTATAGTACAGTATAAGTCACAATATAGGAAAGTTGCTGCTTGGCAGAGGTCTGCGCTCTCTGACTGCTTTTCTAGTATATATTTCAATTGTGTTTGTTTCTTTACTTGGACAACAAGAAGTCTGTATTTGTTTAGCAAAAGAGACTTAAAAAAAGAAACTCTAGTTTGAACAAATTATGGCTTTTTAAATCTGTGTTTCATCCAAAGAGCAATTGCAGCTCTTATTGCTAAATCTCATGTGTACAATTGGGCTACAGGGTGATGAGGGAACAAAACATGGATTTTTTTTACAAAATCTTTCACCAACACTAGTCTTCAGAAAGTAGCATGGCTGAACAGATTGCTCTTAGGGAGTTTTTTTTTATCTTTAGCATTAGACTAAAAGCTGTGGCTTTTTTTGCTGGGTTCTCCCAAGAGCATCATGGTTGTAGGCCTCCTTTTATGCATGGATCGTTTAAGTCTTCTTTCTACCATTTGAATGAAGCATGGGACTATTTGGCATAAGGAATACAACTATAATATGATTTTTCTTCATTTTTTTCTTTAATTTTGCATGTACCCCTAAAATTCAAAACAGCCTAATCTGTTTTGCGGAATATCCATAGCTGTCATCGATCAGCAGACACTGCATGAAATTCAGATTGTTGGCAGTTAGTTATTTTCTCCACAACCAGAATATTCAGAGACTGCTATAATGTGCTGACATTGACTCTGAGGTCTGTTGAAATCCTCTCTGGACAGTCCAGTTTTGAAGCATAAATAGTCATTTCAGCAAGAGGTCAGCCCTTTTTCCTATTTTTTTTTGTTTAATGATTGATTTAAAATAGTTGTTTTATGTATTTTCTCTAAATCTTGTATAAATATTCAGTGAAAGAAAATAAATAATTTAATCTATTTTATTTACAAAATTAATCACAGTGATTGAAATACGTTTTCATGATACCTATTGCATTTGTGCCTGTATAACACCTCACAATAAGGTACAAAACATTTGATTAACCACTAGAGAACACTTTGGCAATTAATTCCAACCATATGGCTAGTTAACCATTACTTTCTACTAGGGGAACACATTCAATTGGTTACTTACCAGGGAAACAAAGAGCAACTAATTTCAAATGATCAGGCACTTACCAAGAAAACCAAAAAATAAGTAATTTGCAGCTAGTGGATAGTTATCCAGTACTTTCTACATTTTCTACATTCAGCCCAGCCTTATTAACCAGTGCTAACTGAGGAACAGACAATTCAGCCTTATTAATATTACTTTTGGGTGTTTTATTCAAAACCCACATAGAAGTTACCTTCTCTGATTCTGTGGTGACAAACTGTTAGTCCCCTAAGAAAGCTAGGCTGTATGCTCCCCAGTAAGTTCTGGTTAACAGTCCATTAGTCCTTCTTAGTTTATATAACTGATCAGTAATCCTCTAATGACTTCTTTGTAGTGGTGGAAAGTAAAATAAGTACATTCACTTGATTGCTGTACTTGGGGAATTTTTTTGTATCTTTACTTGAGTAACTTTTGGGGGGGCAACTTATCATTTTCACTCTACTGCATTTCAAAGTCAAATATGGTATTTTATACTCAATTCCATTTCTAGGAAGCTGTTAGTTACTTGTTCTTTTTGGTTGAGTTTAGCTTTGTAATCCACTGTAGCTGTTTTTCGACAATGTGAGTAACACAGACTTTAGACTTTAGACAGATTTTATTTGTCATTTTGTTTACACAAGTGTAAAACAAAAATGAATTTAGTTCGGAAACAGCTCACTGGACAATTTTTTATCTTTTAAAAGTGCAGCCTTGAAAAATAGTAAAAATGACTGTAAATTTACAGTTCTAACTTAAAAATTTTATATATATTATATACACTCACCGGCCACTTTATTAGGTACACCTGTCCAACTGCTCGTTAACACTTAATTTCTAAGCAGCCAATCACATGGCGGCAACTCAGCACATTTAGGCATGTAGACATGGTCAAGACAATCTCCTGCAGTTCAAACCGAGCATCAGTATGGGGAAGAAAGGTGATTTGAGTGACTTTGAACGTGGCATGATTGTTGGTGCCAGAAGGGCTGGTCCGAGTATTTCAGAAACTGCTGATCTACTGGGATTTTCACGCACAACCA
>JAGKQL010000036.1:793164-806316 GCA_018398635.1 Cyprinodon brontotheroides
ACAAATATCAGGTGGTACATTCACAGTGACTTCTGTCAACAAACTATGCTGGAAAAATCTAGGTTAGAGTCCTTCTGGGAGCTTTGATTCAGTTGATTTAAAGTTAAAACATATCCTTACTCTGAGAGGAGAATCTCCCATTTGTACGGAAGAGGATTAGGGCCACTAAAAATAAAAAAAAATGTAAACTGATTTTTAAATTTTATTTCAGTTTAACATGGGAAAAAAGTCAGAATTCTGAGATTAAAGTCAGAATTCTGACTTTTTTCTCAGAATTCTGACTTTTCTCAGAATTCTGACTTTTTCTCAGAATTCTGACTTTAATCTCAGAATTCTGACTGAATTCTGACAATAAAAAAGTCAGAATTCTGAGAAAAAAAGTCAGAATTCTGACTTTAATCTCAGAATTCAGAGAAAAATGTCAGAATTCTGACTTTTTCCCCATACTATACTGAAATAAAATAAAAATAAAAAATCAGTTAACTTTTTTTTTTTTTTTTTCAGTGGCCCTAATCCTCTTCCGTACATTTGTAGTGTTTCCATAGCGGTAGATGCTACTTTTTGTTTTTGTAGTTAAATGGAATTTAGTGGATTTTATTCTTATCTAATTTTGTGCAACAGCCATACAGGAAATGGATAATTGTGGATGAAAGATTATAGACATTTTGATTTTGTTTATTCTCAGAAAATACATTTTTTTCAGCCACAACTCTCAGGGCTGCATTTTACTGTAATTGCAGCAAAAAGTCTTTCAAGGTATGTCTCTATCACATTTTCATAACAACAGATTGAATACTTTGCTCATCTTTCTTTGTAAGAGAGTTCAAGTCAAGTTAGGTTAGTGATAAAGCATTTATTACAGTAGAGCTGAAAAACTTAATTGGATTATTCGTGATAAATCAATTATTGAAATAATCTTCAACTAATTCAGTAACTGATTCATCTTCAAGAGGAGCTTATAGACTCTAAAACATGCCTTTAGCTGACAGAGCACCTTTTAGAGCAGTAATTATACCATTATTGTAACTGAAAAAAAAAGACATATATATATACATTTTGCATTTTAGATTAAAAGAAAACTTGCTTGTCTATATATATGCTCTATGCAGAAGTTTTAGATTCACCTTAATTTCACAAAAATCTATTTTAATCAATCTTTTGCTATCTGATTATTGATCGATTAATCGAATAACCAAGTATTCAACGGATTAATCGATTTGTGAAATAATAGTTGCAGCCCTACATTGCATCAGTTTTTAAGCTTTGAATCAAAGTTTATGCTGATTTGAGCTTTGATTTGGTCATTCTAATAGATGGATATACTTCAATATGACCTATAAAGTATCTATAAAGTATTAGCTTGTAATTAACTCTTCTTTTCAGCTTCCCATCAATTCCGACTAGCTTCACCATCCATAAGCATTTCATGTTGGTCTAGCACATACATTCCAAATGCAACTTAATGAGACACTATGTGTAAAAAGGCACTGTCCGCTTCTGCAAAGAAATGTACATCAGAAAAAATACAATATCATTAAACAAACCACTCGCTCATAGTAGAGATGTCCCCATCCAGGTTTTTGCACTTCCGATCCGATACCTATATTGTTTTTGGACTTCCGACCGATATCGATACTGGCCGATACCAGCCTATCCGAGCATGTATTTAAGTTTGCTAAAGTATTTAGCCTTCCTTTGTTGTAAGACCCATGTTAAAAAGGGTTTTAGGCACTCTTGATAACATTCACAGCTAAATTAGGTGAGATTGAATAAAAACACAATGATTGGTAACAACAAGCTTACCTGTTTATTAAGAGATAAACACAAACTGGACAAAATTATGAATAGCAGCAATCTGAAATTGCAAAGTGAACAGTAAAACCGTGTAAACAGTTAAAGGTGCAAGTATTACTGTAAGTTTTCATAAAAATGCAAAACAGGGAAACACTGGCGAAAAATAGTGGAATGGATCGTTTCAATCGCATGCAAACTGGAAAAATACGGACCGGATTTTTTTTAAAAACTGGATCGGGCAGTCTGGATCGGCATTTTACATGCTTTGTCGACACGCATTTTTTTGCTAATATCGGCGCGGCCGATCCGGATACGCGGATCGGATCGACAAGCCTAGTTCATAGTAAACTCCCTGATTTGTGGGAAGTGCAGTTTTATTGCATAATTAACAGGATATGAATCGACAATTTGGCTCAGGGAACAAATCAGGGACTTTTCCTAAAATGTTGTCTCAGTAAATGCTGGCAGCTCAGTCATTCTGTTCAAACAGAAGGTATGCAACATTATAAAAAGCTGTATTTGCTATATTGGTGTTTATCAAGCACTTTGGACTGCATAATCATTTAGTTAATTATTCACTCCAGATATGGTTTTAATATTGAGTTTAAGTTCCATTAATATAATTTTCTTTTTTCTTTAGTATGTTTTGGAGTTTGTATACTTGTTTTGGTAAATATTTTGGCCAAATTTAATGGCTGTTGGCTGACTGTTGGACGTACCTATAAATACGCTGGGTTTTGATCTGGCGGCACCCCATGTTTTTGTTTGCTCAATAATCTCCACCACAGAGGCGCAATATTAGGAGTCTACGTGACGTAGGTTGTGCATTGTTTTCAGCTTCATTTCCTCACCTGGTAGCGCGCAATTCTCGTTAGCCTTCTCACACTGCTGCGGATGGTTACTTTCAGTACAGGAGGACTTTCTTAGCGGCTTTGCCATGCCACTACCTCAACGCCTGAGTGTTTGCCAGTTTTGGGTACTCTAGCCAAGCTGAGTTTTGCTGAGTCAAACTGAGGTTTTGTCACCTGAGTCTTAATCTTGTTGTTTTTTGTCTTTGCCTCTCGGTAGGAAGTCATCCTGCAAACTGGATGTTTTAGACCTTCTCCCCCTGGAAAGGATTCTCTAGAGCATCTAACTGAGCAGAGGATTCTAACAGGGGGTTTGGATCAACTTTTCCCCAAGGGATTGTTTGGACTTCACACTGAGCAGGGGATTCATCTCCACAAGAAAACGTTCAAGTACCATAGGAAATCTAAGTGGCAGTCAGCTCCTCCGTTCATCAAGGAAACACCTCAGCCTGGGTAAACCCTGTCCGCCTCCACGCGAGCAAGTCTATTACTGGAACAACCCACACTGACTGGATTCAAAGAAGGACACCACTTTCTGGAAACGTGGATTCTGTTGCCTTTATTCCCTTGGCAAATAGAAACGCAAAATTTCCTCTGGCGGGCTGGAGCTTCTCCAGGATCACTTCCCCGCTACGCTTCAAATTCTGGGACTGCTGGGGGTGGTCAGAGCAGCGCTGGACTCACCATCTACCTGGCGTTCCTGCTCAAACTTCGCCTATTCCCCGAGCGCTTTCCTGGTCTCTCTGTTTGGTTTTCTGCGCCATTGGAGGTCGTGATCTTACGGATAAAATCGCGACAGGCACCAGTTTCAGTTGCTGTAGGCTGCAGCTGACATCAGATACCTGAAATATTTTTAAAATAGCTTCGCTAGCCTTTGTTTGGATGCTGTTTTAAGTTCGGATTTTGGCCTGGTGGGTCCGTTTGTCCTGTTTTAGATTCTTTATTTCTCTTAGTAGTTTCTTTTTGCTGTAGTGCGGTACTAGTAGGGGCTTAGACAGTTTGATCGGCTCACCAGGTCCAATTTTTTGTTAATAGTTTGGGTTTTGTGGTTCTGTGTTTTTTCCCCTTTTCTTTTTTGGACACAGAAGCTGAGAATATTTATTTCTGTTTTTTTTTCTTTCTAACCAGAACATCCCCACAGATGACTTATAGAGAGAGCAAAACAAAAGAACAAATAAGAAATAACATTTTTTTTTTAACCTCAGTTTTGTCTGTGTCCTTAAATATGGTGTGCCCTTGTGGGCGTAACAGGTGTTTATGTACTCACCAGGAAAAAAAATTACTCCAAATACTAAATTTATATTTTTTTGGTGGGAGTCAAGTTGAAGGCGCTCATTGTTTTTTTAGATCAGTGCTACTCCCTCTCAGAAAAGGCTGTCGGTGTGATTGTTCAGGCTTTTCCTCTATATTTCACTCCACGTTAATTCGCAGTTTTACCTCTAAGGTATGCATATGATCTGAAACAGACTCTCTTGGTAACCTTCTCTGACCACTCACTCACTCTTCTCCAACCCAGGTAAACTTTCCAATCCTCCAGTTACACCATAAATTAGCAAAATGTGAAATAAGTAAGGCCGAATGAGATAAATGTATTTACCATACGTGTTTGTGTTACAGCTCTCTGGCCCAGGGGCTTTCAAACTGTGAGAGAACACCCTCTATAAGGTTACAGGGAGACATGTCATTATCCCATCACTATAAGTGTTTCCTGCTTTCATGTAGAATGAAAGATGTGTTCAGACGTTTACAGGAGTTAGGAAATCTTATCCTAAAAATTACTGCAAGATACCTTTTAGAAACTAAGGAGATAAGACTAGTAGAACTTATGTAAAAGATGATACAAAGTGAAAGATTGTGACAAAGGACCTTTCAAGACAGAGTGAACTTCTAACTGAGTCTGTCAGTGCCTCTAAAGTCAGATAAATTGAGCCACTAAAACCAAATAAGCACCTTCTTACCTGCAAGTGGGTGAAGCAGAAATGAGGGGGATGGAAGCACAGTCTTCGTCAGCATTTGCATGCTTCTGGCCATCTTTACAACAGTCGTCTAATGAGATCTGCTCTTCTCCTGTAGGAAACATGAATAAATGTTGACTAAGTGTGAAAAAAACATGGGTTTGGGTTGCATGGGTCCCACTAGAACCTTGCCAAATGAAGGTTCTAGTGGGACCAGAAGTTTTAATCATTAACTCATGTTGTGATGCATATTATAAAGTTCATAAAGAATGATTGCTGTCAATGATGTGAGTAGATTTTCTTTAATTGGGATCAAAAAGTGAAGACTTGTGACATACTTGATGTGGAGTTGTCTATTTTTAGATTTTAAATTCCGTGGTGGGGGGCATCAGGTCAGGGATGTTTACATAGATTCACTAGAATGGTCTCACTTACCTTTACATCCATGGAGAGCCATTATGTGCTTAATCCTCATGGCTTAATATGAGGTGAGACCACTATTAGCCACTGTAGCAGCTTTAACTCTTCTTGAGTTTTTGGAAAAATCCCACCAGAGGATCATTTGTAAGGTCACACACTGATGACAGCCCCTCCATAAGAAACTTATCATTCATGCTTTTATTGGGCTTGCATGGTGCATTTATGTGCAATCTTAATAGTCGTGATCCTAACATCCATAAAGTCTCTCTATGTTTTACGTTAGGCCTTAATAATTCCTTGCAATAAAATCAAAGGGTCCAGCATCCCTGCTGAAAATCAGCCTGGAAAAAAAAACCTTAAAAATTAATGAACACTATTTTGTTATGTACATCTATTTTTAAGGGTATGCTTAAAACTTTCCTTTTTGATAAAGCTTATAGTAAGAGACGCTTGTGTTATCCTGAGCTATCTCTATAGTTATGCTGCTATAGGCTTAGACTGCTGGAGGACATAGGGACCCCTTTTTTCATCATTCTGCTTCATTCTATCTCTATTCTCCCACTCTGCAGAATCTGTTAGTTCAATCTCTAACGTTTTGCTCTCTCTGCTTTTTCTCATAGTAGGTTCGCCTTGTCTCTTCCTGTTTGGCTGTGACTCTATCCTGGAGAGAAATATCAACACCTTTGTTTCTAGATGTTGGAGCTTGGCCTGTTTTCCAGTGAAGTCCTGTTTCTCTGACTGAGACTAACTGGATGTGCTCTCTTCATCCTCTGACATGCGAGCTGGATCGGAGCTCGTCTGCCTGGCTGTGTGTTTCCTGGATGCCTTTTACAGCTGCTTTTTGTGTCTCTGCTTCTGTCTCCTTGAACCCCAGTCTGCCTCAGCAGATGGCCGCTCACACTGAGCCTGGTTCTGCTGGAGGTTTCTTCTTGTTGAAAGAGAGTCTACAAGCATCCTCAGCGTGAGGGATTGCATTCGAGTCAAAGAGTCGATGCAATCAACTGGTTTTCCTTAGAAAACTTTGAATCAATTTGACTGTAATATCTGGTGAACCGTAAAGTGCCTTGAGATGACGTATTGTGAATTGGCGCTACATAAATAAACTTTACTGAATTGAATTAGAATACAGTATGCTGACAATTCTGTTTACTTAAAAGGCTGTACAACAGTTATTCCTCATTAAGTGTTAAAGGTTCATATTTGTCTACTTCAAAAAAATAGACTTAGTCCTGCGGGTCATAGATAATCGTTGCAAGATTGATGAATTGCAATATTTTTCTTAATGTCTTTAAGAGATTAAGTTTGTTTTTTTTTGCCTAAGACAGGGGATGAAAAATATATTGTTACAGACACAGAAGGGCCTTCTGACTGGAGCACAGCCGGTTCTGTGGTGATTAATGTGGATTAGAAAATGTGGAACGTCTCAGCTCTATAAACAGTCAACCATCAAAATCATATTGAATGTACTCATTTGTGGTTTGTTTGACAAATTTTATTTTTTTTTAAATGGCAGACAGACCTTTTTTTTTTAGTAATATCTGGACCCAGTATTAGTATGTCAGGCTGCTATTAAACACAAATCAATGGATGGCAACAAAAAGAACAAAACTGATTTATTTCGGAATAACTTGTTGGTTCTTGGTAACAGAGCCTTGGCTGTGGTTTGTGAATAAATGCATTGAATAGTTATTGTGAAATACCCTGTATGAAGGCTTTTGCCTGGAGCTGTCTCGGCTGTGAGCTGTCTGGCAGGAGTGAGCAAGTTTAGATAGTAAGTAAGATTAAGCTGGGGGACAAGTGTCTGGACTAGCACTGCACAGTTTTACAGATTAGTTGTTTCTCCCACAGCATCCAAAGAGAGTGTACCAAAACTAATTATTTACAGCAGTTTTGATGAGGTTCAGTCAATAGCAGTTATTAAAATAAAAAGACATCAGATTGACAAATGTAGTCTAAAGCCCATAAAAAGTTGAGACAAGCTCATTTTTAGGAATGCATCTTTCATTACTTCTGGGCTCTGAGATTATACACCTAAACGGCTCTTTTTACACAGAGAATATATTATAAAAACGCACTTTTAAAACCAATAAACAAGTTCCACCTTTATAACAAGCTTCTCAGAGCCAAGCAAGGCATTATTAGCACAGGTTTGGACTAGGCTTGTCCCGATCCGATCCACGTATCGGATCGGGACGCCGATATTGGCAAAAAATGCGTATCGGCAAAGCATGTAAAATATACCGATCCAGACTGCCAACGATCCAGTTTTTTTTTTTTTTTTAAATCAGAGTCCGTATTATTTTCCCAGTTTCGCCCGATTGAAACGATCCATTCCACTATTTTGCGCCAGTGTTCTCCTGTTTTGCATTTTTATTAAAACTTACAGTAATACTTGCACCTTTTACTGTTTACGTTTTACTGTTCACTGTGCAATTTCAGATTGATATTCGTAATTTTGTCCAGTTTGTGTTTATCTTTTAATAAACAGGTAAGTTTTGTTGTTACCAAGCATTGTGTTTTATTCTAATCTCACCTAATTCAGCTGGCTAGATGTTATCAAGAGTACTAAACCCTTTCAACATGAGTCTTACAACTAAGGCTAAATACTTTAACTTAAACTTAAATACATGCTCGGATAGGCTGGTATCGGCCAGTATCGGTATCGGATCGGAAGTCCAAAAACAATAGCGGTATCGGATCGGAAGTGCAAAAACCTGGATCGGGACATCTCTATTTTGGACTGACATTTGGCCACTCGTTATCATATAAACAGGAGAGCGCATTTAAATTTGTTGGTTTATCTGGCCTAAGAATCCGCACAGTCCACTAATTCTAAGACTAGTTTAGTCCATGAATTTCTGATACTTTAATGTTCCCCTCCCATGCCTGCCTTACATTGTAATGAAAACGTCATCTTTGGGATCATCTAGAAAACAGGGCATATTCAAACTGCTGCAAACAAATAGGTATACAGAGAGGATCATAAATACAATCCCAACCTGCCTTCCTCTGCTATATATGTATTTAAAAAAGATGATCTGCAGCTATTTTCCTTGTGTTAAATCGTACTTTCCTTAACGAATATGTTCTACATGGCGTGGTTGTTCTCAAGAAAGAAATTTTATTTGACCTTTGAGACCTCTAATGATGTCTCTGACTAGCGCCGTGCACCTGATGACAATTCATTTAAAATTTATTGTTTTCCCCTTTCTGTTGACATAGCTAAAAGACATTGTAACTGCAACCAGAGACTAGCATAGACACTATTAGCTGTATCACTTCCCTGCAACACTACCACTATGTTGTTTGAAACTCAAAAATATGTGCATGTATAGCCTTAAAAGCTGAGTTAAAATTCCACACATTCTATAAATTCACACATACACGTTTTTAGCAGAGATAAACCAACTGCACCATTCTGCAACTGCCTCAGAAATGATCTGACCAGTTTCTGTTTTCCTGTGACTCACTGACTGACAAGATGTTTTTTTTTTTTCATTTTTTGGATGAAGCTTCTGCTAGTGAGGGCCATTCTGTGCACGCAATGCAGCTCGCTGCCTGTCTGAGTCTAGACTCCTCATGTAAACACAGTCTAGCAGCCAGGCAGAGTAGCTTTCCTGGACCAGATCAAAACAGAAAGTTGGATTGCTTTCCAAGCTGCACTTAAGACTTTAAATGGGAACTTTCTGTTTTGTCTGGATCATCATAAATGTTTTGCACAGAAAAGATTGATGGTAAGCAATAACTCCTTCAATACCTCACTCCAGAGCATAAAATAACAACTTTCAAAACTGATGTCAAACTATTAACATCTTCTTAAGATTAAAAAAAAAATCCCCTATGTGAGTTAAGAAGACCATCTGCATTACCATGTGGCCCTTCTTCAGCTCTATGGTCCAGCTGTATGCCAAGAAGAAAAAAATAACACCTGTTTGTCTACAATAAGCTGTTGAAATGCCTTTTCTCCTCAAAACAACTGTAACAATTACACATGACTGTATCGCTGACTGTAGATTTCAATAGTGAGTTAACGAGGGATTTAAAATACGGAAGAGGATTAGGGCCACTGAAGGAAAAAAAAAAAAAGGTACCTGATTTTTTTATTTTATTTCAGTTTAATAGGGGAAGAAAGTCAGAATTCTGTGTTTTTTCACAGAATTCTGACAGCTAACAAACATGTTAGCATTAATCCATAGCCATGTCTGTTTTAGAGACTAGCTCTCTTGTTTTAATGACCGTCTGCTCCTCCATTAATGAGGGGACCCCTGGGGAACGTAAAAAGTTGCCTAATTCCGTCATTTTCCACCAATGTGTCACTGGCCACCTCAAACAACTCACATCTTTGTCAGTGAAGCTGAGGCCCCGTCCACACGAAGTCAAAACGAACACGAAACGCTGATATTTTCCAAAACGTTTGCCGTAAAGACGGAGACGTAAAATAAATGGGAGCGTCCACACGAATGCATGAAAACGCTGCAAAATGTATGCCAGGCCTGTAAGTGGCGCTGTGGTGCCAAAGCAAAAATAGGCGACGAAATGTTGGGCATGCGCACTAATATTTATACATGGTTGCCCTGCGGGTCCATTTTCGTGGTTCAGTCAAATTCAGGTGCTGAACTATGTCGTCGATATTGCTCTGTTCTTCCTGGAGATATTCCAGAAGAAGAAGATTCTGTTGTAAGCCCGACAGCAGGGTGAGTAGCATTAGCAGCAACCATTCAACACAGTACGGCGCCATTGTTGTTGTGATACTGTGTCGCGCATGCGTGTTTAGAGGCGACGCTATGACGCATGCGTGTAAAAAAAAATATGCGGTTAGAGCTTAAAGATGGAAACGCGAAAACGGCGTTTCGAAATCTTCCCACTCTGAAGGCTGAATAAAAAAAAGATCGTTTACAGACCCCCGAAACGCCGGCTTCGTGTGGATGAGAGGCTGGTTTGGTGAAAAATGTTTGCGTTTAGGCCAGGGTTCGTCTTCGTGTGGACGGGGCCTGAGTGCTCCCACATCTCTTCCTTCATGGTGCTCATCAGCTGTGCTGCTTCCATCAACACCCTTGTTTATAGATGTTGGAGATCGGCCTGTTTTCCAGTGTGGTCCTGTTTCTCTGACCGTGACTGAGTGGATGTGCTCTCTTCATCCTCTGGCATGGGAGCTGCCTTGGAGCTCGTCTGCCTGGCTGAGTGTTTCCTGGACGGGGCCGCCTTTTACAGCTGCTTTTTGTATCTCTGCTTCTGTCTCCTTGAACCCCAGTCGGCCTCAGCAGATGGCCGCTCACACTGAGCCTGGTCCTGCTGGAGGTTTCTTCCTGTTAAAAGGGAGTTTTTCCTCTCCACTGTCGCTACAAGCATGCTTAGTGTGAGGGATTGCATTTGAGTCAATGAGTCGATGAAATCAGCTTGTTTTCCTTAGATAGAAAACTTTGTATCAATTTGACTGTATGATCTGGTTGAACTGTAAAGTGCCTTGAGATGACATGTGTTGTGAATTTGGTGCTATATAAATAAACTGAATTGAATTGAATTGAATCTACATTAAGATCCAAAATTCTGAGATTAAAGTCAGTATTCTGACTTTCTCCCATACTAAACTGAAAGTAAAATTTAGAAAATCAGTTCACTTTTTTTTTTTTCCAGTGGCCCCTAATCCTCTTCCGTATTAATAAGTAAGAGAAATAAGAAAGAGAAAAAACAATCAGTGTAAAATCATCTATTTTTTTCAAAATGTTTTTCATAATTTAAACATTTCAAACAGGACCAATGTTGACCATTCACTCTCTTTGCTTCATCAAATAAAAAGGAGCTTTTATCTGCTGCTTGCAAGTTTTAGCTCAGCAAGGCAGACTTCCATTTTACCAAGCACGTCACGGTGCTTCAATCATTTTGAAAAGCCATACAGCGGCACCTGCAGCCCGGGTCTACCAGGTCCTCTAGAGATGCAACAACTCCAGAGAGTCTAGGAGTTACAGCTGGATCATGGTTGCTTCCTGTGGTGTTTCCATCTGATCAGGACTTAAAACTCTTATCCCGCTTCAGGGAGGAGGACCACAGAGGTGAGGCAAGAAGCTGTTCTCCAGCTTGGACAGAAGCATTGGGAGATCAGCGCAAGAAACTTTACAGAGAGCACCAGAGCTGGGCAGAGGCGGCACACAGTATCTCCGTCTGAAGCTAATTTAAAGGAATAGTATACCCAAAACATGATTAGCCTTCATTTTCTACTCACCCCCGTGCTGAACAACACTCTGGAGTACTTTTTTGATATCTCAAATGCATCTGGAGATCTGGGAGGCTTCTTGCTGTCTGCTGACATTCAAATAATGGAGGTCTATGGCGCCCGAGACAGAAAGGTCCATAAAAGTCCACAAAAAAACGTGTCAATATTCCTCCATACTGCTCGTCCAATGTATTCCAAGTGTCCTGAGTGGGTAGCGTCCATAATTTACTCAAAACGAAGTCATTTAGAATGTTTTTAGAGCATAAACAGTAGTGTATAGGATTTCCTCAAAGCGCGATCACGAGTCTACGGAAACCGCGGCAGACCAAACCAGATGAAAGTGCGCATTCAGCTCGGCAAAGAACTCATGCTCTTCCTCAACACTGAAGTCCTCAGACATTTTTCTTTCGTTGTTTATTTCTTTGCACAGGTAAACAGCACATTTCTTCTTCTACGCTTGCATTATTGGCAGAGCAGACGCTGAATGCGCACTTTCATCTGGTTTGGTCTGCTGCGGTTTCCGTAGACTCGTGAACGCGCTTTTAGGAAATCCTATACACTACTGTTTATGCTCTAAAAACATTCTAAATGACTTTGTTTCGAGTAAATTCTGGACGCTACACACTCAGGACACTTGGAATACATTGGACGAGCAGTATGGAGGAATATTGACACGTTTTTTGTGGACTTTTATGGACCTTTCTGTCTCGGGCACCATAGACCTCCATTATTTGAATGTCAGCAGACAGCAAGAAGCCTCCCACATCTCCAGATGCATTTGAGATATCAAAAAAGTACTCCAGAGTGTTGTTCAGCATGGAGGTGAGTAGAAAATGAAGGCTAATCATGTTTTGGGTGTACTATTCCTTTAAGGTGAGTGGGAGATGAGAACAGGGCCAGCTCTGGAGCTCATGGAGGACAGTGTACAAAACATTGGACAGAGACAGCTCCTGCTCCTGGCAGAGGCAGCGGGGAACCAGAACCAGCTCTGGAGCTAAGGCATGAGGAATGGTTTAACAGTCCTTCTAGGCCTTTATGAAAAATGGCTTTTTAAAAGACACTCAGAACCCGTTACAATCATTCCTTACTTCATCCTATGTCAAAATAATTTTTCTATTTTCCATTTTGAGTTAAGAAAGTTATGTCTCCAGAATGACATGTCTTGGGTCTGTTTAAGCCTAGTGAGCAGTGGTGGTTCTAGACGAAATATATCAGGGGGCCATGATGGGGCCCATGTTTTCTTTAGGGGGGGATAGAACTAAATAATAACAAACACACAAAAAAAAAGTGTTGGGTATTATAAATGAGCCATAAAGCCCAGGTTGCTCACTTGATCTAACGGATCATGATCATTTCTCAGTACATATGAAGCTAAAACTGCTTACAATTTCTAAATAATTGTTAAAGTAAGTTTTCCAGGCAAAATATTAAACTGGTCCAAGGTACAAATTATTAAAAGTCTCTTCTTCCATCGTATATGATCATTAGAAATTGATTTAGTTACACTGCAAAAACAGATCTGAAAAAGTTTTTTTTTTATTTGAATAATTGCGTCTGCTAATTGCATAAATTTGGTTATGTGTGTTTTCAGTACAGGGGCCATTTAAAGGGGCCAGGACTAGTTCTACAGGGGCACAGGCGCCTGTTGGCCCCTGTCTCGAACCACCTCTGCCTGTGAGCATCAGAGGGAGCTGGGCTTAAAGTAGACAACAGAAAGGCATAACATATCAAGAGTAGGTGTTGTGGTTTACCATTTGAGATTTTAGCCATAGTCTGTCTTTGAACATAAAGGGTTTTAAAGTAAGAGTTTAGGTAAGTATCTGTAAATAAATAAAAATAAAAAGGAGAATAAATAAAAAAAGCTGTCATAGGTGGACGCCCTGTATATACTGTATATATCCCATGACCTTTTTCTTCCTTTGGC
>JAGKQL010000036.1:813506-835685 GCA_018398635.1 Cyprinodon brontotheroides
CACATTTCTTCTTCTACGCTTTGCATTATCGGCAGAGCAGACGCTTGATGCCAGCACTTTCATCTGGTTTGGTCTGCCGTATGTTTCGTGAGACTGAACTCGCGATGCGCATTTTAGGGAAAATCCTATACACTACTGCTTATGCCTCTAAAAACATTCTAAATGACTCTCGCTTCGGAGTAAATTATGGGCGAGCAGTATGGAGGAATGTTGGACACGTTTGTGGACTTTTATGGACCTTTCTGCCCGGCTTCATAGACCTCCATTATTTGAATGTCAGCAGACAGCAAGAAGCCTCCCCAGATCTCCAGATGCATTTGAGATATCAAAAAAGTACTCCAGAGTACATTCATAGCATGGGGTATAATACAGAAGCTAATCATGTTTTTGGGTGTACTATTCCTTTAATGCAATTTACCAAATGATTTTTATTTTTATCTGAAAATGTGCATTGCGTTAATTGAACACTGTTCGTCAAAAAGTTGACAGAATAGGGCATACCTGCAAACATTATATGCCATGTTCAAAAAAGAAAGCATTTCAATGATCTGAAATAGCAATTTGCACTGCAAAAATGGAATGGAAGAGTGACTAAAAGAAAGTCGTAGAATCACAAAGTCTCATTTAGAGACGCCAGGTCAATCTAATCGCAGTCTGAAGGTGCTCTATAATCAGGTAAGAAAGTGTAACATTTTAGCCTAACACCAAAAAAAAAAAATCACCCTGAACACACTGTTTGGATGTAGGAACATGTTGTGGAGAGGCAGGGGGGTATTTTACCATTAGGCAATACTAGGCAGTTCCCTAGGGCGAAAAGTTCATGGGGGCCCCACAAAAGTGTTTACATGTATGGTTAATACAACTATCCCATATTTGTGCACATTAATTATGTTTTTGATTTAAAAAAATCCTTTCGTTAAAATTCATCAGAATGCTTATAATATTTAATATTAAGTGTGTCTCATACAAATGAAAACTGGAAAAAAGATAAGCAGATCTTGGCTTGTCTACAGTGAAAAGAAGGACTTTTTTTATTTACTTTTGCCGTTGCCTTTTTGGAAAAACAGGAAAGCTCCGCACTAAGCTCAGCTAAGTGAGCTTAGTGCTTCGAAAAAAAAATCTTCTATTCCTTTTGAGACAGGATACAAAGTCAGCTGAGTACAAAACATACAGAGGAAAACAACAAGGAAAGGGACAAAAAGGTAGAACAAATATATCTATTCTATTAAAATGTATGTATCTGTATAATGGCTTTGTTTTATGTGTTGTCTTCTCAATTCAGAGGGCCCCCTTTCTGCCTTTGCCTAGGACCCCACATCTCCTAAATCCACCCCTGTGGTGCGGAGCATTTTGATGTTGTGTTGCCTTTCCTAAACAGAAAAATATAATCAAAATTAACGCAAGTGGATACTTAAGACTGTCACAAAGTTTGGCTCTCCAGGGTGTGACCCTTGACCTACAGCCAGAGCTACAATGAAGCAGTTTAGATCAAAGCTCATGTGCTGGGTTGCCCATTACTCCAGACTGAAATCCAACAGAGAACTAAGAGGCATGACTTAAAAGTCTATCCTCATTGAGCCTCTGAGTCCAGACTGACTGAGCTTCAGGTATTTTTTGGAAAGAACTGTGAATGAATATGTTGATCTCCAGATGTGCAAAGCTGCTAGATACAAATCTAGAAAGGCTTTGCTGAATAAATTTGGTTCTACTAAGTTTTGACTCAATGGAGACAAATCCATGCCACACTTCTCAGAATGTTATTTTTAAGTGTTCTAAGGCCCCGTCCACACGGCGATCTAACCCCTGGCCTAAACGCACAAATTTTTCACCAAACCAGCCTCATCCACACCTGGTCGGGCGCTTTCGGGATCTGTAAACCATCTTTTTTATTCAGCCTTCAGAGTGGGGAAGATTTCGAACGCCGCTAAGCTTTCCATCTTTACGCTTCTAAACCGCATATTTTTTTTACAAGCATGCGCCATAGCTGCCGCTTCTAAACACGATGCGCCGCATCAGTATCACAACAACAATGCTTCGCTGCCAGCGTTAACGCTACTCACCCTGCTGTCGGCTTACAACAGAATCTTCCTTCTTCTTCTGGAATATTCCAGGAAGAACAGAGCAATATCGCATTGACATAGCTCAGCACCTGAATTTGACTTAACCACTTTAAATGGACCAAGAGGGCAACCATGTATAAATATTAGTGCACATGCCCAACATTTCGCCGCTATTTTTGCTTTGGCAACACAGCCGCCACTTACAGGCCTGGCATACATTTTGCAGCTGCCATGCATTCGTGTGGACACTCACATTTATTTTACGCCCGCTTCTTTACGGCAAACGCTTTGGAAAATATCAGCGTTCGCGGTTCGTTTTGACTTCGCGGTGGACGGGGCCTAAAAACGATGTATCAGTTTCCAGAGGTGACAAATAACAAAGTACAAACACTCCGTTACCTGATTTAAGTAGAAATTTTGTCTATCAATACTTTACTGGAGTAATTATTTTTTTAGAAAACTTTTTAATTATGCTCCTTAAATTTTTTTTTATTATTATTTCTAATTTTTGTACTCCTTACGATTGAAAAATAGAATCTCTAGTTTTGTTTCATTCAAACTTATTTTCATTATGGCTTGTTGGTATTGGTACCAATCAAAATTATTTGTTTCATCCAGACAATTTATTTCTTTGTGATTGGACTCAGTACGGCACCGACTTTTATTTAGCCACATGCAAAAATAAATGTTTTTTTCAAGATGATGCAAAGTTGAATTTCACACTGTTACCATTTGTTATAAGACTAAAAAAAATAACTTTAAGGAAGTTATCATCCAGAATTATTGAAAAATGTTCCTTCAATAGAGTGGTGCGGCAACCACTATAAAGTTTAAAGCATCTCTCCTTAACTTTTTTCCTGCATTAATTTTACTTTACAGTAATACTTTAAGTAGTTGTATAAATGGCACTTTTACACTTTTACTTGAGTTTTTATACAGGACGATTTCGACTTTTGACAGCTCTGTCAGTTTCTTTGAGTTTCAACATTTTACAATAGTTTTTACTGTTCTATTACATTAATTCCCAGTTATAACTCATTGGAGTTTGCAGTTGTAATGAGATAAAATTTGATAATCTTCAGGAGTTGGAAATTGTTTTCCAAGGCACTATATACATTAGAGATTTGAAGAACCTGAGCACCTTTCTTTGTCCCCTTGCATTCTCCCTGTGGCAGATCCACAACTAAGCCTATTTTTCTCTATTAAAGGAATAGTACACTCCAAAACATGATTAGCCTTCATTTTCTACTACCCCCCATGCTGAACAACACTCTGGAGTACTTTTTTGATATCTCAAATGCATCTGAGATCTGGGAGGCTTCTTGCTGTCTGCCGACATTCAAATAATGAGAGTCCATGGCTCCCGAGGCAGAAAGGTCCATAAAAGTCCACAAAAACGTGTCAATATTCCTCCATACTGCTAGCCCAATGTATTCCAAGTGTCCTTGAGTGGGTAGCATCCATAATTTACTCAAACGAAAAGTCATTTAGAATGTTTTTAGAGCATAAACAGTAGTGTATGGGATTTCCTAAAAAGCGAAGTTCACGACTCTACGGAAACCGCAGAGCAGACCAAAACCAGATGAAAGTGCGCATTCAGCGCCTGCTCTACAATAATGCAAGCGTAGAGAAGAAGAAATGTGCTGTTTACCTGTGCAAAGACAGAAACAACGAAAAGAAAAATGTCTGAGGACTTCCCAGTGTTGAGGAAGAGCATGAGTTCTTTTGCCGAAGCTGAATGCGCACTTTCATCTGGTTTTGGTCTGCAGCCGCTGTTTCCGTGAGACATGTGCAGCGCTTTTAAGGAAATCCTATACACTACTGTTTATGCTCTAAAACATTCTAAAATGACTTTGTTTCGAGTAAATTATGGATGCTACCCACTCAGGACACTTGGAATACATTGACGAGCGAGAGCAGGAATATTGACACGTTTTTTGTGGACTTTTTTATGGACCTTTCTGCCTCGGGCGCCATAGACCTCCATTATTTGAATGTCAGCAGATTAAGCAAGAAGCCTCCCAGATCTCCAGATGCATTTGAGATATCAAAAAGTACTCCAGAGTGTTGTTCAGCATGAGGGGAGTAGAAAATGAAGGCTAATCATGTTTTGGGTGTACTATTCCATTAAAGTTAATAAGCTTTTGTAACTTTTTCATTAGCTGGAGGGAAAAGGTGTCTGTCAGCCAAAATTATTTTAGACACCATGCAAGGTCTGGTATTAAACAAACTGCATAAACACACATATACACATGTATACACTCGTCTACCAGACTTGGCAAGAAGTGCAGAAATAATTGCTAGACTGCATTCTAAATATTTTGTACCAGCTAAGGCCCTCTGCAAATTCATTCAGTCTACTGACTCTGGGCATGCTGACAGAAGGAGGTTAAACGATCCTCTAATCAGAGCCATATGTCTGCACCAGCACTCTAGTCAGTTAAGAAACATCAGTGTGGACTCGATATCGTCTCACCACAGGCATACAAGGAAAACCACAACTACATGACAGTGAGAAATAGATAACTATACTAATAATAATTTTAGTTTAACACCATTTCATTTACTTAATAAGTGCCTTGCAAAAGTCATGTCTGGTTACCATGGCGGCGCTCCAAAGCAGCCGCAAAGAATGACTCCACAACAATTTTGTCAATTTCACAAAATATGCCTTTTAATACAATACAAACTAGACATCAAACCTGCATCTATGATCACCAACAAACTGCTGGAGCTACGGTCACAAAATAGCTTTTAAATACCTACATTTTTTGACCATTTAAAAAACTGTAGAGTGCTACAGACGGATGTAAATAAAATAACAGCGGGACATAACGGAAGGAAAAACAGATGCACGAGACGGAGAAAACGATGCTGCAGAGGGGGCCTAACTGTGAAGCTAAAGAGAGATCCCCACAGAACTCCACTTTCAACAATCCTGCTCTCCAACGTCCACTCGTTGAAAAACAAAATGGATAATCTTCGACTTGAACTCTCTTCAAAAAAGGAGATATGTAACTGCTGTGCCATGATTCTGACAGAATCCATCAATAATGGACAATGCTATTAACCTGGAGGGGCTCACGCTATACCGCGCCGATAGGAAAAGAGAACTAAGCGGTAAGACTCAGGGTGGTGGGTTCTGTGTTTACATCAACAACATTTCGTGCAAGAACGCTAGATCGGTCTCCAGCTTCTTTTCCAGACATTGAGTTTCTGACTGTTAACTGCCCAGAGAGTTCAGTGTGGTTAGCATCACTGCTGTTTACGGGGCCCCCAGAGTTAATACAAAAGAAGCCATGAAGACTCTATACCAGGCTATCTCTGAGCTTCAATCTGCACACAGAGGGTTGTTTTCATCATTGCTGGGGATTTTAACCAGGCGAACTTGAAGACTGTTCTCCCCGACAAATGCCTCTACCAACACTCCCACTGAGGACGCCATCTCTGCTGCTCTTCCCGTGAAGGCCTGGCACACCTAGAGGGAAAGGAACACCCATGTGCGGATGCTGTGTTCCTGGACTTCAGTTCAGCTTTTCAACACCATCATCCCACAGCATCTGATGGGCAAACTGGAACAGCTGGGATTCCATACACCCCTCTGCTATTGGCTGCTAGGACTTCCTCACCAACAGACCCTCAGTCAGTCAGTCCGGGTCGGACAGAACACCTCTGATGTCATCAGTCTAAGCACAGGCTCCCCGTCAGGGCGGCGTCCTGAGCTCCCTGCTGTTCACCCTTGATGACAACATGACTGCATCCCCAGGTTCACCACCAATCACATGGTGAAGTTTGCAGAGGCGACACCACGGTGGTGGGCCTCATCAGAGACGACAACGACCTGGACTACAGAGAGGAGGTGGAGCAGCTGGTGGACTGGTGCAAAGATAACAGCCTGATCCTGAATGTGGGAAGATGAAGGAGATCATGGTGGACTTCAGGAAGAACCGGCCTAACCACGCTCCACTGCTCATCAACAGCTCAGCTGTAGAGGTGGTCAGTAGCACCAAATTCATCACATACACCCTCACCTGGACTGGAAAACCACCACCTCACTGGTCAACAGGGCACAAAAGCGCTTGGACTTCTTCTATGGAGGATGAGGAGAGCCCACCTGTCCCCATCCATCCTCCCCCCCTTCTACATAAGCACCATACAGAGCGTTCTGACCAGCTGTCTCACTGTGTGGTGTGGAGGCGCTGCAGCCTCAGACTGGAAGAAGGTGAGAACAGCAAAGAAGACCATCAGGGCTCCTCTTCCCTCCCTTCATTAAAGACATTTCATCCCAGCGCTGCGTGTCCCAAGTCCGTAATATCATCAAATGACCCCTCACCCCCCACCATGGACTGTACTCCCTGCTGCCCTCTGGGAAGAGGCATCGGAAGCATCTGATGCAGCTCCAGCAGATTCTGTAACAGTTTCTTCCCCATCGCCATCAGACTGATGCTGAATGTTTTTGTAAAATGGGTTATTTTTATTGTATTTTTTATCATATTCATTATATTTTATGAATAAAATAATAATTGTTAGAAAACTGAAAATATAAACTTGTATGTTTATATTAATTTGTTATGTACTGTATATTTTACTGTTTTCAAGGCTGCACTTAAAAAAAAATGAAATTGTGTAGAGAGCTGTTCTTAATAAAGTTTCTTTTTTGTTTACACTTGTGTATACAAAATGACAAAATAAATCTAAGTCTAAGCTTAAGTCTAAAAGGAAATGTAAAATGGCAAAACCAAACAACTGTGTAAACATAGAGTAAGTTGGAGAAAAGCTACCTGTATTTCCACAGTTTTAGCAAATAAAACAAGAGGAGTTTGACATGAGCGACCCAATACTTTGTAGAACTGCCTTACAAGGTTTGTCTCTAACAGCTCTATATTTAAAGGTAGAGATCGCAGCTCATTCATCTTCGTGAAAAAGCTCAAGGTTATTGAAATTATTTTTGATCATTAATAGCAAAACATATAATTATTATCTTGCCATAGCTTCAGATTGAGATTTAGATCTGTTCTTTGACAGGAGAAATATGCCCTGAAAAAAATGTCCTTTTACTCTGCCTTTGTTTTGTTTTTTTAGGTCATTGTCCATTTGAAAATGAACCTGTGTTCATTCTCTGGATAAAAGTCTTTCCTCCTGGATCGTCCTGTATTAGTTCCATCTATATTCTTATCAACTATTATCACCTTTTCTGCTACGACTAAAGAATGGATGTGTGGACGGTGTTGAGGATGATTTGTATTGTTAATTTTCCAACATTTTAAACGCTGAATGCAAAGGTAGATAAGATTATGAAGATTTCTTGTAGAGGTGAGATGTATTTTATGACACTTACAAAAACAAGCTACAGCCATCTGCTAACTATTACCCCATTTACACTACCCTTGAAAAACCATGCGAGACCGGTCCGAGCTCAGTAACTGAGATAACTTATCGTGGTGTAAATGGAAAGCGTTGAACTGAACCGAGCCAGACACAACCGGAACGAAGCAGGGCTGCAGACCAGTTCCAGAGGTGGGCTCTGCTGCTCGAAGTTTCCCTTTCGGCTTCTCGTCTCTGATAACAAGAGCATGAGCAGAACGCTGCGCCATCTCCATCTGGTTGCACATCGCAATTCACACTCCATTCAGCAGCTGGCGGTAATGCCCCTCCGAAAGTTGCTTGCCAACCAACACAAAACAGAAGAAGAACAACTATAAACAAAAATGGAAATCATCTTCACGCAAAATTTTAAATAATGGCTTCAAAAGATCGTGGTGAAACCTGGGATGACACCGAGACTGAGGCCGTTACTGCAATTTGGGCATAACTTTCTCAATGTGCTTGATTCCCTCCTTCTTCGTCTTCTTCTTCTTGTGTTTTATGGTGGTTGGCAAACAACTTTTGGTGCATTACCGCCACCAACTGCTTGATTTCCTCCTTTAATACTGCCAGTAATACCGCAGATCGTCACTAGGAGGTGAGGAACCGAGATAGTGTGATGTGTAAACGGTCGTCAGAACCGAGCTCGGCCTGGTTAACTGATCCGAGCTCGGACCGGTCTCGGCATGGATCGGTTTTTCAATGGTAGTGTAAATGGGGTATAAGGAGTCTCTGGCAGGAACAATCAAAAGCAACAGTGACATGGAGGGTAGAAAAAGAAAAAGAAACTGACAAGAGCATCAAACAAGGGAATGGCTTTTAAGTTCTGACCCCAAACACCAGACGGCATTTACACCTTTGTTTTAATCCAGAAAGACAGATTTTAAAAACTGGTCTGTGTTTGATCCATCTGATTTTGTTAAACTTAAATCCAATAATAACATTTGAAAAAAATGGCTTTTCACTGTTCACTTTTCAACCAAATATAGAGGTCATTTGGATGTAAATCATGTCATCTTTTCACTGTCCTTTCAACCAATTGTTGCTCGGTGTGTGGGGATGTGATCATTGACATCAGGAAGAGGGACAATCAACAGAATGAGAAGTAAGAACCTAAACAGCATTAATTTAAAAGCTAAAGACTGACACTATAAATCAGGGATCAAGACAAATACACTAAGAATTGAAAAAATGAAGAAATTAAGGTTTACTGAAAAAGAGCGAACCATGATGCACAAAAGCCACAAAATATATTACCTAAAATGATCCAAATACAGCTAACTCACAAATAAAATATCTGCAAAAATAAAACAATATTTTTATTACAATCATTAATAAAACAGTGCCATTATTTTCAACATCATTAGAAAATATAACTCAATATGTTAAGATAACAAACTGATAGGATGTTAATCTGAACTTTGAGGCTTTTCTATTGTCTAACTGTTGAATTATAATGTACTATCTTGGTTAACAAAGGTCCTTGTTCCTATAGTAACAGCAAAATCTGGTTGGTGAGGGTGGCTTTTCAAATTCCAAGGGACTCACTGAAAACATTGAACCCATGCACACGTTGGCTGAATTCCAATTCAGGGGCTGCGTCCACCAAAGACCAGATTTGTAGTCCAATTACGTTATAGCGCGGCACCGAGGTCTGTTCAGATTGCAAGACTCCTTGTTTTGCGGCTGGCATATGCATCCTTATTTTTACCTGTTGTGAAGGACGGGTCCGGTGTATCCTATGTAGCCTAGGATATCCCGTGATTCATTGTTCGGCCAAGCAAGCCAGCTGCTCCGTGATCAGAGGAAAAAGGTACTTTTACCGCGAATAGTGGTGAATATTGAAGGTGCAGTTTAATGAAGAGCCTAAGAATCTGGGTAATTGCGTCTGAAATTAATGATAGGCAACGGTGCCAGAACCTGGCAGCCCCAACCTTGAGCGGTTTGCACTGGAAACTGATAATTTCCTTTTGGGGTTATTAAAGTGATTATGATAATTATTTTTTTAATTGCTATTTTGCATAATTTGCTTAACTTAATATTTTTTGTTGTTGAATATAAGAGATTTTGCAGATATATATTTTTTATACATACATCGTTTGATTTACTTATATATTTCTACCCCTTTTATATCATTACTTTTGCTTTTATTTGTTCATGTGTCCAGTGGTTGTCACCTTTATTCCACTCTGTATTCTCATGAGTGTAGTCTTTATTTAATAAAAAAAAAAAAAAAAAAAAAATTGGAAAAATTAAAAATAAACAGTTTTGAAAAGTTTGGAGGATTTCCGCCTTTAAAATGGAACACGGCTTTATAGAGTGACATGAATACCTGACTGACAGATATTAAGCCCAGCCCTCCCACACACTTAATTCATTTTTTTTTTTTTTGTATATTAACAGCTTTAGAAAAAGTTATTCAGTGGGCCAATAACAGTGTTGCAAAAATGTCAGTGAATATTTGTATCCTAACAAGCTTAAGAAATAATGCATGTGAATAAAAGCAAGAAAACCTTTCCCAAGAATAGATTTTTCCTTAAGTATTTGAGAGCATTGTCTGTGAGTTTGTTCAAGTCTAGCCCCACGGAAAGGTATCACACCTTCAGTCATTTATTTGTATAGTGCTATTACATTTTTAACTGCAAAGAAGCTGCTGATGGTAAAGGAATTCATTACCTAGATCCAAAGGTCTCAAGTAACAAAGTACAAATGCATACAAAGTATACATTTCTTTATCTTTGCTTTACTGGAGTAATTATTTTTTAGACAACTTTTTACTTCTACCCCTTACAATTTTGTGCAATTATCTCTACTTTTTCCTCCTTACATTTTAAAAATAGACACATTAGTTTTGTTTTATTCAAGCTCATTTTCATTATGACCTGTTGAGATGTAAAAAAATTAAAAAACATCCAAATAATTTGTCTCATCCAGACAATTAATCTCTCTTTGTGGTTGGGCTTGATACTGCTTCAATGTGTTGTTCACCACATACCAAAAATAGTTTTTCAAGATGATGCAGATTGAATATAAAAACTATATAGACTATATATATATATATATATATATATATATATATATATATATATATATATATATATATTATATATATATATATATATATATTAGACTTAAATTTAGACTTGAAATTTAGAGTTTTTTTCAACAATTCAGTTGTCTGATGGCGGTGGGGAAAAAAAACAGTTGCGCGATTCTGCTGGACCTGCATCTAATGCAAGCATCGCAAAGCCTCTTCCCAGAGGGCAGCAGGAAGAACAGTCCATGGTGGGGTGTGAGGGGTCATTGATGATGTTACAGGCTCCAGGCACGCAGCGCTTTAATGAAATGTCTTTAATGGAGGGAAGAGGAGCCTGCTGTTCTTACCACTCTTTCTCACTTTCTTCCAGTCTGAGGCGCTGCAGCCTCCACCCACCACACAGTTGTGAAGATTGTGAGGATGGGTGGGGGAAGATGGGCTGCAGGAAGTACAACACTTTTGTGCCCTTTTGACCAGTGAGAGGTGGTGTTTACAGTCCAGGTGAGGTTGTCTGTGATGTTCACCCCAGGAATTTGGTGCTGCTGCCACCTCTACAGCTGAGCTGTTGATGAGGAGTGGGACATGGTTTGGTTGGTTCTTCCTGAAGCTCCACATGATCTCCTTCGCCATCTTCACGTTCAGGATCAGCCTGTTATCCTCAAGCAGCAGCCCACCAGCAGCTCCGCCTCCTCTTTGTAGTACTGGTCCTTATCTTGTCTGATGGGGCCCACCACCGTGGTGTCATCAGCAAACTCCACAATGTGATTGGTGGTGAACCTGGGGACGCTGTCATGTGTCATCAGGGTGAACAGCAGGGGGCTCAGATGTGTTCTTTAACAAGCTTTTAGAAAGCACTTAATCATGATGGGAGTCAGTGTGACAGGCCAGTAGTCATTAAATAAGGTGACCTGAGGCTTCTTTGGGGCCGGAATGATGGTGGCAGACTTAAAACATCGGCACTAGGGATTGGTCTAGTGAGATGTTAATATATGTCTGTAAGGACACCAGCAAGTTGACCTGCACATTCCTTGTACAGTACACCTAGATCTTCCAGCTCTGGTTTTGCTTCGCTGATCTGATGGTGTCATGATTTTACTAAAGTTCAGACCCAAATGCCGAAGACCAAACAGGGAGACCAGGAGAAAAGGTTTAACAGGTTTCATTGAAGTGATAATGCAGAATGAAGTGTTGCTCTGAACACTGCTCAACCGAACTGAAAAGTGAGGGGAAGACACAGCGATTAGTTCAGGCTCAGATAAATTTGATTCGCGTGAACTTGGAGAAGAGGATCTGGTTGCTGACTCACGTTTCCAGAGAAGTTGTTGAATCCTTGACTCCAGTCTGTATGCTGTTGTTCCAGTGTTTGTCTGATTTGGTGGAGGGCGGAACAGGGTTTACCCAGAATGCGTCCTTGTTTGTCGGTGAACGGAGAAGCTGACTGCCACCATTTCCCTGCAGTACTTAAACGGGTCGTAGTGGAGATGAATCCTTTCTCAGTGTGAAGCTCAAACGATCTCTTGTTTGTAACCCCAGCTCAGCTTGAAGCTCTGTTGATCTTTCCAGGGAGAGAAGGTCTGAAAAATCCAGTTTGCAGGATGACTTCCTGCTGAGAGGCAAAGACAAAAACAATGTTAAAACTCAGGTTGACAAGAACTCAGTTTGACTCAGCTAAACTCAGCTTGGGTAGAGTACCCAAAACTGGCAAAACAAAAACTAAGGTTCGACTCTGCTAAACTAAGCATGGCAAGAGTACCCCAAACTGGCAAACACTCTGGCCTCAAGGTAGTGGCGGTCAGCATCTTAAGAACACTCCGTTAACGTGGAAACCATCAGCAGGTGTGTGAGGAGGTGGACCAGAACCAGGCGCCTCCTGTGGAGGAAGGGAGACAAACACAGAACACAAACACACAGACAGGAGTCCTGACAGATGGGTCGGTTCAAGTTGGCATGCTCTGTTCTCAGAGTCTCTCTATGGCCAAACTTGAAAGCTGAGTTCCGTGATTTTAACGGCTTTCGAACCTCCCCAGTCTTCCAGGGTCATTGGTTTGCTCGGATGGTTGTGTTCTTTGTGATGCTGACAACCTCAATGCATTTGTTGATATAGGCAGACACAGTCTGAAATAACATTTGTGGGTGGGTGGGGGGAGTTATAAACAGGAGTGAGGCTAACCACAGTGAGCTCTCTGCGCAAACAGAACAATCTGTAGTTAATAGTCAGAAACTCAATGTTTGGAGAGCAGAAGCTGGCGGCCGATCTAGCATTTTTACAACAGCTGCTGTTTACATAAAAACACAGCCCCCCTCCTCTGGTCTTACCGCTGAGATCGTGATTTTTATCACCGCAGTATAGGATGAACCCCTCCAGGCTAACAGAATTGTCCGGTATCAGTGAATGAAGCCATGATTCAGTCAGGATAATGGCACAGCAGTTACTACACTCCTCTCTTGAAGAGAGTTCAAGAAAAGGGTATATAGAGCCAATTCACAACACAGATCATCTCAACAGGCTTTATAGAGAATTTTTCATAACAGGGTCCTAAAACTTCAGAAGGTGACACCATAGGTGCGTACACTGCTTTGAGTGAGTTATGAATAGGTCTGGTGGGTGTCCACTTTGACTCTGCCTTGGCCATGTGCAGATGTTCAAGGAGCTAGATACACCCCACTTTTTTATGTGCTACTTTGATGTATTCAGTGAAACTGTTTTTTACTGTTTCACTGAATACCTTTCCAAAATTCAAACTAGGAAAAAACACAATCATATACAATAAAAGAAAACACCAAACCATTGAAAATGTTTAGCATTGCAACAAATGAGTAAGACATTAAAAGTCAGACTTTAATGGACCTGAATGGATCCATTAGAATATAAGAACCTCTCAATATGATCATGAATGTAACAGTGTTTTCTTTCTGTAGATATCCAACAGGAGGAAGCAACACCCCCCAGGTCCTCCTGAATGGTAACAGTTATTACATCAATGAAGACCACCTCATTTCTGCTAGCCACTGCCTATCCTCATTTCATAGTGTTGAGATGAGCTATAAGACTGAAAAAGAAAATTGTAACAACCAGAATGTCAAGCAGAGGACTGACTCTCTGTCTCATAGTGGACATGTGAGGGAACAACCTCCCATGCTGTCCACCAGAAGACTTTCGCACACTCTTCCTCCCCATTTCCAGTGGGTCTTTATAAGCAACAGCAGGAGGAACTGACCTCCAAGCTAATGTGTAGAGGAAATTGGAGTTCCTGAAAGGTCATAATCTTGCTGTAGGGGTATGCAGGTCAGTTCCTTTGAAGCTCAGTGAAGCCTGTCTTGCCACGTATGTGTCATTCTGCAGAAGGCCACTAAATCAGCAGAGCAGACAGAGGGAGTCCAACAGGGAAAAGTAGCCGTTTTGCAGATAACTAGTTGGCTGGAAGAATTAAGTATTTCTTTTTTTCTGCATTGTGTTTAAAAATGCAAGGGAGAAAAATGATTTGATATTTCGATTTTGAATATTTTCTGTTTTATTCTACATCAAACCATCTGCTGTGAGCCAGTAGGACGTGGGGGCGGCAGACTCAGCAGAGATTCCCTCCCACACATGAGCCAGCTTCATGTGTCTTAAATGAGTAATTAGTGAGGCTCTGCTACAAACCTCCTCCAACTTTCCAGCCTGTCATGGTGGTTTCAGAGCTGACCTGGCAACAAAGACACACAGAGCAAAGCAATTAATTTCCAACTGGCAGAAGCTGGGGCTTTATGAAGAAAGTATTTAGTGAAAATTAATTCCTCCAGAGTTCATACTGCATATGTGCCAACTACAGTTAAAAACAGGTTTTTATACTATGCAGAAAATCTGAATTTAGTTCAGATCAGTTTTTTTTATATACCGTCAACTCAGACCACACCATTTTAAGGCACTCAACACAAACACTGCAATTAGAGGTTGTAACAATGCCAATAACCTCACTGTCTACCACAACTTTACCCATATTCAAACAAGGTTTGAGGTAAATCTCCTTGATAAAGATTTGAGCTTACAAAATATATTAAAGGGGCGACAGTGGGGTTGGATGTAGGAGTTTGCCCTGAAATCGAAGGATTGACGGTTCAAGCCCCAACTCCGACTTCCTTCAGTGTCGTTGTGTCCTTGGGCAAGACACTTCACCTGCATTGTCTACTGATGGTGGTCAGAGGGCCTCGGATGTATGCCAGTGTACGGCAGCCCCGCTTCTGTCAGTGAGCCCCAGGGCAGCTAAGTCTGCTACTAATGTAGCTTGCCACCATCAGTAAGTGTGTGAGTGTGGTGTGAATGGGTGAATGACTGAATGTAGTGTAAAGCGCTTTGGTCAAGTCTCCTGACTTGAATAAAAGGCGCTATATAAGTACATACCATTTACCATAAAGTAAGTTTGATTGTCACCTAATATTTTGTTTTTGACTGTGTGACTGAAATCCACTGTTAGGAATCCAGTTTGTGTGGGTTGCATTTTTTTGTTTTCCTCCACCACCAGAGGGCGCCTGGTTCTCGTTGGCCTTCTCACACACCTGTGGTTGGTTGCCTCATTACCGGAGGACTCTTAAGCTGCTGACTGCCACTACTCACACCAGAGTAGGGCTAGTTTTTGGTACTCTAGCCATGCTGAGTTTTGCTGAGTCAAACTGAGTTTTTTGTCACCGGAGTCTTAACCTTTTTTGTCTTTTGCCTCTGGGCAGGAAGTCCTCCTGCAAACTGGATGTTTTGGACCTTCTCCTCCCCAGCGAAGGATTCTCTGAGCATCAAACTGAAAGCTGGGAGGATTCAAACTGGTGGTTTGGATCTACTTTTCCCCAAGGATTGTTTGGGTGTCCCTCTGAGCAGGGGATTCATCTCCACAATAAAACGTTCAAGTACCGCCCGCAGGAAATCTAAGTGGCAGTCAGGTCCTCCGTTTCTCAAGGAAACACCTCAACCTGGTTAAACCCTGTCTGCCCTCCAACGAACAGGTCTTTATCTGGAACAACCCACACCGACTGGATTCAACGAAAGACACCTTTTTGCAAGTGGGTCAGATCTTTGGATAAATTATGACATCCACCACTGTACCATTCTGGTTTTATTTCTTATTTTTTTTTTTGGTTTTATTTCTAAGACTGGTAGAGTGAAAAGCCTCTATCGTGATGTATGCTAAATAAAAAATGGCTTCATTATAGACTCTCAAAATATTGCATGTTATCCTAATCTGCTTTGTAACAAATTTAGCGGTATGCTTAGAGTCAGTGTTCATTTAATATCTGTGCACAGGACTTAAAGCTGATTTCTAAATAAGTTATTTCCCTCTGGGATTATTAGAGTATTTCTTAATCTGATTCTGATAAATGATGTTTGTTTGTTTATGGTTTCAACCTATTTTGATGTATGTTCATACAGCAAAAACGATCACAGCATGATGCTGCCACCAGCTTACTTCAGTATCGGAATAGTCTTTTGAGGCAATGAAGCTATAAACTTTTTATTTACAAAATGTAATTATGGTAACTATTGCCAAACATGCAAATATTTCACTTTAATCTGACAACATGTCTACAAAAACATTCGTTCCTGAGTACATTTGCAATTGTAATCTGACTTGTCATCTATCTTTTGGAGCTAATTCCTCTCTAAGTTGACTTTCAGCGGTACTATTCCTTTCAAAAACTAGTTTTCTTGATAATGTTGACCCTATCTTACCAGCTCCAGCCAGCATTATGGCTGATTTTGATTGATGTTTCCATAATGACGCACAAGAAAGCAGTGTGATTCTAGGTGTTATGTTAAAATACATCCACGTCATTTGTCTGTCTGTGGCTTAGATTTTAGAAACCAACCATAATTAAAACTTGACTGAGCAAAATGAACTGATTCACAAAATAAGCTCATGCTTCAAAATACAGAAGATGCCAAGAAATCATTTAATTAGGGAGGAGCGTGGTGGTTAATATTTGACATACTCTATTTTTTTTTTAGGCCTTCAATTTTTTTCTATACGTATTAAGTCAGTGTAGAAGATTAGTGAGAAATGGTGTTGATTCATAATCACTCATGAGTCCAAAGTACTACAAACTAGACATCATTAAAATTCCAGTCACAGTAACACATAGTGACACTAATCCTGTAAACCTTTAAGTGTCTGTAAGATTTTCTTTTAAAAGACTGAACACAGCTTACTCCTAAACAATGACAACTTGGCTTTGCTGTTTGGATTTTCCTGCCTACATCTATGTGCTTGATCTTCTGCCTGTCCGCTGACCTCCGATACGCCTGCATCTGGTACCCGCAATGCGGCTGAAGCCGTCCACCTGATAAAACACTCTGAGAAATCTGTTAACTGTTAACTTACTGGATCCTTCTGTTCTGAGTTCTGAAAACGTCACCTCTTTATCTGAGATGCTGGGATTCAACAAAAAATGATGATTTAAGGAAAATCTGCATGACCTCTAAGGCTTTGCAAATGTGGGCTTGGCAAGGGAGTGAGACCCATAGTATGCTGGTTTTTAAGTGGGGCCTAGTGCCATACCACAGCTTGACATGTTCTTGGCTGGAAGCCTAAGGTTCTCATTGATTTGTTTGGATGAGTATAGAAAACAACATCAGGCCTGGGTTGTGGAGGTGAAACCCTCTCTCTGTCTTACCAGTGCTCTTTGACCTGATTAGACATTATCATAGAGTTGACACTGAACATCTTTTGATTTTTAACGACTTTTGCCATAAACCTCCCTTAAAGGGAATAGTACACCCAAAACATGATTGGCCTTCATTTTCTACTCACCCCATGCTGAACAACACTCACCGTTACTTTTGATATCTCAAATGCATCTGGAATCTGGGGAGGCTTCTTGCTGTCTGCTGACATTCAAATAATGGAGGTCTATGGTGCCCGAGGCAGAAAGGTCCCATAAAAGTCCACAAAAAACGTGTCAATATTCCTCCATACTGCTTCGTCCAATGTATTCCAAGTGTCCTGAGTGGGTAGCATCAGAATTTACTCGAAAGCGAGAGTCATTTAGAATGTTTTTAGAGCATAAACAGTAGTGTATAGGATTTCCTAAAAGCGCGTTCACTGCTCGTCCGCGGCAACACGGAAGCGGCAGACCAAAGCCAGATGAAAGTGGCATTCAGCGTCTGCTCTGCCGATAATGCAAAAAGCGTAAAAGAAGAAATGTGCCGTTTACTTGTAGTGCAAAAGAAACAACGAAAGAAAAGGTCTGAGGACTTCGAGGTGTTGAGGAAGAGCATGGAATTCTTTGCCGAGCACTCGCGCTGGTTTGGTCTGCGACTTCTGTAGCGTCGGGGCTTGCTCAATGCCGCTTTCAGAGTCTATGCACTGTTTATAATAAAAGCCATTCTATGGGCTTTTGGATTTCCAGCTGCGGATGCCCCAGGTTTGCCAGGGGCGGGCGGCTGGCCTGGAAGGCTGACACACATTGAACTTTGCCTGAACTGACAAGATGCTGCAGGCCCATTGTTGAACAAGTATTGATATGAAACAACAAAAAAAAATATTTATTCACTTCAATATCTGAATCTGACTTTATGGCCCATTTCACGGGAGTGCCTGGTGTTTGCCTGCCCTCTGGAGACAAGAATGTCTTCCCTTGGCTTTTTGTTCTCCCAATTTTAACAACTTATAAACTCCAGGTAAAAATTTCCCCCACACCTTTTCAACAAACAATCACTCACCAATACAAATGGCTTAAACTCCTACAAATACAAGTTTTTATTTCTTTGCGGTGATCTGGTTGTACTTTAATTCCTATTCCGTCTCTTCTCTGATTCTACTTAATTTTCCTTTAAGCTTCAGATTTAAAGAAATCTTCCAGACGTGCACTGTCCTAGATTTTTTATGTTAAGGCTATACTTAGGAAAAAAATCCTTCAGATCACATAGAACATAAACATGTCAGAATCTAGCATGGTCATACCCGGTTTGAGGAATAATGCTTGCTGTGGTATAGTCATTAGGCTTAATTTATTGTCTTTTTACGTAACTAATGCCATCATTTGGCACATCTTTGGAGGCAATGACGTGGGAAGAGGTTTATTTCATCTTTACAACTAAGCCCACACTTTTCCACAAGGTTGATCTGTTTCTGGAGACATCCAGGAAAATGTCTTTGGCAATGAATCAAAGATTAATTATAATTTGTGTAACCAGAAAAAGAGAATATTCCAATGTGTATGCAGCTGTAGTCTGTTCTGCTCCTCTCTTTTTTGTTAAAGCGTACCAGAATCAGAATTACTTTCTTAATCCTTACTAACTTTATTGCAGGATAGTCTTTTCTCACAGTGCAACCGTTTACAGGAGAGGAAAATAAGTCATCATGGTAAATTCCACTATACCTGTGTTCAGATTAGATTAATAGCTTCTTTTTACTGCTTGATTAAAAAAAGAGTATGGAAGTATCATACAAAGAACATTGGGGAAAAAACTCCTATTTGTTTATATTAAATGATGTCTATAGACAATAGATGTAGTTGCAGGTATTATAGAGTGATGAGAGCTTGTATGTCTAATATATTAAAGTAAGTTGCCTTTTTTTATGTAACACAAAAACAAAATAAAAAACTTTTTTTTCATGCATGTTCAAAGAAGAAAATACATCTCCAATATTGTTGATGTTTCTTGATTTTCTTCTCTCAGAAGATCTAAAAAAATAACAACGGAATGAAATAACTCATTTTCTGCCTGAAGCTAGTATACAGGTTTAAACCATCCAAAGCAAGGCTTATAATGGAAACATCCCCTCATTATCCCACAATGGCAAAATGTGTCCTCTGTGTTTAACCCATCTCCCAGGGAGCAAGGGGCTGTCATACTGAGTGGCATGCATGGAATATTCTAGGGTTAAGAGTATATTCAGAGACCCATGATGACAGTCTGAGTTTCAAACCGACAATCCTCTGGGCTTTCCTATGCCTGCTTTAACCACTATGCCGGGAATTTTCAACGCAAACAATCTGTAGACCAATGTCTGTAAATCCATAAGAAGGAAAAAAATATATTTATTTAAAAAACTTGCAGGATTTGTCTTTTTGTTGTTTTGTTTTTCCTCTGTGTTTGTGAATCTGACCCATCATAAATTATTGGCCCTATTTTCTATGCAGATATCTTGGCTGATTAATTAGGTATGCTAGCCACCTAATAAGTGTCAGGATTTTGTGTTTGATTGAGGACCCAAAAGCAGAAGCAAGTTGGCAGAGGTGAATTTTGGTGGGTTTAATGAGGTTTACAGGTACTTGCGGAGGCAGGAATCAAAGATCCAACAAAAATAACAAGCGAACCAGAACCAAGGAGACATCAGGGGAAACCAAACTCTAGGAGACCAGGGAGAGACGAGGTAAGCAGACAGACATTAGGCGAGGATCCAGCAAACAGGAACTGAAGAGGGGAGGGCTTTTAAAGGGGACAGAAACAAAGAGAGGGCTAATAGAGAGGATTGAAAACAGGTGAGGACAGAGCAGAAAACAGAGCTAGGGAAATAGGACACAAAGAGAAGGGCAGCAGGGACAACAAATGGAAAACCTTGAAGACAGGAACTAACAAGAAAACAACAAAATAATAATTAAACACTAAAACAAGAAGCAAAGTAAAGCTGAATATTCTAAATAAACATAACAAAACCAAGACTGTGACAATAAGCATTTTGTTTTGTCTTGGTCAAAACTAGTTCACATTAATGCTATTTAGGATATTAAGGTTGTTTTCTATGTTGATAGAGAATCCTTCATTGTAAAAACAGCAAATGAAATAAATTCTAAAACAACCAGGAAACACTCCCAAAAACATATTAGGAACCCACTACTAAGCCTTTATGTCATTACATCCACCTGGTCGCCGGTGAACCGTTTTCTATATTTATATCAAACACAGCAGTACACTTGAACATAACACCAGTTAAACTCTTACCAATATAAATGTTAGAAAACATAGTTAAAAAGCTCTGATTCCCTACAGTTCAACCACCTAGTTCATTTTATGGACACAGTGAGCACCAGTGAGCACCTAATCGTTCATAAGGGTCCGCAGATTAAAAGCAATTCTGCATATTCGTAATAAAAACATTGCATGATTAGAAAATCGCCATGTGACGTCCATTTTCTACTATTAGAAAAGTTCAATCTTTATAGTTAAACATAGATCTATCCAGATGTGTTAGGTATGTTGGTTTTCCTCACAAAATAAAAGCCTACGAAATAAAATTCCGCCCCGTTTTGGGGTTTGAAGCCAGGACAACCATCGAAGCATCAAAGCGCTTGGCTCAGCTGCCTACTTTTATGCATGACTACCCTCATATTATTCCTCCTAAAGTCCGCCTGCTACTGGTTACGGCCATAAGCAATGTTTTGCTCTCTATCCAATTAAATTACCTTTAAAACAAGGCTAAACATGGCTAATTTGAATAATGCAGCCCAGATATAAAGCCAGGCCTAAAAGGCACAGAAGCAGTTATGATCCTGGATCATTGCACACTGTTAGATAATTAGATGGAAAAGTTAGAAAATTAAAAAATATTTTGCTTCAAAATATGTCCATCAAAATGCGTGATTTTTGGGGTAAAATTGTTGTGTAAAAGCAATAAGCATAATTTGAACTAATATATAAAGATTTAGAGATGCTGATGACTCCAGATGTCAAAAGTCCAATATCTCCAGAACTGGTATACATAGAAGTCTTAAATCTCTGCAGTTGTTGAGTGACATAATACAGAATAAATGTAAAAAAAAATGACACATGCCTATTTTCAAGCATGTCGTTGTTACTGCTATTCAATGAAGACCTATTATTTTGGAGAAGAAAATAAAACAACTTTGAGTCATGTTTGAACTGATGCAGCTTAGGCTGTGTTTTCATCACACGGTTTTGATTTATATTTTCAGACAATAGAATGTATTAACTTTCAAATGATGTATCACACATGTATTTTGGGCTTACAGTTTCTTAGTTATTTGCTTTTCCATTTGAGTATGCAAAAAAGACAAGGGTTACTTAAAATTAGTTGGATATTAAGAGGTTTAAATATGAAGCAAGAACAGAAAGACTTTGTCGGAGTATTGAATAATTAACTATACGTGTTTTAACCCAGACAAACAGCAGGATCTCTATAATTAAATTAAAACTCTTCCATTTCAGATTCCAATCATATATTAAGTGATTCCATGTTAGAATAAATTTCAGGCTTATTGTTTTTTCAAATCGATTCCACATAACAAACCTCTCCTATTTAATGTACCACTGTGTGTGGGAGGGAAGAAGCGAGCAGATCGAGGCAGGGGGACGAGTGCTTTTAGTCTGAAAGATCCCAATGAAACTGGTAACAATATTCATATCTCCCCCTAGATGGCAGGTAGAAAAAAAAGGGCCACCCCAAGTAAATTCGCCTGGTTGTAAACAACATTTTCACTTATCAAAAGGCCACCTGATGTTTTGTACCTTTTCACAGTCATTAAATTACTTTATGTCCCCAAATATCTATTCCACTATATAACCAAGTCTGATGAGCATTTACAAAACTGCATTGTTCTTGCACTGAGAGTTAGGGAAAGGTTGCTCTGACATTAAAAAATTAAGAAATAAATGTTTAATATCTTAAGATAAATAGCTTTAATTCCGTAAGTCCACAAACTGTAGTTAAAAGCCTTTCAGCTGATCCAAAATGCTGCAGCCAGAGTTCTGATGAAAATGAAAAAGAGAGATCATATCTCTCCTATCCT
>JAGKQL010000036.1:839835-933460 GCA_018398635.1 Cyprinodon brontotheroides
CTTTTATTCAAGTCAGGAGACTAAACAGACTGCGGCGATTGTGAGCAGGGCTCTAAAAAGTTTAATTGGTTAAAATCCAATAAAAAAGAGATAAAAAGATAAGTTAAAAGGAAAAGGGTTAAAAAGAAAGATAAAAGAGAAAAGATTAAAAAGAAAGATAAAAATCCAGATGGTGGAGAGCAGCAGAGTCAATGGGCAAGTCTGTTAAAAGACGCGCACTTGGCGGGTATAATGGAGGGCACCGTCCACCCCAGCGCTGGGTCCTCGTTCTGGCACGCTGCACATGTGGGCCTCTCCAGCGTAGCTGGCCTGCGAGGTCACCTCCAACATGCGCCTCTGGCCAGCGTGCCTCTGCGCCTCGCTCCATGACGGGCCTCTCTGCACCCCGCCGGTGCGCGTCTGCGCTCGTCGTCGCTCCTTGCCTCGCGTCCTCCCTGCACCTCGCTTCTCTCCGGTGCGCGCCTCTCTCCGGCGCGCTCCTCTCCGGTGCGCGTCTCTGCTCTCCGGTGCGCTCTCTCCGGTGCGCGTCTCTCTCTCCGGCGCGTCTCTCTCCGGTGCGCGTCTCTCTCTCCGGTCGCCGCGTCTCTCTCGCAGCGCCTCTCCGGTGCGCGTCTCACCTCTCCGGTGCGCGTCTCTCTCTCCGGTGCGCGTCTCTCGGTCTTGGCGTCTCTCCACCTCGCTCCAGCGGGCCTCCTGCCGTCAGTCCCCAAGGCTCTCCCGCTGCTTCCCTCTCACTCGCTCCGTCCGGCTCCCTCCAAGATCGGCCTTCCCCAACCAAACCTTCCCATGTCCGGTGTCTGTCTCTCCAACCAAGCAGCTGCCTTTTTTAAATCAGCGTCCCAGTCGGCACGCTGCTTAGTTGATTGGGAACACCTGTGCCGTTGTGGGCGTGTCCAGGTGTGTGTGGCAATGTGGCCTCCAAACAAAATCCGAAAAAACATGCAACACACAAAATTGAAAACAAGCAGACAAGTTCAAAATAAAGAAAATCCAAAATTAGAAAACATGCAATAAACTTAAAAAAAGGGCCACATTACCACATCCCCCCACACTTTAATAAGGCCCGTCCCGGCCGATCCATAGTCCTATGGGAGAGCACCTTCCCATCTGATTTTAAAAAAATAAATAAATAAAATAAAATCCGTTAAAAACACTGCTCACAACCCCGCAGTCCTACCAGCAACGCCAGAATCTGTGGCACCCGAGAGGTGCGATCGTCTTAAATAAAACAACCATAAAAACCAAACAGACTGCGGCGATTGTGAGCAGGGCTCTAAAAAGTTTAATCAATTAAAAGTCCAATAAAAAGAGATAAAAAGATAAGTTAAAAGGAAAAGGGTTAAAAAGAAAGATAAAAGAGAAAAGATTAAAAAGAAAGATAAAAATCCAGATGGTGGAGAGCAGCAGAGTCAATGGGCAAGTCTGTTAAAAGACGCGCACTTGGCGGGTATAATGGAGGGCACCGTCCACCCCAGCGCTGGGTCCTCGTTCTGGCACGCTGCACATGTGGGCCTCTCCAGCGTAGCTGGCCTGCGAGGTCACCTCCAACATGCGCCTCTGGCCAGCGTGCCTCTGCGCACCTCGCTCCATGACGGGCCTCTCTGCACCCCCGCTCTGGTGCGCGTCTCTGCACCTCGCTCCGGCGTGCGTCCTTGCACCTCGCTCGCTGCGCCTCTCCATGGCGTCTCTCCAGCGCTCCCTCTCCGGTCGCGGCGTCTCTCTCTCCGGCTGCGTCTCTCTCTCTCTCGTGCGCGTCTCTCTCCGTGCTTGCGGCGCTGCTCTCTCCGTGCGCTCGCTCGGCTAGCTCTCGTCTCTCTGCCTGCTCGGCTGCGCGTCCTCTCCGGCGCACCTCCTCTCGTGCGCGTCTCTCTCTCCGGAATGGTGCGCGTCTCTCTGGTGCGCCGCTCTCTCTCGGTGCAGCGTCTATGCACCTCGCTCCAGCGGCCTCCGGCCGTCAGTCCCCAAGGCTCTCCTCGCTGCTTCCCTCTCACTCGCTCCGTCCGGCTCCCTCCAAGATCGGCCTTCCCCAACCAAACCTTCCCATGTCCGGTGTCTGTCTCTTCAACCAAGCAGCTGCCTTTTTTAAGTCAGCGTCCCAGTCGGCACGCTGCTTAACTGATTGGGAACACCTGTGCCGTTTGTGGGCGTGTCCAGGTGTGAGTGGCAATGTGGCCTCCAAACAAAATCCGAAAAAAACATGCAACACACAAAATTGAAAACAAGCAGACAAGTTCAAAATAAAGAAAATCCAAAATTAGAAAACATGCAATAAACTTAAAAAAAAGGGCCACATTACCACATCTACACTACATTCATTCACCCATTCACGCACACACTCACACACTGATGGTGGCAAGCTACATTGTAGCCACAGCTGCCCTGGGGCTCACTCAGAGACAATGGGGCTGCCGTACACTGGCGCCACCGGGCCCTCTGACCACCATCAGTAGACAATGCAGGTTAAGTGTCGCCCAAGGACACAACGACACTGAAAGTCGGAGTTGGGGCTTGAACCGTCAATCCCGCTCGATTTCAGGGCAAACTCCTACATCCAACGCCACTGTCACCCCAAACAAACAAACAATCGGAAAGGGGATTCATCAGAGAAAATGGCTTTACCCCAGTCCTAAGCATTAGAGTCCTGCAACGGGTGGGGGTACCCAGCGGTTCCCCGACGGGTCACCCGCTAAAATGCTCTTTTGCGGTGAAAAATACATAAATAAAAATAAATGGGTCGGGCGGATATTTTTTAGTGCGGGCGCGGGTAGTTGGTGATTTTTTTTTAAGCGTGTGTGTTATGGACATCAGAAATGTTATATTAATCAGACACTGGGGTCACCCTTGTTGTAGCTTAAAGCCCTGCCGGCAGTGTGGGCTTCCCCTCCAAAAGGCCACAGTCAGTGCACACTGCGTCTGCTGCAGTGTTAATGGCACTGCTCTGCAGCGCTGGCGTACTATAACCTATTAGTTGATGTGTTGTTAACGGGTGGGTTCGCGGGTTAAATATCGTCGAGGTCGGGTTCGGATTTAAATTGAAGACATCCGCGGGTGACGGGTCGGGTTGATGGGTAGTCTTCCCTAACGGGTTCGGGGCGGGTGCGGGTTGGTAAAAAACTCGACCCGTGCAGGACTCTACTAAGCAGTACACTCCCTGTACCTTTTGCAGAATATCAGTTTGTCCCTGATGTTTTTCTTGGAGAGAAGTGGCTTCTTTGCTGCCCTCTCCTTGAGACCAGGCCTTGCTCCAGGAGTCTCTGCCTCACAGTGCGTGCAGATTCACTCACACCTGCCTGCTGCCATTCCTGAGCAAGCTCTGCACTGCTGGTAGCTCGATCCCGCAGATGAAAACACTTTTAAGAGACGGTCCTGTTGCTTGCTGGTCTTTCCTGGGCGCCTTGGAGCCTTTTTGGCAACAATGGAACCTCTCTCCTTGAAGTTCTTGATGATGCGATAGATTGTTGACTGAGGTGCAATCTTTCTAGCTGCCATTCTCTTTCCTGTTAGGCCATTTCTGTGCAGTTCAATGATGACTGCATGTGTTTCTTTAGAGATAACCATGATTCACAGAAGAGAAAGAATGATGCCAAGCACCAGCCTCTTTTTAAAGTGTCCAGTGGTGTCATTCTTACTTCATCATGACAGATTGAGCTCCAGCCCTGTCCTCATCACCACCCACACCTGTGTTAATGGAGCAATCACTGAAACAATGTTAAGGCAGGGCTGCAATGATGTTGAAACGTGTTTTGGGGGATAAAGGTTCATTTTCTAGGCAAATATTGACTTAGCAATTAATTGCTGTTGTGCTGATCACTCTTTATAACATTCTGGAGTATATGTAAATTGTCGTAATAAAAATTGAAGCAGTAGACTTTGTAAATATTAACATTTGAATCATTCTCAAAACTTTTGGCCATGACTGAGCAAGGTATCTGATGGGCACATAAAGCACGTCAAATAGCATTCCACCTGCTTAACATAGGTGGAAAGCTATCTTATGGGCTTATAAACTCTGTCAGATAGTGTTCTGACTGTTTAGAATGGGTTGAAAATAACTCATGAGTCCAAAAGTCATGTCAGATAGTGTTCCCCCAGCTTAACATAGGGGGAACCACATCTGAAGGAGCTATAAACTCCGTTAGATAACCTTCCCCCAGCTTAACATGGTCAAACGGTATATGATGGGCATATAAACCCTGTCAGATAGCGTTCCGCCTGCTTAACATGGGGTTAACAGTATCTAATGAGCAAATAAACCCTGTAATATTGCGTTCCCCATGCTTAACATAGGGGAAAGTTATCTGATGTGCTTAACATGGGTGGAAGGGTATCTGATGGGCATATAAAACCCGCCAGATAGCATTCCCCCTGCTTATAATGGGGTTAGGGTATCTGATGGGCATATAAACTCTGTTAGATAGCATTCACCCTGCTTAAATGTGGGTAATTGTAACTGATGGGCCTATAAACCCCTTCAGATTGAGTTACCCATATAGGGGAACAGCAATCTGAATGGCCCATAAACCCCGTCCGATAGAGTGCCCCTTGCTTAAAATGGGTGGAAGGGTATCTGATGGACATATAAACCCTGTCAGAAAGCATTTCCCCTGCTAAACATGGGGGGAATGGTATCTGATGGGCCTATAAACCCCATCAGATAGTGTTCTACCTGCTTAACATGGGGGAAACTTTATTTGATGGGACCATAAACCCCAACAGATAGTTTTCCTCCTGCTTAAACTGGAAGGTAAAGTATCTTATAGGCCTATAAACCCCGTCAGATAGCATTCCTCCTTCTTATCATGGGGGAACAGTATCTGATGGGTCTATATACCCCATCAGATAGCATTTCCCCTGCTTAACGTTGGGGAAACGGAATCTGATGGGCCCATAAACCCTGTCATATAAAGCTCCCCCTGGAACAGTATCTGATAGGTCCAGACAGCATTCCCCCAGCGTAATTAGGGGAGAACTGTATCTAATGGGCTTTTTAAACTCGTCGTATAGCGTCCCCCCTGCTTAACATAGCGGGAAAGGTATCTAATGGACTCATAAAACCTGTCAGACACCGTCCCACCTGATTAACATGGGGGGTGCCGTATCTGATGTGTTCAAAAGTCCTATAAAATAGAGTTCCTGCTTTTTAACATAGGTTAACGGTATGTGATGTTCATATTAACCCCGTCAGCTAGCATTCGTCCTGTTTAAAATTCAATTCAATTCAGTTTATTTATATAGCTACATTCCTTTCTATCTAAGGAAAACCAGTTGATTGCATTGACTCAAATACAATCCCTCACACTAAGCATGCTTGTAGCGACAGTGGAGATGGAAAAACTCCCTTTGAACAGGAAGAAACCTCCAGCAAGACCAGGCTCAGTGTGGCTGCCATCTGCTGAGGCCGACTGGGGTTCAAGGAGACAGAAGCAGAGATACAAAAAGCAGCTGTAAAAGGCGGACCCGTCCAGGAAACACAAAGCCAGGCAGACAAGCTTCAAGCCAGCTCCCATGCCAGAGGATGAAGAGAGCACATCCAGCCAGTCACGGTCAGAGAAACAGGACCACACTGGAAAAACAGGCAGATTTCCAGCATCTATATAAACAAGGTGTTGATGGAAGCAGCACAGCTGATATTTCTCTACAGGATGGAGTCACAGCCAAACAGGAACAGACGAGGCAAAGCTACTCTGAGGAAGAGCAGAGAGATCAGAATGTTAGAGATTGAACTAACAGATTCTGCAGAATAGGAGAATAGAGAGAGAATGAAGCAGAATGATGAAATGTGGGTCCCTCTGTCCTCCAACAGTCTAAGCCTATAGCAGCATAACTATAGAGATAGCTCAGGATAACCTGAGCCACTCTAACTATAAGCTTTATCAAAAGGAAAGTTTTAAGCCTAGCCTTAAAAGTAGACAGGGTGTCTGCCTCACGGACTAAAACTGGTAGTTGGTTCCTCAGGAGAGGAGCCTGATAACTAAAAGATCTGCCTCCCATTCTACTTTTTTAGAAATTCTAGGAACCACTAGTAAACCTGCAGATTGAGAGCGAAGTGCTCTGTTAGGAACATAAGGAACAATCAGATCTCTGATATAAGATGGAGCTTGGCCATTTAAGGCTTTATATGTGAGAAAGAGGATTTTAAATTCTATTCTTGATTTAACAGGAAGCCAATGAAGAGAAGCCAGGATAGGAGAGATATGATCTCTCTTTTTAATTTTCATTAGAACTCTGGCTGCAGCATTTTGGATCAGCTGAAGGCTTTTAACTACAGTTTGTGGACTTCCTGATAGTAAAGAATTACAATATTCCAGCCTTGAAGTAACAAATGCATGGACTAGTTTCTCTCAGCATCACCCCTGGACAGGAGATTTCTAATTTTTGCAATATTCCTCAGATGAAAGAAGGAAATTCTAGAAACCTCTTTGATATGGGATTTAAATGACAGGTCCTGATCAAAAACAACACCAAGATTTTTTAACTTTATTATCTGATATCAGTTTAATCCGTCCAAATGAAGTGACTGGCTGATGACTGCCAAACAGCTTATTTTTTCATTCAAAAGGAAAAAGTTAAGAGTCATCCTGGTTTTTATGTCTTCAACACATGCCTGTAATTTATGTAATGGGTTAGCTTCATCTGGATTTATAGACAGATATAGGTGAGTATCATCAGCATAACAGTGAAAATTAATCCAATGCTGCCTAATAACTCTACAGATTGGGAGCATGTATAAAGTAAAAGAGAATTGGTCCTAGCACTGATCCATGTGGTACTCCACAGGTAACCTTTGAGCATGAAGAAGATTTGTCATTGACGTGAACAAACTGAAATCAATCAGATCGATAACATTTAAACTAGTCTAGTGCTGCTCCTTTAATTCCAACAAAATATTCAAGTCTTTCTAAAAAGAATATTATGGTCAACTGTATCCAAATGCAGCACTGAGAGATCCAACAGGACAATTGACAGATACAAGTCCATTATCTGAGGCCATGAGAATATCATTAGTGACTTTCACCAGAGCTGTTTCTAGTGCTATGATGAGCTGTAAAAGCCGACTGACACTGATTCAAAAAAAGTTCGTATTATGGTGTAGGTGATCGCAAACTTGGTTGGCAACTTCTTTCTCAAGAATTTTTAGATAAGAGAGGAAGATTTGATATAGGTTTTAATTGACCAAGTCATCTGGGTCAAGAGACAGTCTTTAAGAAAAGGTTGAATTACAGCAACCTTAAAAGCCTTTGGTAGCATATCCCTGTAACAGAGATAGATTAGTCACATCTAAAATGGAGGAGGAAATCGGGAATACCTCCTTAAATAACCTGATTGGAACTGGAATCTAACATACAAGTTGAAGGCTTAGATGAAGACAATAATTTTGCTAACTTTGAAAGTTCAACTGGATCAAAGCAATCTAAACCCGGTTCAGATTCCATGACTACCTCAGATGCTGTCCCATCCTCCAGAGAGGATGCTTTATGAAGGGTCCTCTTATACAGCAGTAAACAATTTTTCTAATACAGGCTAATACATTGCACGTGACATATCAGATTTTTGTCAAAATTGTCTTCTTTTTTTTCACAGTTTTATTACGGTATGTAATTTTTTGTTTTACTAATTATTTAATTGCCGTATGCTGCAGTTCATGATACATTAATTTATTAGATTATCTTTCATCAATCTGTCATAATCTTGGCACCTATGGCTGGATTTCGCTCTTTTCTTACATATGCTTTGCTCCGCCCAGTACTCCTTGTGTCTAATCAGATCCACCTGTTCCCGCTTCTATTTAATCTACCTGTTTCCAGACAGACCTCTGTGCAACATGGGAGGTGAGCTATCCATGCAATGCAATCTGATAACAGAGTAAAATAACAATAGAAAAAAGGTTTTATGCTTGCATAGCTGTAAACACGGTGTCCTAATTAGGTATTACAATTTATTTGGTCAGGTCAGTTAAACACATTTTAGACAGCTATAACTCTCAACTAGCAATAACACGTGATAATCTAATATCTTATATTGAAAAAGAAATAATTTACAGAATAAGGTCTTAATAACTGACTGACAGAGAAAGATGGATACATAGATTTTGCTTGGAGTTGTAAAACACAATACAATGCATGTAGAAAAATGTAAGACTGTATTACATGATCTGTTATGGTTTCTGCATTTTCAATCGCCCATATTTCACTCAACTTCTGAAAAGTCAAAAAAATTATTAACAGGCATTTCTTTTTTTTTTTTTATGACTTGAACTTTATTTAGATTTTAACAAAATGAAACATACAAAGTATACCATGTTGCACATTATACCAATTGGGTATGCGAGCACTGAGAACAAACAATATAAAGCAAAACAAACCATAAAATAAAATAAACTAGAAAAAATAAAGATGCCAACAATGCACTTATCCAAGGTTACAGCAGACATTAGTGATTAAGGTTGATCTGAGCTAGAAACGTCATTGATCGGTGTAGGAAAAGTAGGGGGCCCATTTGTTATTATAATCATCTACTCTATTTAACAGTCTGTATGATAATCTTTCAAATGCTGCCAGTTGTCCCAAGTCGTTGTGCCACTGGGTGAAAGTAGGTGTTGATGGGGCTTCCTTTCCCTGACTAAAGTTTGCCTTAACATGATGGCTGTCTGTGCCTTACTATTGCAGAGGAAGGCAAGTAATTCAAAACTGAAGGATCTCCCCTTGAGCACATAAAGCTTGCTAGTAAAAGGAATGCCCTGACCAGCTGCCACGCTTACTCTCACAACAGTGTGAACAGAAGACCAATACACCTGAACTTTTGGACATTCCCAGAGCATGTGCAAAAGTGTGCCACTATCATGCTGGCACTTCCAACAGGCATCAGAGTCTGCTAATCCCACTCTTCTTATGCACCCAGTAGGCTGCGTCCAGTATGCGGTTCAGTAGGATTTTAAATTGGGACCACCCAGAGTTCTCGGTGGAGCCAACTTTGTCATATTATTCCCAAGAATTTCTGACCCCACCTCCCTCCTCTGTAAAACAAAGATTCAAATCAGTTTCCTGGCAGGCTCTTTGTAAGGGACAGTATATTGAGATCTGGTACTACAACATTTTATAATAGACTGAGTGCGCTTCTCCTCGCTTCCGCTGGCCCAAAAACATTTTCTTTAATGTGCTCCAGAGCATTGTAAAGTATCAAGGGGCCCGTGGGTGTTTCAAATGTATTTACCATCAAATGTCGTAATTGCAAATATTTCCAAAAATCCTGCCGGGGTAGATTAAAGTCTTGTGCGAGTTTTTCAAAAGATTTCAATACATTGTTGTCGTATAAATCACCCAACACTTTTATACCTTTCTGATACCAGGTCTTCCAAAAAAATGGTGACTTTGCTATGCAGAGTTTGGGGTTATGCCAAATACCAACGAACCCGGTTGAGGTGGGGGTCAAATCTAAAAATTTTTTGACATTTTCTTCCATACTCCTTTCAAGTGAGACAGAATAGGATGTGACTGGTTAAAGGGCCAAGGTAGTTGATAGAGAGTATAAGCGGTGTAAAGGGTAAGCAAGCCATGCTCTCAAGGTGGGAGACAGGGGTGCTTTCTCAGGGTAGAAACCAATGTGCCAGATGCCTGAGAGAAAAAGCATAGTGATAATGGAGTAAATTAGGCACCCCAAGGTCCACCTTTATCCGCAGTCTCTGTAACTTTCCAAGTTAAGTCTAGGTTTCTTATTACTCCAAATAAAATAAATTACAAGAGTTGATCAAATTGTTTAAATAGTTCAAAAGGAACATGGACAGGTAGAGCTTGTAACAAATAGTTAAGCAGGTGTGCAGACCATTTTATAATGTTTACCTTCCCCCCACATAGAGATAAGCTGACTCCAGCGGTCAGCATCAACTCTCATCCCACTTAATAAGCCCGGTTGAAATTTATTTTTTATTAAGTCTGACAACAGTGGTGGGAAGACAATACCAAAATATACTTTTTATACCTTTCTGGGCCAGAGAACGTGCCAGTTGGAAAAAGCAGTCTTGGGGCGGTAGGAAGTCAGAGGTAGAACCTCCGACTTGGTCAGTTTACTTTATAGCCAGATATATCTGAAAAAGCGCTAGTATTGTGAACAGAGAGTTAAAGGAATGCTCTGGGTGGGATCACGAAGAAGAAGAATGTAAATACGTACAGCATAAGTTTATGACAATCACCCCTACGCTTACACTGGAATGCCCAGGCTCTCTGCGTATAGCAACGCCAATGGTTCAAGGGCAAAAGGCGAAAGAAGGGGAAAGAGGGATCCCCCTGCCCTAGTGCCACGACCTAGTTCAAATGAGGGTCCTCAGCCACCCATTTGTAAGTGCCGAAGCCTTGGGGTGGGTGTGTATATGAGCCCTAATCAGTCAATAAAACTTTTGCTGAAGCCAAAGCATTCAAGAGTTATGAATAAATATAAGCCATTCAACTCTGGTCGAATGCCTTTACCGGCATCCAACGAGATAGCAGCCACGGGAGACTGATTATCCTGAACTGCCCACATGATGTCAATCAGTGCTTCGCGTTATCTGTTGAGGGCGTGAGTGTATAAATCAACCTGATCAGCATGAATGGCGAGGTTATAACTTCGATTTGTCGATTAGCCAGAACTTTGGATAAAATTTTACTGTCATAAGAGGTCAAACTTATGGGACGGTAGCTTTTACAATCAAAACATCCTTATCTTTTCAAAATAAAGCGTAATAATGGCTTCTGACAGAAGATTCAAGAACCTGCCCACATTTGATAGAGCTTCATTATAGGTGTTTAGGAGTAAAAGGATTGCCAATTCCTCGGATATGATTTGTAGAACTCGGCTGTAAAGCCGTCTAAACCTAGGCCTTACTTGGGAAGATGTTTAATAACCCCAACTAACTCCTCAATAGTAATGGGTGAATCCAGATACTCAAGCTGATCGGCTGTGACTTTGGGAAGATCTAAAGGTAGCATAAAATTTCTTATGTCATTCTCTGAAGCATTTGACTCCGGGCTGTACAGGTCCATGTAGAAGTTACTAAATACTGTATTAATTCTCCTGGGCTCAAAAAGGAGATGTCCATGATCATCTTTAATGGCTGAAATAGTGGTCAGGGCCTCCCTCTGCTTGATATATCTTGCCAGGAGCCTGCCTGTCTTATCCCCCTCTTCAAAATACTTCTGTCTCACACGAAATAAAGAAAATTCTGCTTTTTGTGACAGTATTGCATTAAATTCATATTTCAATTTGGTCAATTTGTTCAAGTTTGAAAGAGAGGAGTTTCTTTTAAAACTAGATTCGGTGATCGCAATCTGTTTTTCAAGATCCTGGAGCTTGGCAAGGCTCTCTCTCTTCTTAAATGATGCATATTGAATAATGTGTCCTCTTAAAAAGGCCTTCAGTGCCTCCCAAGCCACTCCAGCTGAAGGGGCACTGGGCACATTGGTCTCTATATACAGGTTAATTTGAGACCTAAGAGACTCTTTGAATGTTTCATCTAATAGAAGGCTGGAGTTCAGTCTCCATCTAGGGGTCCTGGTGGTAGTATTGAAAGCAAACATATGGAGGTAGACAGGGCTGTGGTCTGAGAGAATTATATTGCCAATAGTACTGGATGTAACAGCCGACATCAGTGATTTAGACACCAGAAAAAAATCTATTCTCGAGAAGGAGTGGTGGGGAGAAGAGAAAAAGGTATAGTCCCTCCCAGAAGGATTTTGCAACCGCCAAACATCTATTAGAGCACATGCCTCAGACATCCCCCTAAGAGCAGAGTGGGCCCTAGAAACCCGTACCAGTTTAGAGCTTCGGTCTAGTAGTGGGTCCATAACCTCATTAAAATCACCCCCCATAATAACTGGGTAGTCTCCCATATCAATTATTTTTTTCTCAAGTTGTCCAAAAAATGCTGGATCATCAATATTCGGATTAACAGGCATTTCTTTAAAGAACTCAACGAACAAACCCAAACACAAAGAAGTCATCAGCAACCTTTGCATTCTGCGCTTAAAACCAAAACAGAACAGGTAAATTATTTATTAATTATTTATATCAACACCCACAACACCTGTTTAAAAAGTAACTTATGAGTTACTACAACATTTAATTTCCCTTTGGGATTAATAAAGTAATAAAAAACAAAAACAAAAGCCACAACAAAGACTGTTGTGTAGTTAATAGCTGGAGAAAATCTGCAAATAAAACCATTAGTCTTTTAAGGCAATCTGGTGGTCCTACTTTTTTTTTTGGAGATCTGGTCACCCTAGATCTAGTTGTTTTTATTGCAAAGACTAAAGTTAATTAGTTACTTGTACAAAAATTACGTAAATTTATCATTTCATTCATCATAATGTTATTTTCAGCTGTTATTTGTCATGCTGACTTTGAAATAAATAATTAAATATAAACAAGGTATAAACAGTATTTAACTCCGAAAGAAGCAAAATAAAGCCTAATAAATTCATTTTAGCAGGTGTATTAGTCAGGCTACCTGCTTTTGCTAACATGCTGCTGCTTTTTACTAATTTTTTTACTCAGTTCTGTATTCTCTCTTTAGGCTTTAGAAGCTTGCAAAGATGCAGGGCTGGTGAAGTCTCTGGGAGTCTCCAACTTCAACCGCCGGCAGCTGGAGCTGCTGCTGAGAAAACCTGGCCTGAAACACAAACCTGTGTCCAATCAGGTCACCATAAGTCTCCTCTATACTTACACACTCACCTCAGTATAGTCTTCATATACACCCTGATCTCCATTTGTATAGGTACCTCTGGTGGAGACGTGTAGATAGATATAATAAATATATTTTTATTTTTAAAAATGTGTTTGTTAACATGAAAAAACTGTCTAATCAGATAAAGATCACACATGTCCAGTTAAAGTCACAGTTGTGGAGTAAACTCTACAAAGGCCTATTTGTATTGCCAAGGTTGGTACATAGATTCCAAAGTGAATCCTTCTGATCTGATAACAAGTTAAATGGAGAGTTAATTTAGGCAAAGATTCACGATTAATGGTGTGCTCTCCTTTCACTGACCTTGTAGGTTGAATGTCACCCATATTTCACTCAGCCTAAACTTCTAGAGTACTGCCGTCAAAATGAGATTGTGATTGTGGGCTACTGCCCCCTTGGTTCTTCTAGAGATGCTTCTTGGTATGTGTTTTTGGTAAATACACATGTGCACACAAATACATATATATACATATATGCATAAATAGATGTTTTTATGTCTCATTAAGGGTAAATGTAAAGTCTCCTCCTCTTCTGGAAGATGAACTGCTGGTGTCTATTGGGAAGAAGTACAACAAGAGTAGTGCTCAGTTCAATTGCTACATATTGAATGAACACATTCAGTTCTTGTTATGAAGAAACCACTTTTTTCCTCTTCGGTTTAACAATATCTCTATGGGGGTACTTCACCAACATGCTTATCTTGATAAATATTTTCTGCAAGTTAACAAAAATCTATTAGTGAAATCTAAGAACAGTAAAATTGATGCTGACTGTAGAAACTGTACCATGATATAAAATTGTTCATAATTTATTTTATTTTTTTCAACTTTACTGGAGATAAAGTTTGAGTATTGTGTGTGGTTCCTGTAAATCAGGTTGCTGTTTTTAAAGATCACACCATCCATTGGTCCTATTAGATCTTTATTAACACACACAGCGGCATTAAAAGGAGAGCGTCTGATTAGGACACACATTGGCCTTTTCCTACCGATCTTTTTTTGGATTAAAAGAAAACATATATATATATATATATACATATATATATATATATATATGTATCTACATATATACATACATATATATATATATATATATACATATATATATACATATATATATATACATATATATATATATATATATATAGTATATATATATATATATATATATATATATACTATATATATATATATATATATATATATATATATCTAGAATTTTAGACTCTTTTTGTGGTTAGGAAATGTTGGATATTACAAAAATATCTTCATCCACAGTTAACTGAGGATGTTTTTTTGCTGTTGTTTTTGTTTGTTTGTTTGTTTTTGTAACTTGGATATCCACACACCAAGATGTGAGGGTCCTATTCATGAAAACGAAGCAGGTTTACTGAAAACTCTTACGTTTTCTTAACCTGAAATATGGGAAATTCAGATTTTTCCATTTCACGAAGAGAGTTTCCTCAACCTCTGTTTCAGTCACTGTAGTAACATTCTCCCCAGAGCTAACCTGGTCAGTAGTAGGTTTTCTTCAGTAAATGCAAAGTGGCCTCTGCCTCTGTTCTCCTTATTTCTTGATTTAGTAAGATTTTTGTCGTAGTTTTGTGCATGAAAAAAGAAAAAAATCACTCACTGGGTCTGTTGGACACATTAGGTTTCAAAAAGAAACATTGCATGTCGTTTTGATGAGGATCTTAATGATTGGTATTTTTCACAGAGAATTGAATATTTGTTGGCACAGGATTCAACAACTGAGTTGACAGGACATGAGATTACATGTTTTGGGTTTGTTTAATATGAGCGAGATGCATATCATATTATTTTTATTTAGTTATATTCACAGTACATAAAGAACTACAGAAATTATTTTCAGATTACACATGAATAGATTCATTAATTCCAGAGGGGAAATAGAATTACTTAAGGGTTAGGATTGGGTTTGAATCAATGATAACAACCTACTGAGCCTACTGGCACAATCTGAAAGGACATTCTATGGGCCTGATAGCCTCTAATAGATAATGGACTTTGTATCTGTGCTCGTCCTGTTGGATCTTAGTGCTGCATTTGATACAGTTGACCATAATATTCTTTTAGAAAAGACTTGAACATTTTGTTGGAATTAAAGGAACAGCATTTAGACTGGTTTAAATCTTATCTATCTGATCGAATTCATTTTGTTCAATGGTGTTAATGATAGATCTTCAACATGCTCAAAGGTTACCTGTGGAGTACCACAGGGATCAGTGCTAGGACCAATTCTATTTACTTTATACATGCTCCCAATTGGTAGAATTATTAGACAGCATGGGATTAATTTTCACTGTTATGCTGATGATACCCAGCTATATCTGTCTATAAATCCAGATGAAGCTAACCCATTACATAGATTACAGGCATGTCTGAAGACATAAAAAACCTGGATGACTCTTAACTTTCTGCTTCTGAATGCAGACACAAAACAGAAGTTATAGTCTTTGGACCAGAGTCTTTGAAAAATAAGCTGATTAGTCAGTCACTTCATTTGGATGGGATTAAACTGATTTCAGATAATAAAGTAAAAATATCTTGGTGTTGTTTTTGATCAGGACCTGTCATTTTAAATCCCATATCAAAAAGAGTGTTTCTAGAATTTCCCTTCTTTCATCTGAGGAACATTGCAAAATTGAAATCTCCTTGTCCAGGGGGTGATGCTGAGAAACTAGTCCATGCATTTGTTACTTCAAGGCTGGACTATTGTAATTCTTTACTATCAGGAAGAGTCCACAAACTGTAGTTAAAAAGCCTCCAGCTGGATCCAAAATGCTGCAGCCAGAGTTCTGATGAAAATTAAAAGAGATCACATCTCTCCTATCCTGGCTTCTCTTCATTGGCTTCCTGTTAAATCAAGAATAGAATTTAAAATCCTCCTTCTCACATATAAAGCCTTAAATGGCCAAGCTCCATCTTATATCAGAGATCTGATTGTTCCTTATGTTCCTAACAGAGCACTTAGCTCTCAATCTGCAGGTTTACTAGTGGTTTCCTAGAATTTCTAAAAAGTAGAATGGGAGGCAGATCTTTTTGGTTATCAGGCTCCTCTCCTGTGGAACCAACTACCAGTTTTAGTCCGTGAGGCAGACACCCTGTCTACTTTTTTAAGGCTAGGCTTAAAACTTTCCTTTTGATAAAGCTTATAGTTAAGAGTGGCTCAGGTTATCCTGAGCTATCTCTATAGTTATGCTGCTATAGGCTTAGTCTGCTGGAGGGACATAGGGACCCCCATTTCATCATTCTGCTTCATTCTCTCTCTGTTCTCCTATTCTGCAGAATCTGTTAGTTTCAATCTCTAACATTCTGCTCTATCTGCTTTTCCTCAGAGTAGCTTTTGCCTCGTCTGTTCCTGTTTGGCTGTGACGTCATCCTGGAAAGAAACATCAGCTGTGCTGTGACTGGGTGGATGTGCTTTCTTCGTCCTCTGACATGGGAGCTGGCTCACGAGCTCGTCTGCCTGGCTGTGTGTTTCCTGGACCGAGGCCGCCTTTACAGCTGCTTTTTTTGTATCTCTGCTTCCGTCTTCTTGAACCCAGTCGCCTCGGCAGATGGTCAGCCACACTGAGCCTGGTTCTGCTGGAGGTCTTCTTCCTGTTTAAAAGGGAGCTTTTCCTCTCCACTGTCGCTACAAGCATGCTTAGTGTGAGGGATTGTGCTGAAGAGTCAATGAGTCGATGCAATCAACTGGTTTTCCTTAGATAGAAAACTTTGTATCAATTTGACTGTATGATCTGGTTGAACTGTGAAGTGCCTTGAGATGACATGTGTTGTGAATTTGAAGCTATATAAATAAGCTAGATTAGATATTGAATTGAATTAATAACAACCATATATTGAGACAATAACATCCGTAACAAGGCTGCAAACACCCACTTAGTATTTACTGTGTAAAAGAAGACTGTGAATCAACATGATGGAGGGAGTCCATGCCATGATTGACAGGTTCTTTTTATTAGAACATCTTTACTCGCTACTAGCTGATTTCACCTAAATAGATACATTGATCTACTACCACTCAAGATATTTATTTATCTCCCACAACATATTATGGCAAGCCGTTTTGATATGTATGCAGTTTTACTGGGAATATTTATTCCTGATATCTGAAAAAGCATTTCTTCTTTGTCTAAATTAAAATTCTAATCCAAAATATCATCCTCCACATCTAGGATAAACTTATTCTGGATGTCTAGAAATACTATTTCAGATCTCCATATTCCTAATATTACTTACCCTCAGCATTTGTATTATTTTGACTATATAGACGAACATAGGCGGATCTACTGGGGTGGCAAAGGGTGGCAATTGCTACCCTAAATGACGGCACTTGCCACCCCTGCTGCCACCCAGAGTTATGGCGGTAGGGGTGGCGAGGCTTATAAATTATGGTTGGTTAATTTGAGAATTTGCGACCACTAATTTTCCAATTTCTGTGATAATTGAAGGTGATACTGGATGAGAGCAACTACAGAGGCTGAAGATGGTTTAAGAGGTTTTATTGAGAAACTAGGCGAGTGGACATAGCACACCGAGCAGTTTGGTCAGGTCCGGGTTCTTCTGGGCATCTGCAGAGAAGGGGAAGCTGGTAGATGAGAGGAAACTGTGCTGGGAGGATCTTGGTGGGGGCGACACTCTAAGTAGAGAGGCTGTGGTCAGTGCTTGGGGGGAAGTGTCCACGGTGGTCCGTTAATGCTGACCAGTTTACTCTCCCTGGACCCAGGTTCGAGGGTGAGATGCAGGGCAGGGTGATCGCATGAGTGGGAGGGATGAGCGGTGGGGTTGCCCAAGAATCACTTTTCGGGTTCCTAATATGGATGCATCAGGCGGAGGGTCAAAGGTCTAAGGTTCACCAGGATTTGGGTCCAGGGGTCAGAAACAAGGGGTTCTGCAGAAAAGGATAGAAAAATGGAATTTAAAGGCCCCAGACTTTTATACTTTTAGGAGGACTGAGCTTTGAAGGTTTGGTCCTGTTACACTACGCTGTGGCGTTAATCTAACTGGCGGCACAGCCTCCTCCCAGTTTTAGCCTCACTTAAGAGGGGTGGTGATCACCTCCAGATGCGTGGAGTGCACCTGCCCGGGCCCATCCCGCAGAGGAATGCATTTGAGAAAAACATGGCCGCTAATTTCCAATGTCGAGTGTGACAATTTGGGACTGCAGCACGAGATGTAGCCAGCGGCGACTGAGAACTGATCCGTTTTGAAAACCGAATGGGTCCAAAGCGAGGGAGCCAAGGGTCATGAGGGGAGGAGACCGACGGGATGAAACAGGTAAAAACTGATTAACTATCTATGGGAGAAGGTAAATCATAATGAAAGCACAGTGTTGCTTGCATAGCTGCAATGCTGATTTACAGACCTCGACCAGAAATCAGGTTGCCAGAACGTTATTTCTACTCTAACTATGATATTTAGATTAGAGCCTGGCCGCTCTCCAGGCTGCAGTAAAGACATATTTGTGATCAACTATGACAGAAAAGAGATTATCAAGCTTCTGGTTACTTCAAATCAAAACACACAAAGGCATTGGATCTAAATACATTTGTGTAGCGTTTTGCTGAAACGGCATGGAAATGTAGCATTGAAGTTATGATGTATCCGACTTTTCATGATATTACGCGCTATGCTCTCTAGGGCGAAGGCACTTTTGCGACTGTTGCGTAAACCATTTTCCTTTAATAAAACCAAAAAGTGTTAAAAGTTAAAGGGATACTGGTGTAAATCCTGCTTATTATGAAGCAGTGTTGTTTTGCTTTGTATATAAAGAAGTATGAGGAACTAGCTAATAAATGACCTGCTTATGAGCTACTCACTAAATGTTTTGTACTTTCAATTATTGAAGAAAAACATATTTTTTTGCATGTTGAGATCTGCAGATTTGTGGAGATTTGATGTAACATACAATACCTGCCTTTTTGTTGATTTGTTGATCCAGCAACACTCTCTACATCATATTTACATGCATGAAATGTCCCTTTCATTTTGCCGTAACTGCTGTATGTCAGGTTACTGAGGAACAAATGGGGTAAATGTGTGTTCAGAGTAAATAATACAGGGATGTCCTGTACCTTGTTTGGGTGCTTTGACCCATTTATTTCTACTGTGTAGTTCTGCTCACTTTAGAACAGCTCAGTCCATAGATCTCTGCTGGGTTAGTTTTTCTTTCTATAGTTTCTTCTTGTGCAAATGCTGCAAAGCTGCCTCTCTGGCAGTCAATCTCACACATCTGCGACTCAGCACCTGTGTCTTACCTTAATACCTTTCCTGTGATAATGCCCCTCTAGAAGTAGTGTTACCATTCTACTATCTCCTATTAAGGGAGATCACATTGTACGATGTATTTCTAATATGAACTGTTTCACATGAAACACGAACTGTGATAATTGTGATTAAATTCAGTGTAAACAAATGCCATATGTTGCCAGTTCTCAAAAATTCCTGCCCCCCTCTCGTCACCCCATAAATATTTTTCTAGATCCGCCCCTGATGACAAAATGTATTTCAGATATCTTAAATGCATATTCAGTCAAGCTAATAAATGTCAAACGGCCACTTAAAATGTGTAAACATTTATATATAACCTTGTTTATCTCCAGCCTGTGTACAAACCCCTGGTGCACAGAGAATCAGCTGAGAAACACACAGTGATAAGATATATGTATGCACGGGAAAAGAAAAGTCAAGAAGAGGTAACATCACCAGGAGAAACCCTGGTGTCTTTTGATGTTACTTCTCTTTTCACGTGCATACCTATATAAAAGGCAGTGGAAACAGTCAGGAAACGTCTTCAACAAGACAATGACCTGAACAACAGGGCTAATTTCTGCACCCTACTGGACCTTTGTCTTTACACAACCTATTTCAAGTTCAGGGATAATTTTACAAACAGAAGCATGGTTTTGCCATGGGATCTCCAGTGTCACCAATTATAGCCAATTTTAAATGAAAGAAATGGAAAAGAGAGCTTTGGACACTTTCAGAGGAACACCACCAAGCCACTGGTTTAGATATGTGGATGAAACATGCATCAAAATCTAGCTTAAAGAAGTGGAAGCTTTCACAAGACACATCACCTTAGTTGACCACAACACCAAGTTCACGAGAGAGGTGAGAGAGTATCTTCTTAAAATAAAAAGAGTAATTTGGAAAGGCATTTCCAGGGAAGGCATGCTAACTATACAGCCCACCACCAAGTTGGGAGTGAGAGAAAAAGTGCGTTTGCAGAACTTCTGGATAAATTAGAAGAGAGCAAAGATAGATTTAAGAAGTGGATTGCATTTCCAAACTCCACTACTGCTGCTGGTTTTGTTGCAAGCATAGAAAACTACCCACAGATCGAACAGATAGCGCTCTTATGCAGGTATGTGAACTTTCTTCAACTTTTTCCCCAAATCCTCAAATTAAAAAATAACACCAAGGAACGTTGGTGATGGACAATGTGGGACTTCATGGTTAGAGAGCTCTTCTCTGATGGCTGTCAGTTCCTGTTTGGTTCCTCATGACTCAGTTAACTCCTCGCAACAGAAACACACTGACCATAGAAAGATTCCATTATAGTGTTTCTATAAATTCATCAATACAACAATACCTAAACTGCACAGTGAAGGGCGTTGAAGCGGCGTGCGGTGAATTCCACGCAATGAGTGCGTTCACTGCTCCTCATGCGACTGTATGATATTTTCAACAGGATAAACATTTAATAATGAATGTTTATAATAAATTTAAACCTAATCCTTTTTTATAGTGAGCTAATACATGTAGAGCCTGTGCTGCCATACAAGGCCTATATAAGACTTTTACATTTTTGCAGCTCCAGGGGGACATCACTCTCCGTTCTCCTGCTGGCTCAGTCCTGTTCAGAAAGGAATTAAACAGAATGTAAGTTAACTGTAACTATGGTTCTGTAAATTCCTGTATGACTGCCAGTCACACTAGTAACTCTGAATCTCCCACAGCTAGAAGATCCTATGAGACTGGACGCAGCCTTCAACATGCTGTCATGATTTTTATCTAGAGCTGTGACCCACATGCAGAACACTAAACAGAGGGACCAGGGAAAAGGTTTAACAAGGTCAATTTATAGTGATAAGATGAGTCAAGTGCTAACTCTCTGAACTACTGTCGAACCGGAACTGGAAAGTGAAGGGGAAGATACTGTGGTTAGTTGCCAGGCTCAAGGTGGGAGAATTAGTGTCTTTGACTTGAAGAGGAGGAATCAGGTTGCAGACTCCCGTTTCCAGAAAAAGGTGTCTCTTATTAAATCCAGTCAGTGTGGGTTGTTCCGGTGAATGTCTTGTTCGAAGGTGGGTGGACAGGGGTTTTACCCAGATTGTGGTTGTTCGCTTGGTGAGACGGAGAAGCTGACTGCCACTTAGTTTTCCTCGCAGTGCTTGGAGGCGGGTTATTGTGGAGATGAATCCCTGCTCAGTGAGAAGCCCAAAACGATCCTTGTGGGAAAAAGTTGATCCACACCACAAACTTGAATCCTCAGCTTAGTTTGGTGCTCAGAGAATCCTTCCAGGGAGAGAAGGTCCGAGAAACATCCAGTTTGCAGGATGACTTACCTGCCGAGAGGCAAAGACAAAAACAGCAAGGTTAAAACTCAGGTTGGACAAAAAACTCAGTTTGACTCAGCAAAACTCAGCTTGGCTAGAGTACCCAAAACTGGCAAATACTATGGTGTTGAGGTAGTGGCAGTCAGCAGCTTAAGAGTCTTCCGGTAATGAGGTAACCATCCGCAGGTGTGTGAGCAGGAGAATCAGAACCAGGTGCCGCCTGGTGGAGGAGGGAAGACAAACACAAACACAAACCACACAGACTAGATTCCTAACACATGCTATTTCTAGATGCATGCCAAGGTGGGCTACATGTCACATTTGTGACTTTGTTTACATTTTATCTTGACCTGCGCTAAGCATGAGGATGAAAATCCATTTTGTTTACTGCCACTGGTAGTCATCGAGGAATTCTCAGAACCATAACTACAATGTCAGATCTACATTCAGAAAGGAATGAAACAGAATCTATCTTATGTTTCTTCATCTTTTCCAAAAACCAGTGTTAAGTTATAGGGATCATTATCCTGTTGGAAATTAGATTTGAGTCTATTCTCACGGTGCAATGCCCTCTTAGTACAGACAGTGAAACAAGCCATCGGGATAATGATGCCACCACAAAACTTGACAGGTAATACATCCTGTATAAGCCTATCTTGCAGCTAATATGTTTGTCATAAACCTGTAAGACAAGCCAGCTCTGATCTGCCAATGACAATTTATAGAAATCCCAATTAAAGGCCTTGTACAGGAAATATAGTGGAAATTGCTGCATTTGTTGTTGAAATTACCGGCTTTTTAAGGCCATTATTGGTACTGATTAAGATTAATAATACAACCAATCCCGGGAAGAAACTGATGGAAAATGGGAAAATATTGGCAGGGGGAGCAGGGAATGGTGCTTAAGATGTATGGTGTTGTAATTGTTGCCAGGAGGAGGGGATGCGTGCCAAAGCAAACCCACAATTATGCTTGGGAACAGCTACTCAAACTGGTTCCCTCTTGTGCTGAACATGCCCATGCCTACTGAGGCCAGGGACTTCCCAGAGATCCTCAATGGCGGCTGCATCTACCTCTCTAAGAACCAGATCAGGCCCAAAGCAACCCGGGGGAATACCAGTCAGGAGTCCAAACCAGAGGACACAGAAATCCTATCTCAAATGTCTACCACCTCAAAGCACACTCAATCCACCACCAATAGCTCAATGCCAGACCCACCTCTACACCATGGCAGCACCCAAAGGTCCAAAAGGCGGCCCCGTCCAGGAAACACACAGCCAGGCAGACGAGCTCTGAGCCAGCTCCCATGTCAGAGGATGAAGAGAGCACATCCAGCCAGTCACAATCAGAGAAACAGGACTACATTGGAAAAACAGGCGGATCTCCAACGTCTATAAACAAGGGTGTTGATGGCAGCAGCACAGATGATATTTCTTTCCGAGATGGTGTCACAGCCAAACAGGAACAGACGAGGCGAAGCTACTATGAGAAAAAGCAGAGATAGCATGACGTTAGAAATTGAACAAATATATTCTGCAGAGTGAGAGAATAGAGGTAGAATAAAGCAGAATGATAACATAGGGGTCCCTATGTCCTCAACAGTCTAAGCCTATAGCAGCATAACTATAGAATAGCTCAGGATAACCTGAGAGCCACTCAACTAGCTTTTGTATCAAAGGAAAGGATTTTAAGCCTAGCAGCCTTAAAAAGTGAACAGGGTGCGTGCTGGATGGCTGGTAGTTGGTTCCACAGGAGAGCCTGATAACTAAAAGATCTGCCTCCCATTCTACTTTTGAAATTCTAGGAACCACTTCAGTAAACCTGCAGATTGAAGGCCAGTGCTCTGTTAGGAACATAAGGAACAATCAGATCTCTGATATCAGATGGAGCTTGGCCATTTAAGCCTTTATATATGGAACTAGCAACCCCTTCAACAAATTCATCAACCAGCCAAAATCCCAATCTCATCCCTTTTTAAAGTTTTGGGCTATTCCTCAAAGTTGGGTCCATTACATGACATGATCCAGTTTGATTAAATGCTACCAGTTCTGCCAAGAGGTTACACAGAGTGGTCAAATACCCAGGATATTCTCTGTAAAATGTTTTTTTCATGGCTACAGAAAATATTAGCTTTCTATAAAGCTTGGTTTGATCATTACATCATATTTATGTTGACGGGTATATGTATATTTTAAACTTGTTTATGCATATCAGGCACTGTTATCCAAAGCGACTTACAAAGTAAGCATTAGCATTAAGCATATTTGCCTAAGGACACACACTAGCAGCTCATTACCCCAAGAAGGGGTCTGAACCCAGGGCCTCCTGTATGCAAGTCGGGTGACTTACCACTTGAGTTTGCCAGCTGTATAACATTAAATGTTAAAAATTTTACAGATAAGACAATATGAACAATGAAAGGAATTCAGATTTATAAAACAGAACAGAAATATCCCAAAGTGTGGAAATGCAGGGCAGGTAAAATAAATTGGCAATGGGAAGCATAAAAGTACAAGAGTATAAATTATGAAAACACACTAAAATAAAAAACAATTCAGATAAACTGTGGAGAAAAGTCAAATCTATTTCAGAAAAGGAGAAACAAAATAAGAAATAAATGAGAAAAACCTGAATGTTCAAGATTTAAAAAACAGCTATTGTAAAGACATAAACAGCAACGTAGCATCTCTAGAACCTCCTGCTTAACATTAACGCATTAGTCTACTGTGTATATAGTATATAGCCATATACTGCATATTGTATATAGTTATAGATTCTGTATTCTTTATGTATATCTAATTTGTCTGCACCATCAAGTCAAAAAATAAATGTTAAAAAAATAAAAGAAGCAAATAATATACTGCACTATACAGTATTTTTACAAATATAAATACAGTGCAGTCAGGTGAAGAACAAATAATCTATATACAGCTGCAGATTTTTTTACGGTAGTGGATATGGGAAAATAGCAGCAGAGATGTGCAAAAAGACAGCAGGATGTTATTTAACCAAGACATAAACTGTGCAAAATTAGCATGGATGCAACAACTTATTGAGGTTGTTGGGAACAGTGATGGTTATAAAGTTTTACTGCTGCTGGGAAGAAGAATCTGTGATAATGCTACCTGGTGCATTTAGGGACTGTCGCTGAAGGAGCTCTCCATTTCAGCATGCAGCTTCATACATGGGGTGGAAACATTATCCAACACAAATGTCATTTTAAATAGGGTTTTTGTTTCCCTCTTCCTGCAGTGAGTCTAGGGATCAAACATTAATAGAGCTGGCCTTCCTGATGAGCTTATCCAGCCACTTTCTCTCCGCTACAGGTAAATCTCCAACAGATTTAGAGAAAAGATCTGTAGTAGTGCTCCTTTGCACGACTAGGGTGCAGTAGTTCATTGAAAGAGCTCTCCAGTTTTGTGCATGGGCAGAAATGTTTTTTTTGTTACATACAGGAAAAATGTATGTATAAACTCCCAAAGAAATTGTATGCAAACTTTTACATTTATTATCAACTTTAATCTGGGATCCTCTGTTCAACTTAAGCCTAGCATTAAAAGACCTACTGTATGTTTTAGAATGACGTACTTTCATTTTGTAGAAACCTGTCAAGTGTGGAAAAATACTGGAAGATTGTATGACTCTGGCCAAAAGTCAAGTAGACACAGGTAGGCAAATGCCTCTAATTAAAGGTTGATTCTCACTTACGGTTTTATTATTTAGTGATAGTCATAACAGCGATTTAATTAAAAGAAATTTGGGGCCAGATTTTTGACCAGATTTTTGATCATTAGACAGCTTGCAAAATTGAAAATAAACCCATATTTCTTCTCTTTACGTAAAGAAACGTTATACTTTCACTTAGTCAACTAAGACATCTAAGCTAACTAACCTGCAGGAGAAAATAAGAGATGCAGCTTATTAAATAACTGTCCTCTTTCTTCTGTCCTGTATTGTATCAAAAATTGTGTTTGTCTGCCAACAGTCCATATTTTAAAGCTGACACCTTTTTAGACTGGTTTTACCTGTTTGGGGCTCCACTTCTGCATTGTCAAATCACCAATTTTCCAGCTCCATCCATTTTAATCATGTTGCATATATTCAAAGCTTTTCATCCACTGAAATAACTTATGATCTGATTGTTTAAAAAAATAGAAAGTGAAGTTGGCAGAGTAGAATTGCTCAGTCTGCGCTGGGTTAGAATGCGAGTTTGTCTAAAGCTTAATTCTGCCCTCATATAAATAAAGACACCTTGCCAAGGTAAGCATGTTATTTTTATAAACACTTGACGCAGGGTTCCTGGAAAAGTTTTTCTGGCATGGGTTCACTTGGATTTCAACCGTGCAAGCTGCGACGTACGCTTGGCTTAATATCGTGCTGCAACCTGCAGAGGGAGATTTATAATTTGGTGAATATTGTGCTGAAGTGTTAGGAGAAGGTAAATGCAGCCAGTCCTCATGTACGAGTAAAATAGATGATAAATAGAAAAAAAAAAAAAAAATATATATATATATATATATATATATATATATAAACTGTTTTTACCCCTCGTGGATTGGTATGTGTCATCCTCAAGCTCGGGTCCTCTACCAGAGGCCTGGGGGTTTGAGGGTTCTGCGCAGTATCTTAGCTGTTCCTAGGACTGCGCTCTTCTGGACAGAGACCTCTGATGTTTTACCTGGAATCTGCTGTAGCCACTCTCCCAGTTTGGGGGTCACAGCCCCCAGTGCTCCAGTTACCACTGGCACCACTGCTGCTCTTACTTTCCACATCTTTTCTAGCTCCTCTTTCAGCCCTTGGTATTTCTCAAGCTTCTTGTGTTCTTTCTTCTTGATGTTGCTGTCGCTTGGGATTGCCACATCTATCACTCCTGACTTCTTCTGCTGTTTGTCGATCAACACGATGTCTGGTTGGTTAGCCATCACCTGTTTGTCAGTCTGGATCTTGAAGTCCCATAGGATCTTAGCTCGGTCATTCTCAACTACCTTAGGAGGTGTCTTCCATTTTGACCTTGGGACTTCCAGCCCATACTCATGGCAGATGTTCCTGTACACTATGACAGCTACCTGGTTGTGGCGTTCCATGTATGCACTTCCTGCCTGCATTTTACACCCTGCTGTTATATGCTGTATTGTTTCAGAGGCATCTTTGCACAGTCTGCACGGGGGTCCTGCCTGGTGTGGTAGACCCTGGCCTCTATTGATCTTGTACTGAGTGCCTGTTCTTGTGCTGCCATGATTAGTGCCTCTGTGCTGTCCTTCAGTCCAGCCATTTCCAGCCACTGGTAGGATTTTTTGATATCAGCCACTTCTTCTATTTGTCTGTGGTACACACCGTGCAGCGGCTTGTCCCTCCATGATGGTTCTTCTTCCTCTTTCTTGTCCTCACTTTCAGTTTTCTCCTGCCTGAGGTATTCACCAAGCCATTTGTCTTTGGGGGCCATCTTTCTGATGTGCTCCTGGATCTTAGTTGTTTCATCCTGGACAGTGGTCTTGACACTCACTAGCCCTCGGCCTCCCTCGCTATGCTTGGTGTACAGTCTCAGAGTGCTGGATTTGGGGTGGAACCCTCCATGCATTGTGAGGAGCTTTTTGTCTTGATGTCTGGTAGGGCATATGTGTTGATGGCTTGGATCTTGTTTTTCCCATTCAGCTGACTTTTCAGGACCTGTCTTACTCTTTGTAGGTATTTAGCTGTGGCAGTCTTTTCTTGCTAACTCCTCGTGGTTTCCGTTAGCCTGTGGCACCCCAAGGTATTTGTAGCTGTCCTGAACATCTGTTATGTGGCCTTCTGGTAGTTCAACCCCTCGGTTCTGATCATCTTCTTCTCTCTCTTTGAGACCATGCGACCACACTTGTCCTGTCCTGTCTGAATGACATCCCAATGTTGTTGCTGTAGATCCTGGTAGTGTGGATCAGTGAGTCGATGTCTCGCTCACTCGGCTGGCATACAGCTTGATGTCATCGATCTAGAGGAGGTGACTGATGATTGTTCTGCTTCGGAATTGGTATCCGTAGCCAGTCTTTTTGATGATCTGGCTGAGGGGGTTCAGGCCTATGCAGAACAGCAGCGGGGATAGTGCATCACCCTGGTATATGCTGCACTTGATGGTGACTTGTGCTATTGGCTTTGCATTGGCTTCCAGACTTGTTTTCCACAGCTTCATTGAGTTCTTGATGAAGGCTATTAGAGTCCTGTTGATCTTTTACATTTCCAAGCATTCCAGTATCCATGTATGTGGCATTGAGTCGTAGGCTTTCTTATAGTCAATCCAGGCAGTGATTTGTCTGCCTGGTCTTACAGTCTCGAGTGACTGCTCTGTCCACTAGTAGCTGGTGCTTGGCTCCTCTGGTGTTACTGCCTATTCCCTTCTGGGAAGGGTGCATGTATTGAGCCATGTGCCTATTCATCTTAGCCGCTATGATGCCTGACAGGAAGCTTCCATGTTGTATATAGGCAAGTTATTGGCCGGTAGTTGGATAGGATTGTTCCCTTCTGGGGATCCTTCATGATCCGTCCTTGGGTTAACCATTCTGGGTGGGTCCCATCCATCAGCAGTTGGTTCATTTGTGCTGTGAAGCATGCATGAAGTGCGGTTAGATTTTTCAGCCAGTAGGTGTGGATCATGTCAGGGGCCTGGTGCTGTCCAGCTCTTCATACCTGCCGCCCTTTCTTGGACATCTGCCGTTGTAACGGTTACTGGTTCTTGTTCTGGAAGATTGCTGTGATCTGTTCTTAGATCTTCTAGCCACTGAGCATTGGTGTTGTGGGATGCCTCTTTCTCCCATATGTTTCTCCAGTACTGTTCAGTCTCAGCGCTGGATGGATCTGATCTTGAATTACCCTGCTACTGTGAGTACACTTTGGATGGGTTGGTGGAGAACACCTGGTTTATTCTCCTGGCTTCTGCTTCTCCCTTGTATCTCTTTAGGCAGGTGGCCAGGGCGGTGAGTCTTTGTTTGGCAGTTTCTAGAGCCTCAGGAATCGACAGCTTGTTGTACTTAGGTAACCTCTTCCCTACACCTTTCTGCAGGTCTGAGAGCTGACTAACCTCTCTTCGTGTTGCCTTGATCTTGGCTTCCAGCCTTCTTCTCCATGGGGGCTCTGATTTGTGGCCTGTGGTGTTTATCTTATAGCCAAGCATCTCTAGGATCACTGTAGCTGTGGCGTAGGTCAGCTCATTGGTCTTCAGTTATGTCTTTAGTAGGGATAGTACGTAGCGCTGCATTTACATCTTCTAGAAGACTTTCAGAGGGTACTCTGTCACTTAGCCTTGGCAGGCTTGGTCGTCGTACTAGGGGATCCAGTTTGGTTATGATCTGCTGTCGTAGGTCAGTCGCCCTTGCATTTAGTGGGCTTGGGGACCCAATCTCTGTGTGTTGGGATGATGATATTTCCCTTACTGACCTGTTGTCCTGACTCCCCTTTGCCGCAGCTATGAGCTATCCAGTTGCTATATGTATATATATATATATATATATATATATATATATATATATATATATATATATATATATATAGTTTGAAGCAGTTTAGGCGACCCAATCCAAGCATGATGGTGAAAAATATTAGAACCATGTGTGATAAATGTGTGAAGGGGAGAGGAGAAAAGCACAGAGGAAGTAACAGAAGGAAATACGATACTGTACAACTTGACACAAGTAAATTTTTAGGTGATCTTGAAAACAAAAAAAAAGTAATGTTGAAGAAAGCAGGATAGGGTCCCAGAATGAAACAATACCAAAAAACTTAAATACTGATCCATTTTGCCGATGAAGGTTCTCAGTCATCAGGTCATAGTCATTCGTAGAAAATCAAATATATCCACTGGACTCTGAACCAATATTTGAAGATGTTTACCATCTTCCAGGAAGCTTTACCAATTCAAATGTGGTGATAGCGCCTTGAGCACAACGCTTGTTGCCGTCTGGCATACTGATGAATGTCGCCTTGCCATCAATAGCCTGGCCTGCAATGCGAGTTACCCGCATTGTTATTGGCGGGGTTGGTTCGCCATCTGCAGCTGGGGCGCTCATCTGAAGCGCAGTCTAAGCTTGCATGGGTCGGTGGTTAAAGGGATGAATTGCCGTTTGAAGCGAGGAATGAGTCCACCACCTGAAACCAGTCTAAAGATTGTTAGGGTTGGTCGTTAGAGGAATCTTCACCGGCTCAAACCACCTATTTTCTTTATCCAGGATATGGACATTCTGGTTCTCAAAAGAATGTCCTTTGTCCATAGGTGTACTGCGGAGTCTTGTCCAGAGGCCTCTGGACAAGACCCAAGAGTACACCTACACCTTATGGACAAAGGATCATTTTCTGTGGTAACATAGGAGTCTTGTCCAGAGGCCTCTGGACAAGACCCTCAGGCAGTACACCTACACCTTATGGACAAAGGACATTCTTTTGAGGACCAGAATGTCCATATCCTGGATAAAGAAAATAGGTGGTTTGAGAGGGCGTGAAGGAAGCCATCTATGTTAAGAGAGAAAAACCAACTTTAAACAGAGGTGGTGGACTCCAGATTCCAGCTTCCAAAAACATACAATTCAATCATAGACATGATCCCTTCCAGATATCACCAAACCCCCACCCCATCACAGAGGAACGAGGACTCACCCGCCCCAGCCGGTGAACAATACCTCCTTAACGACCAACCCTTAATGTAATCATAGACAGGTTTCAGGTATTACAGGAGACAATCCCCCTTAATGGCAATCCCCCTTTAACGACCGACCCCTAGAATCATAGACAGGTTCAGATATTACAGGCTAACGATGGAACTAACGACCCATTCATCGGTTACCATTGCATGTTTCCAAGCGATACAAGGCGTTGTCTATATAAGACTCAAACTCACTGCGGATCCAGACATTTGAATTGAGAAAGCTTCCTGGAGAGGTGGCGAAACGTCTTCAAATCTTGAAAACCAAGTCCAGTGGATATTTTTTGAATTTTTACGGACTGATCCATTTTATACAACAAACTTTGCTTGTGCACAACTATGAATTAAAGGCATAATTTTGCATCATTTTTACATTTCTTTTGCAGAATAAAGTCTGAAAATCTGACTTGTTATCTAGAATTCACTGTCAGAAACTGCTGATCATCTGGATCATTCTTTCAATTATGTTCTCTTCTGCCTGTCCAGTGCATCATGTAATATGTTTGCTTTGTCCGTTGCAAGTTTGGGAGAAAATTATTAGGTTTCTATTAACAATGGATTTCTTCTTGCAACTTCTCCATGAAAGACAATATTTGTGAAACATGCAGATAACAAGTGTGCTTTCGACAGATTTGCCCACCTGTTATCTCTCTGAATAATGGTGCTCAGCAGGTCAGATTAGTTGCTCTGCTAAGCCTTGGTATCTGTGTGGCTGTACTTTGATTGATTATAGATTGATTTATGTTTTTTATGTTCCTATCTCAGTCCATCACAACACAGCTAAAATTATGCACAATTTGGCTTCTTAGCATGCAGCAATTGAACCTCCATCATGCCGCTATTTAAAGTTTTGAATACAGTAAGGATGAGAAAGATTCCAGGCCTTCACAGGCAGAGGACCAAGTTATAAACCAAACTACGCTAAGTATTGAAAACAAGATCATTTCAACTAAATAAAATAAATGCATCAACTGTATTTTCCAGCATATTTTGACACGACAGCACATTTCAATGCACAGTTTTAAAACAAAGTTAGGCATGTTTTTCAGCATTTATTTTCAGGATGAGCATCTGAAACATGTGCCGTGCATTTTTAATAAGCCCACGTTTCCTCTGACATCCACTCATATTCTACAATGTCCCACTTAGGGAAGATGGAAGAGAGTCCCCCGAAAGCATTTTCATCAGATAGAGTTGAAGCACAGCCCCTTCCCTCTTCTGCCCCCAATCTCCAATAATAACCCGCTGGATTGTAACACAAATCCTTCCGTCCAGTTCACTCTCTGGACTCCTGTGGTGGGAAAATGCTCTGAATGGGCAGCTGGGCGTGTGAGGAGCAAATCTGGCTGGAGAGAAAAAAAGATGGCTTTCCAGGGGCCAAATGAAGGATGTGTTTGAAGCAGCAAATTCGTAACGATGGAGCAACATTTAGATTCCCATCCACAATATGCAGCGATTGAAATATTGCTATAAAGCTTCGTTCAAGAGTAGATCACACGCTGTAGATCAATCATATATTAATCTTAAGATATGTGGCAAGAATGCTTCAGTGACATTTTGCATCAGTGCACATGTCTACATTGTTAAGACACACAATAAGATGGTTCTTCTTATCCTACAAGATTTTTTTCATTATTTCTTGCAGTTTTCTGCAGAATTCCTGGGAGAAGGAGCGTGTCAAAAGGTTATGCAATCAGCCCACCACACAGAGGCATTACAGACCTCCAGTGTGCAGCAGGGAGTGAGTGAATCTGAATGGATAAAGGGGCGTTTCTTCAGAGAGGGGCAAAGCAGAGGGAAAATCTCAATGTAGGCAGCACCAGAGTTTAGAGTTTCCTGCCCCCCCCCCCCATTGCCTGTTATATAGTGAAACATGAAACAGCCTGCATATGACGATCCATTCTCCTCTGAAAGCGGCCGTTTTCCAACATTATGAAAGGTGAGTGTCATAGAACTATAAATTAATCAAATAACAGTCTTAGAATAATATTTAGCTACTTATTAGACGTTTTTTAAGCTAAATAAAGTGGTTAACTTCTAATTTTTTGTGTGATTTTAAAAGCAGCAGAAGTTATGAAAGCCGTTTGCTTTAAAGGAACAGTTGGATTAATCTTTTTCTTCTGAAACCTGAATATTCCACCAAAGGCTGTAAAGATGTGAATCAAAGCTTGGGTTTTCCAACTTTTATTTACTTTGTGCTAATTTGATAAGTAATCAGTTATTAAGCTGCTTATGATTGTGCTTCTTTTCGGTCATCAACAGAGGTGCTAACAGTGGACTAGGGGTAAATTTAGGGGAAACTTTGCTATGAAATTATGTTTTCTAGTAACAAAAAATGTTTTAAACAGCGTTCAAAAAACAGTTGGGAGATGAAAAAGACAACAGTAGCGAAAGATGTATTTGTTTGAAGATCGAAGTGTTAAAATTAAAAAGATGAAAAACTGTTGCATATATTAATATGAAATATTTTTCTTTTATTATTGAAATATTATTATTTTATTTTGAAATTAAAGTCTTAGATATTCAGCTTTGCCTCAACATCACGACGTAAAATTCTTTTTTTTTGCAGCATTTCCAACATTTCAATTATTTAATGTCATGATGTAATTCACCTTGGCTTAGAGATTTGATATCAGATGGACAATGAGGATGGGTGTCGGTAAAGCCTCTAGTATCCCTTCAGAAAAAATGCCTGTTCAAATTAAATGAGTTATGCATAAAGTCAAGCTAACAAACAAAAACAGAAGGGAAGTTGATGATTGAGGTGAAACTGCTACTTATTCAGTCATTGTTGAAAATATTCCAGCACTGCATTATTATGTGTCAAAGTAGTCTTTCAGAAACAGTATAAAATAGCCCTCAGAGCTGCAGTAAGGTCCCCTTCATGCCCATATTGAAAGGATACATACTGTATGTATCTATGGGGAGTGTTGGTCTAGTGGTTAGAGCAGTGCGCTTGAGCTCTGAGATGTTTGCAAGTATCCAGATCGATCCCCACAGCCTTCACTCTGGGTTCCTGAGCAAGGCCATTAACCTCCACTGCTACCCGGGCGCCACACAGTGGCAGCCCACTGCTCCCCAAGGGGACGGGTCAAATGCAGAGAGAGATTTACCTCATCTGGGGACAATAAAGGGGTTTACATTATGAAGTTTGTATCTGTTTTTGCTGAAATTTGTAATGCATCAGACAGTGAAACCAGACACAAAATGTTTAGTAAATTGGCACAAAATAAAACTTAAATAATTTGAATACCTATCAGAACAACATCTTACAGTAATTTGAAATCTAATATCCTCAGATAAAAAAAAGTTTATCAAAATTAAACATATTGAGAAATGTTTTACTTATAAATAGGGTTTGCTGATATACCAGATAGTTTTTTCAAGTATGAAATAAATGGAAAAGTACCCCCTTTCATGAGTGAATCTTATAAGCCTTATGTGCAATATATATGAAACATAATCTGAAGAGGAAAGAATGCCTAATTTAAATTTCAATTACATCTTTTTGACTGTTTTCTTGCATCTACGGGTGTCCCGATGGTGGAACTGATAATAACAGATAAGTTGAGCTGATGTAGGGTCAAGTCTGTTAAAAAAATTACTAAATCATATTTATTATGTGTTTTACAGACCATAGAAAAGAAATGATGAGGGATATTGATAGAGTGAGCATTAACGCCATCAGGATATAAAGCTGCTCTCCCTTTCGTGACTCTATCATGTGACTCCTGCACGTGTTGTTAATTCACGAGAGCCCTTAAGGTGCAGGTAATTATAGATGCGTAAAAAATGTAATAGTAAAGATATATGACAGGCCAATCATAAGTGTAAATAAACTACTGTAAGAAACACAAATCCGATGACAAAATAACAAGGTCCATGAGTTTACAAAAAGCAGATGATTATAAATAAATTGTTGCCCACATTGTTGGCAAAAAGTTTATCAAAGTTTAAGTATTTCATGAAACACTATTCATTCCATTTTATTGATATAAAAATAGCTTTATTTCAGCAAATGATCAATGCAGCACATGTATTGCAAATTATCTTTAAGAATGTCAATATTTGGTTGTCTTTTCACCTAAACTGATATTATTTTGATGTTTTCACCACAAATTTTCTTTTGTATTTTTTTTTTACCAAAATACATTAATTCGTGGACATTTTCCTGATTAATTCATATTTGTTACATTATTAAGCATTTGGAAAGTTTCCTTAGCAACTCAGAAACCGGCTGTTCAGTAGCCGACATACAATCAAGCTGGACAGTGGACACTGTTGGGACGTGCATAGTCTAAATATCTGAGTTGCATACATAGTTTGTGAAAGGCTTTGGGAAAGTTGATGATTGACATAAAGCTCAGGTGGGTTCTAATTAGAGAACCTCTGCTTCAACCTCTTCACTCTGCCTCTGAAAATATGAACTTATACAGAAAACCTATATGAGTATATTCTGTCATATATGTAAAATGTAAGTGTTTTACCAGGCCTAGTAAAAAAATGAAAAGCTATAAAAAACATGTTTGGAAAATGTGTTAAGAAATGTTTTCCTTAGAAGTAGGGGTTTGCTGATATACCGGATAGTTTTGTCAAGTATGAAATAAATTGAAAAGTACCCCGTTTCATGAGTAAATCATATAATCCTTATGTGCAATATATATGAAACATAATCTGAAAAGGAAAGAATCCCTAATTTCAATTTTTATATCTTTTTGACTGTTTTCTACGGGTGTCCCGATGGTGGAACTGATAATAAAAGACAAGTTGAGCTGATGTAGGGTCAAATCTGGGTATGATAATAATGTTAATTAGGTGTTTTTCAATTTAGATGTTAAAACAATTTACTAAATCATATTTATTATGTGTTTAACAGAGCATAGAAAAGAAATGATGAGGGATATTGATAAAGTGAGCATTAACGCCATCAGGATATAAAGCCGCTCTCCTTTTCGTGACTCTATTATGTGACTCATGCACGTGTTGTTAATTCACGAGAGCCCTTAAGGTGCAGGTAATTATAGATGCGTAATGTTCTGTCATGCATAAGATGAGCTCAGAGATAACCGCTTTTATTCAACAATTCAAAAAATGTCCATACAGCTGCCTGAAATCAACCTTTTACTCTGACCATAAAACTATGCAGCCCAACAGTCTCTGACTAATCAATTTGGGGTTTTCAGGTTATTTATCCCTTCATGTCACTTTCAGAGAGACCTGAGAACAGCTAAATGATCTCAGGTCTTTCTCTCCACAGCTTTTTTTCTTCCTTATGATGTAAGTTGTCAGTAACTTGTAATATACAGTGTGAAAAAAACATTAAAACTGAAATTGAACTAGAAAGTACTGATTAAGCTTTGCTTTAATTTGCCCTCAGCTCTGAGCTCTGCAGAGATTTTTCTTATTCTGTTGTCAATCCTTGTTTAAGAAGAGGATGATCTATGGGTTCTCACCCTTTGTTCGGTCAGCTTGCAGACAGGCCTGTCGCTACATGCAAAGTGACAAAACTGCCCTGGGCCCCAGAGCTGATGAGAAAAACATGAGTAGGCATCCACTTAGGTGGAGCCTGAGGTGAGTGTCTTCAACCCCTAGTTTATTAAAATGATGGCAATGTTCAGATAACCTTACTTTAACTTTGTTTGGAAGCTAACATTACTTAAAATTGAAGCCATTATATATATCTATTAAAATAATTTGATATGGCCATGCACAACCCAGGAGTGGAGCCTGAAATTAATCATAGGCAGCCAGCATTGTCCTTTAAGAGATGGCCGATAAACTGATCCAGTTTAAGGTCAGTTTTGTAATCAATCTGTATCAACTGGAAAAATAAATGAATACATTTTTATTACGTATTTAAAAAAAAAAAATAATTGAAGACAGCATATTTTTTTCATTAAGCCCTTGCTAATGAATCTGCATACATGTTTATGTATCTAAATGATCCAAACTGGTTATGCCTTGGTATAATATTCACATTGAATGGGCTAAGCAGTCATTTAAACTCTATCTTACCCTCCTTAAAGCACCAGACCTAGTCTTTATTTTTATAGTTTGCACAATATAAATAAAATACAGTATTAATTACTGTAATTTAGTTTTTAGTTTATGATAATTACACCAGCCACAATAAGGTGGCATTTTTGAGATTTTGTCTTGTGGTCTATATATCTATAGAGTAAATATAATAGTTGGGGTACCCCTGCATGCAAGCAAAACTTGATTTTTTTTAGAGATGGACTCATAGAACCTTTTATACTGAAAGAAGTGTTCATCCTAACTCAGAGGTCTGCAACCTTTACAATCCAAAGAGCCATTTTTTACATTCAGCTAATGAACAAATGTTCAGAGCCGCAAACATTGACAAAGTGACCTTTTTAAATAAATATCTACCAAAGATTTTTTTTTAAATAACCACCTTGCCTTTAAAAACATTTAAAAATGAAGGAATTAGAAATTTCCGCAAAAAACCCCCAACACATTTTAAATGTTTTGCGGAAATCCCCTTTAAGCATTTATTTCTGATAAATTTGCAGTTAATTTATTTTGGAAATTCAACACAATAAGTCAATTTGATGGTATATTTATTTTTCCAAAGATCAGCTGGCTCTTCATCATTTTTGGCCAACTTGAAGAAGAGCAGTTGTCAAGTGTCTAAAGTGCAACTTGTGGTTCCAGAACCATAGAATGCAGACTCCTCTTGTCCATCTGACCTCAAGAAGCCTTGACAAATGCAGTTGCCTGACTTGGCAGATTACATGGTAGATTAAATAGATTACTTGTTGCTTATTTTAGGTAGAATCTAGAATCTGTTTAATATCTAAAAACAAGTTAAAAAAAGACTTTCTGGCTAGATCTACACTGAAAAAAAATGCAACCGTTTTTTTACTTAATCATATTTAGTTACTTTAACAGAATTGTTTCATGTTAGCAGGGTAGGACATAAAAAAATTGTTTTAAAGTAACTAAATATGATTAAGTAAATGCCCAAAACGGTTGTATTATTTTTTTCACTGTAAGAGATTATGATTTGGTTAGATGGACAATTTTTGCAGGGTAATGCCAATTTGGTCAACAAACATCTTTATATGAATTAAAAGGCTCCCCTATACCATACACTACATATATATTGCTCAGTCTCATTAATATATGGAGAAACAAAGTCAAATGATGGGATAATGCCTTTCCAGGGTATAGCTTCACTCAACTTTCACAAAAAGAATGACCAACAACTGAGAAAAACTAACTGAAACATATTAAAAATCACCAGTCACTGTATAAATGAATGAATCACTATGAATATAAATTATTTTTAGTATTTGTGCACAGCTATTTTCTCTTGTGGGTTATAATTAATATTTTCCATTTAGAAACATATACTGCAGTCAAACAGTGTAAGAATTATATGGTCTTAGACTGATAGGAAGCTGTTAACCACCAAGGAGACAAAGTATTTTGCACTCATCAAAATCAATTCATATTTGTTCTCTCACTCTGTTTAGTTCGCATTTAATTACTAAATGGTCATCAAAACGCTCCGACACAAGCCATTTTACACTAACACTACAGGTCTGAAGTCATGATTACAATATTGTACATTGAATCGTTTATCTTTGCTTTATTGCTCAAATGCCTCTGCGCGAATCTGGGGTGAAGAGTTGGCTCCCAAAAGATGACACACATTGATTTCCTGCTGCTTGCCGTTTTTGCCATATCCACACTGACGATGCATTCGTCTGCTTTAATCCTTGCACACATCATTATGGCAAGATTTCTATTTGGAAGATCATATTTTAAAAGAAAATAGTGTGTTGGTATCATTAGTTAGAAACACAGGTAAGTAACTTGGTTCCAAACAAACTGTGTATAAAGTGTAACTGAAGCATGCAGCTGTGTCAACATCTGCTGTAACTGTTTTAATGTTGTCGCTTCCTGCTATTATAGCCCAAAATTCAGCAAGGATGTAAAAAGGAAATAAAACCATTTAAAGAAAGATTACTTTAAAAACACCAAACCCTCGGACGAACCTATATTTCAATTCAGTTCAGTTTATTTATATAGCGCCAAACAGATGTTAACTCAAGACGCTTTACAGAGGCAAAATAAAAAGATCATCCAGTCAGACTGGTTCAAAGTCTTTTAAGGCAAAGCAGCTGATTGCATTGACTCGTTGATTTGAAAGTAATCCCAAACACAGAGCATGCTTGTAGTAGAACCAGGCTCAGTGTGATGGTGACCATCTGCGAGGCTGACTGGGGTTCAAGGAGACAGAGCAGAGATAGAAAAAGCAAAAGATTGAAAAAAAAAAAAAAAAGGTAACAGTCATCCAGCTCCAAAGGCGCCCCCAAAACATGCAGCCGGGCAGACGAGCCTATAGAACTATAAAAGTTCCCAGATCTGATTAAAAAGAAGAAAAAAAAGGTAAACAGATTTGGGTTCTTCAGACTGGATATAATTTAGATGGTTACATATAAGCCAAAAAAAGTAATTTGCCTTTATTGTTGATTTCTTTGCATTTTTTGTTTTGTTTTGCAAAACAGACTTAAACATATATAGAAACCACTGTCACACTCAACCTTACTTGTGGAGCTTTATTATAATAATAAGAACTCCGTTAATAAGATAGAGTCACACGCTGACATCGACTGGACAATTCTTTGCAGGACAGACTTCACTCAGGATAGACACATCATGGAATTTTAACAATGAGTGCTTTAAAGGATGTTAGGGATATTTTTGAATATAAAACAGTTTTAAGGTGAGCAAACATGCTTTTCATTTTGGTCATTTTCTTACTGGGATTCACTTGTTTGTTAAAGCAAAACAGGCCAGTGAGTCGACTGTAAATTTAAAAACTAAGATTCTTCAGACCTTAGTTTAGAAGAATCCGGCTGTTTTTCTCCGAGGCCCCACATCAAACACCCAGCTATCCCTTTAAGGTAAAAAAAAAAAACATACAGGTCCTTCTCAAAATATTAGCATATTGTGATAACGTTCATTATTTTCCATAACCTGATTCTATGATAAAACTTGAACATTCATATATTTTAGATTCATTGCACAATAACTAAAATATTTCAGTTTTTATGCAATGAATCTAAAACATATGAATGTTCAAGTTTTATCATATGCTAATCAATATGCTAATATTTTGAGAAGGACCACTCATCCTTTGATTTAGTCTTGAAAGAAAAAACTGAATGTTTTATAGTTGTTTAGAACATTATTCCTTGGATTTCTGCTTTGAAGATGTGTTTTAGTCACCTGTTCATTATTAAATAAGTCATAGTTTTTTTTTATGCAGTGAAATAGCGTTACTCAGTACTGGGTGCACACATAGCCTCCTGGAAAATCACTTAAACACATCTGAGTTACAAATAGATCTTCTGTAAAGTTGATGAGTTATAAAAATACATCAGTTTGGAAAGCTTTTATCTACTGGCAAATACCTAAAACTTTTTCAGTATATAATGGGTACAGAAACTTTTTTTAAGAACACTGGTTGTCATGGGGACGCCAAGCTCTTTTGAGATTTGAAAATGCAACGTCTGCCAGGGCCAAACTGCTGGTCAGATCAACAATATTAGTTTTCAGTTTCCGAGGTGTTTTTCTGTATTCTCCACTCCTAAAGCTTTTCCATTATGGAAAAGAGATTATCTATTATTCAGTAGCTCAGTCTGTCAGCAACCTTCTCTCAAACTCTTTCCCTTATTCACCCAGTCCCTCTGTGATGCGTATAAAGGGACGTATACTTGTTACCATCTAGTGGGATGGAGCTCTGTGTCTAGATGGTTACCCTGTGATGATATTTTGGTCAAGTGTGCTTCCTCCCCATATGATCAAGGGGATCTATAAATTGCCAAATATGTTCCTATAAATGACATCTTTTGAGCTGCAGTGCTTGCTCCAAAGAGAGAGCTGTGAAAGAATTGTTAGAAAGTGGGGGAGGACTGCCATTTGCCAGCACAGTAAAAGAAGGGCCACTCTGCTTTTGTTTCCTTAAGCCTCCATTCCCACAAAGTGCCCTCCAAAAACAAGAAACCCTATTTTTACCTCAGTCACAGTTTGGCTCCTATGCTACAGACCTTGGCCCTCAAAGTGGGTCTGATTTCCAAACCTGCGCACACACCCCACACAAAGTCACGCTTGTGCTCGACCTCTGCGCTCTGACAGCAGGAGCACATTCCTAAAGGTGGCTTCGCGCAAAACAGAGGAATAAATGGAATTTCCATCCCTTGTGTTGCTTTCTGAGGGGGAGACAAAAAGTGCACCTAGAATGGCCACACAGGGTGTAATTTGTGTTTAATCTCCTGAAAGGGTAAAAATACTGTATGTAGAGAGGAAGAAGTATTCTTGCAACTGCCATAGAGTGAGCAGTTTCCTGTTGACAGATTAGCAGTTTGTTTGAATTGTGTTAGTAGCTGTGACCACACGGTGGCCTGGGAAGTGGAGAAGGGAGAACAGAAAGGCTGGTGAGAAGTTTGTTAATGTACCCTGACAGGAGTGAGCACAGTCAGTGAGCTGCCTGTTTCCTCCACTGTGGGACATTTCTTTCAACAGCACTGGCCCAAAAACCGGGCCTGGCAGAGGGCTTGACCTACTCAGACACATTACGTAAACACAACTCAGTAATGACCTCGTCCAAAAGGCTGATGCAAATATTTCCAACATTTTTCAGATGATCATACTTCATCAACCTCTTTAGAACTAGCCAAGGTCCTGAAAATATTTTCTGGCTTTAGATATCCCAATCAGAATCCTTAAGATTCTCTGCCACAATAAAGAAACAGACAAACAATATTCCATTATAAAGGAGATCATAAAGTCTTATAGCGGGGGCTATTAACTCCCCATTCCTTGAACAAGAGTATGATTTTTCCTTTTCTAACTTTACTTTGGGCACTTTCTATAGTATATAGGCCATATCAAAGCAGCTGCTATGCATCTTTGGCCAAAATACAGAGGTGTTAAGTATCAAAATGCAAATACTAAATTATCTTACTAAACAGTCTTGTTTTTTTACAATCATCTTAGATTTAGGCTTAGGTTTAGTCTTCAGGACGAAAGCTATTATTAGTTTAAGTCACATTTTGTCATTACGAGATATTTTTAGTCTGTCAAAAAACAAGGACAGATTGGCCCAGTATTTTAAGGGGAGACCATCAGTGGGAAAGTTCAAAACGTTTATTAACCCAAAACACATAACGGAACAGAAGCGGGCTGCTGTGGATCTGCGGACCACAGCGGCTGCAGGGGTGAGGCGGGGCTCTGCCCAATCACTGACTCTCTGGTTAAACAGTTCAGTCCATCCTCTCCGAGGAAGGCAGAATCCAGCGGATGGACTGCCAAACAAGCTGCTGCGCCAGTGAGAAGGCAGGAATCCGATCCTGGTCTGGGAAATCAGTTCAGACAGGACAGTTGTGGGATTCAGGAGTCCGGAGCCCGGTCAGGAGTTACGATCCACACAGGAACAGACCGATCCAGGATTCCAGGAATCCACAGAGCAGGAAGGCAGGTTCAGAGTTCCATGAGTCCAGAAGCAAACTCAGGCAGACACGCACAGATTTGTCTCTGTCCCTCAGCAGTTGAGGGACAGAGACAAGGCACAGTACCAGGATAACTACTAAACTTTGAACTGGTCTCAACCTAGGAGCCAGGACTAAGGAACTTTAAACTGGACTCCTCCAAGAGCCAGGACACGATCAGGAAACAAAACAAACACTAAAACCCTCTCAACTACTGGCCTCCAAACAATGGGAACATGAACTCTTGAATAACCAAACTAAAAGAAATAAACTAACATGCAATAATGCATAATACAGACTTCAGTACAATGATCTGTCCCCAGTATATAAAGCAAAACCAACAGGAGGATAAGATAAGTGATAATTAGAGATCAGCCAGAGTTAGGCAGGAGAGTGACATGAACAATTAAGGTCAGCTATCAGGGCAGATCATGACATAGTCCAGTTTAAGTTGACTAAAACTCTATATATTTTAGTCTAGTTTTAGTCAGTTTTATGTTGCACTTCATAAAACAGCTAACCTTTACAATTTTGAAAAACAACCCGATTGTTTACCAGACTGACAGGCTGTCGTTCAGTTCATTATTGGTTTTGGGCACGAAACTGTTGATTTTATAGAATTCAAATAAACTTATTATGAATGAATGCCTTACTTTATACAAAAGTGTCTCACAAGAGCTTTCAATATAGAAGATCTAGTTCAACGCATCATATTGGTTAATATAGCAGACAGACAAGCTGACAGAATTGACAATAAAAGCAATCGGTTTAGACCAACAAGTTTTCCATTCAAAAGCAAATACTACACAACACACAGATCAATCAATCTTCATTAGCTTTAAAAAAAGGAAAGTAACAAAACATTATTCTTTCACTTATGCAATTTTGGCTTTCTTTTTCTAAGAATTTGACCCTGGTTACCACTGCTCAGAGGTCAAAGTAGATTTAAATTCATAGGGGTTTGATATACAAAACAATTACACAGAGAACGCTCATAAATGGCCATGGCAATCCGGCCCTACATATCAGCTCATCATGTTAACTAAAAATGTTAAAATATTCAAACCAAAAAAAACTACGAGAGAGAAATACTAAAAGATCTATATACCTTTTCATCTGGGTCTTTATCCATAAAAATAAACACTATGTGATAAAATATTTCCTTTGGAGCTAATTTACGGATTCCTTTTGGTAGAAATGAAAGTAGGTTTTTCATCACAGGGGCTGGAAGAAATAAAATCTTCATAGAAAAAAGGATTTTATTCACTTGGCAGAGGATTATCAACACTACATACCTAGTTTATTACTGTAAGTAGCGAGGGCAGGGAAGCCATACTGCCAAGAGCGAAACCTCAGTTTGGAGCACAAGCGCAGACTCAGAGCTAAGCATGCTCAAAAAGAAGCATTTCTGCACAAGCACAGCTGGAAGAGCAGAGTTTGTCAGAGTTGAGCGTGCAGTACCACTGTCATGTTTGTTTTAAGGTTTCTAACCCACATGCAGAACACACGGACTCTGGGAAAAAGTTCAACAGTTTATTGTTTGACACAATGAGAATAAAGCACTGATTCTGGGGGTTATCAGGTCCAGGACTGGTCACGACTGGTTTTATCTGCAGAGGGGGACATAATGGTTAGGCAGATGTCCAGGTATCTTTCTGCTGGTAGAATGAGTGTAGGTCTGTACCTGTTCTGAGGTTTGAGCAGCAAAGGGGGGAACCAGGAGGGTCCAGAGGCTCGCAGGCAGAGTCCAGAGGGGCAAGGCAGACGCAGAGCTTGGTTTGTGATCTACTGAAGATTCCGGGGTCTGAGTTTCTCACTTTCAGTTTCTTCTGGAGAGCGGGCAGGCAGGTATCTGACAGATCTGACTCTCCGGGAGTTCTTCAGAGATCAGACAGGCTGAGTTTCAGACTGAGAAACTCTTCCTGAGTTTCAGGGTTCAGACAGGTTCTTCCTGGGAAGCAGAGAGGACAAAAACAGGTTGAGGTTCAGGTTCAAGGTTATGCAGGGTGTCAGAGATTCAGACAGGTAGAGATTGGCTCAGGCAGTGTGCTAACTTCATAGCCCCTGGCGAAACACGCCTGGCGCAGCAGTGTTGCTCTGCCTCTCCCAGGCTGTTGGTGAGCTGATGAGCAAACGGAATTGGCAGGTGTGAAGTCAGCTCAGCTGCAGGAGACCTAGAATGCCTCTGCTGGAGAAAAGGTGGACAGACCTCCAGATCCCCGCTTCGCCCACAGCATTCGCTGCTGCCATGGTCCATCTGTAATCATTAAGAATCTGCACCAGGTGTCTGAAAGACCACCCGTTACGTTTTTAATTCAACTCTTCCTGTCAAGCGAAAACTTCACACCCATGAGTGCTCATGTTTTTGTCATTAAAGATCCACGTTTAGCACAAATCAGCTCTCGTTATTGTCATGAAAAAGGAGCCTCAAAAAAATAAGTTACTTATATCATCAGTCTTTGGCGAAAACTTACTGTACTGTTAAATTATGTATTAATAAACTACCTGTACTTTATAGGCCAGTACATTATCCTTTTAGAACAACTTTTTACTTCTACTCTTTACATTTTTGTATTATCTCTGCTTTATACTCTTTATGTCATGTAAAAATAGACTTGTTAGCTTTGTTTCATATAAGATAATTTTTGCTATGATCTGTTGGAATGTCACAATAAACAACTTGTTGATAGCCACATACCAAAATAAATATTTTTTTGAGATGAAAGTTAAATTTGACACTGTTACCATTAGGTATGAAATTTAAAAAGAAAATTCACAGGAATCCCAGGGTAGTGCAGAAATGTTCCTTTAATAGGGTAGTGCAGTTACCACTATAAGGTTTAAAGCATCTGTCTTTAACATTTTTTCCTGCATTACTTTTAGTAGTTTTAAAAATGGTACATTTACACTTTTACTTGAAAGAAAAGCTTAAGTTGATACTTAAGCTTTTCTTTCAAGTAAAAGAAGTGCTTCTACTTGCAATAAACATTAACACAATTAAAGGGGCCTAGTCACACACAAGGCCTATAAATAACCAACAAAAACATATCTTGATGTTACAATAAAGACATGTAAGCTAAGCGTTCATCCTAATGGTGTTTAATAAGTTATATTTGAGCATGAAAAGAATCTGAATCTGAAAAGAAACCCAGCTAATAAGTTATTTTGTGGAGAAGAAGGGTTTTTGTCAAAATTTCAGAGTGGATTCAGAAAAGGTAGAAGTACTATGGACCCTGTTTTGTGTCTAGAACATGAAATCAGAAAAGGGCAAGTTAATAAGGAGAGTGTGGTGGCTGTCTTCTTCGACATAGAGAAAGCCTATGATATGATGTGGAAAGAAGGGTTTTTAATTAAATTAAGAAAAATGGGGGTTAGAGGATCAATGTTTAATTGGATAAAAGATTTCTTACATAATAGATCTATACAAGTAAGAATAGGTCAACAATTGTCAGAAAAATATTTTGTTGAAAACGGAACACCTCAAGGAAGTATTGTGAGTCCTTTGTTTTTCTCTATTATGATTAATGATATGTTTGATAAGTTAGAGAGTGGGATGGGTTGTTCATTATTTGCTGATGATGGAGCAATCTGGAAGAGAGGTAAGAACTTGAAATTCATAGTTAAAAAATTACAAGAAGCAATTTATAGTATAGAAGAGTGGTCATATAATTGGGGTTTTAAAATTTCAATAGATAAGACAAAGACTTTATTTTTCACTAGGAAGAAAGTATCTAGTGATTTAAAATTATATTTGTATAAACATGATTTAGAAAGAGTAAAGGAGTTTAAGTTTCTGGGTTTGTGGATGGATGAAAAACTGACCTGGAGTAGTCATATTCAAAAAGTAGTGGACAAGTGTAAGAGAGTTTTAAATGTTATGAGGTGTTTGGTGGGGAGAGAGTGGGGCGCTGAGAGGAAAGCGTTAAAATCAATATATACGGGTTTAATAAGATCTGTATTAGATTATGGCAGCCTGGCATTTGGATCAGCATCAGAAACACTTCTTAAAAAATTAGATATTATTCAGTTTCAAGCCTTGAGGTTGTGTACAGGAGCCATCAGAACAACTCCAATCTCAGCTTTGTTAGTTGAAATGGGGGAAATACCACTTTACCTTAGAAGATTACAGTTAAGATTATCTTACTGGAGTTATTTAAAGGGTCATTATAAAAACCATCCATGTCAAGAAATTTTAAAACCTAGTTGGGAAAAAGGGAAAAAGACTTTAAAATCCTTTGGTTGGGAGATAGAAAGTGATGTTAAAAATTTTCAGTTATCATCCATAAAAATGAGTGATACAGTTCCTCTGTCACTGGTTCATCCATCTCTATTTAATGAAATCATTGTGGACTTATCATTGTTGAAGAAGAGGGAAAAAGGAAATTTTTCAGAATCTTGCTCAGTCCAATCATATATAGAAAATAAATATTTTGGTTATGTTCAAGTGTATACAGATGCATCTAAAAGCCTAAGTAACAACAATGGGGTGTCATTTATCGTCCCAGAATTTAATATTAAAAAATGTAAGAGGATTTCTGATGACGTATCAGTGTTTACAGGGGAAATGATGGGAATTATTTTGGCTTTGAGTTGGATTGAAGATGTTCGTCCTTTAAGAAGTTTAATTTGCTCTGATTCAAGCTCATCATTATATTCAATTAAAAATAATCATTCCAATAGTAGACCAGACCTTCTATTGGAGATTCAGTTAATACTTTATAGAATTCAGACCATGGGATTAATTGTCATTTTTACATGGGTTCCATCTCATATAGGAGTAATAGGTAATGAATTGGCAGACAGATATGCAAAACAAGCTTCAAAAAACAGTTACATTGAGATATTGATTCCATTTAGTAAAGAGGAGATAAAATCTTTCAAAGGAAAGTTGGGGTAATGAGGGGAACAGGAAGATGTAGAAAAGAAGAAAATATCATATCCAGGTTACGTTTTGGTCATACAGGCTTAAACAGTACATTATTTATAATGGGAAGACATCCATCAGGAAATTGTGAATTTTGTTTTCAAGAAGAGACAGTAGAACATGTTTTGTTGTTTTGTCCAAAGTACTCTGAGGAGAGAAGGAAATTAAAATATCGACTTCTAAAGAATAAGTTACAGTTAAAAATATCAGATATGTTGGGATGGCCGGCTCTTGCACTGATATTCGTCATTTATTAAGCTTTCTTAAAGAATATTCCTCCATACCAATGTATTCCAAGTTTCCTGAGTGGGTAGCATCCAGAATTTATTAAACTAAGTCATTTAGAATGTTTTTTAGAGCATAAACAGTAGTGTATAGATTTCCTCGTGCCGCATTACGCGCCGTTTCACGAAGCCCACGGTGCCCTACCCAAACCAGCGATTCAGCTTGCAGCAAAGAACTCATGAATGGTTGTGCCTGCATCGTCTGAGGAGTTTCAGTGGCCTGCGCAGACTTAAAACGTGGTTGCGGTCCACCACATCCCAAAAAAGGCTGAATGGAATGGCAGTGTGCCACATCCACCGAGAGAGGCTGGACAGTCTGAACAAGAAAGACATTGCCCAACAATATATTCAAGGCAAGGATCGGAGGAGAGGGGTTTTTGGATCCTTCACTTAGTCTGTTTCTTCATTTGAGGCCATTTATTGAAAAGCCATGTAGAGTACTTATTTACAAATTTGTTTTTGTATATATGTAGGCTTTGCTGTTCATGTTTCTGTGTGTTTACAGCCTGCACTTAAAGTCAGTCCATGCTTAAATAAAACCTTTTTTTTTTCACACGTCATGTGGCATGTTTGGTGAGTACTTGGTACCAATACGTGTTGTTTTCTTGCAATGATGGGCAATTAAGATTGATGGGTTGTCATAGCTGAGTAATAGCCAGTAATAGTAACTGTCCCCCACAGTTTCAAAAACCTATCTGCGCCCCTGGCTGGCAGTACTCAGAGTTTCTGAACCCACTGAACCCTGTGTCACCTAGTCACCTCATATTGAAAAAACTACTGTGCATTTTATTGAGATTTTTTATTTTTTTTATTGAGACATGTTTTTTGAAAGTTTTGACATAAATCACAAAAATCTGATATATCTGTAAAAAATGTAGCATCTAGCATCTAAAAAATGTAGCATACATGTGCATTCATTTCCCTGGACGCTGTACACTGAAGGCTTCAGCAAAAAAATCTAAGGCCTCTGTGCCAGTTTTGCACATCTAGAGACTGAATTGTTAAGATATTTAGGGGTGATATCAGACATGGGAAAAACGGTCCTCTGTTCAGATAAGACCAGCATTTACCTTTTCGACCTACAGGAAAAAGGTTATGTTTGATGGAAATCTAGCTCTGTCAGACATATTATTCACAGCATAATGGTATGAGGGTGTTTTACTTGGATCACTTCACAGTTGATTGTGAAATGAATTGAGCTGGCTACATGACAATCCTGAAGGAAAATCTGCTACCAAAGAAACAAGACTGAGCTGGAGGTTCCCCAGACATCGCATTCTGATTTCTTACAATATTTGAACATTTCAAAATGATTATTCTTTATCTTTTTCCTACAATTATGAGCTACTCTCTTTCAAATTGAAAAATTTAATTGCTTTAAATTACATTTGATTTTTGGATTATTAAATTCCGAGAAGTTGAAGCCTTTTAACAGGCATCGTATTGTATGTGTGATTCATTCTCACGTGTCGGTACAATTTCCCCTGTTTTGCCGTTCTTTCTGATGTAGATAAAAAACAAGATGCAGAAAACACTTCGAAGGTGGAGCCCTTCAACGGTCATGGCAGGCCGCTGGACATCGTACCGAGCACGGAGGATAAGATGACTGACAGGGGTCAGTGGGGCAACAAGATTGAGTTTGTCCTTTCTGTAGCTGGGGAAATTATTGGCCTGGGAAATGTTTGGCGCTTCCCCTACCTTTGTTACAAGAACGGAGGAGGTGAGTTCTAAGAATTTTCCTTTTCATTATTCTTGTTATCTATTTGACATGTAAAGGATAAGCTGAAGGGATAAAAAAAAGCCCAGCATGCTAAGGGTGTGGTTGTCAGTGCATGAAAAGAAATGGGACCTCGTTATAACTTGTTTTAAATTGAAGGCTTACTGAGTCTTTTAGAGCTTCCATATCTATTCGAGAAGCCAGAAAAAGAATCCAATCCTGTGATGCCTGGGAAATATATTTTGGAATACCATGCATTTAGAGAGGATCTTCTCCACAGTTTGGCAAATTACAGTAACAATCTGCACAAAATAGTACAACTAATCACCTGGAGAAGTCACCTGAAAAAAAAAAGGTGTTCAAATGTGTAGAAAATAAAAAAATGCTGTTCTCTATATGCTCTTCATATTTTTTATTTCTAAAACAGTTTGACAGCCATGTAACTTTTTCCAGGTGACAATGACACACACCTATCTTTCATTTCCAGAAAGTAAAAATCCATTCACATTTTTGGTTACAAAATATGTCAGGTTTAGATTGTGTCATTTTAGATATTCTGTTTTGGAATATGTGTTTTAGATATAATAAGCTCATCCTATAAGGTTTGTGAACTGTTGCCTAAATGTTTACAGGGGCTTTTTTTATCCCATACCTCATCTTCTTATTTGCTTGTGGGATCCCGGTGTTCCTCCTGGAAACGTCTTTGGGTCAGTACACCAGTGAAGGAGGGATCACTGCCTGGAGGAAAATGTGTCCATTGTTTGAAGGTAACATGAATGCAGTTTATTACACCAACTTGTAAGAGTTAGAGGTGTTTTTTCTTCTTTATGTGTTGAAGGATGTTTAAGTTGTTTGCTTTTATGTAGGATCCATGTCAAATTTAGGGCATCCCTGGTGGAAAAATACAACTAACATACTTGTGCAATACCTTGGCTTGAGAGAGAAATTTAGACATGTCAGTGCAATATTTTTGCGGTTGTGATTTTGCATAGTCTAGATCTATCTAATTGAATGTGGCACAAGGACATTTTTATGTTTTTGGGGAAAAAAAGGTGAAAATAAAAGCTTATATCTTGGAGAGACGCATGTTCGGCTGTAATACATGCGCTGAATTATAATGTTAATCTAAAACTCTTGTGTCTGGGAAGCATTATATTGTAAATGCTATTAAAAATTCCCTCCATGTAAACGCCAAGCTTCAGTTTACTTTTGTTTGGGCACTAAAAGAATGCTTAATCAACTGTCAACTAAAATGATCACTTTTGTTCTTTTTAACGTCACAGGCGTAGGTTATGCCACCCAGGTGATCGCTGCTCTCCTGAACATCTACTATATTGTTGTGTTAGCCTGGGCCATATTTTTTCTCTTCAACTCCTTCACCTGGGATCTGCCCTGGGCATCTTGCAATAACACATGGAACACAGGTGAGGTGACTGCTGAGGTGCTAACCATTTTTCATTAATGCAAGGTCAAATGTTTCTTAATATTAACATTTTTTGGGTGGATTTATAATGCATTCTATCCATATTTCTATGTTGAAAGATGCTACAAAAACATGGCTAGAGTTCGGTATCCATTACTAAAGCAGAGTCAAGGTTACCAGTGTGAGCTAGATTCTGATTGCAAAATAACAATAATAGTAATGATGATTATTTATCTATAAGTATTTATAAAGAACTTTCTATTTGTAAAAACAAATCTCAAAGTGCCACAGAGCGATGTCTCACTTCAAAGCAGTGTCACACAATGGAGTATAACCTTTATAAATGTTTTATGTACCGTAGAAAAAAAAACATTGATTTATAGAAAAAAAATCACAGACGTCACAAATCTAAATTGTACAATTTAAAAGACTTCAAAAGACATGTAAACAAAGCGTAAGTTAAAGTTATAAGGTAGTGACATTGTTGCGGATAGTTTGTATTTAGTTAAGATATTGGGAGAAATGTCAGGTTCAGTGGAAGTTTAAAGAGGACCCAAATGTAGAGACAGAAGCTGAAGGTGGTTTTAGCAGATTTAATAACAAAAGGTGGCAACAAAAGCAAAAATCAAAAATATAACAAAATACACAATTACCTAAAATACAGAGGAAAAAAAACACACACAAGGAGCCAATAAACGACAAGGCACCAGCAAACAGTGACTGAACAAGAGGTGTATAAACGGGAGACTGAACCAAGACCAGACTAATCAGCAGATTGGGAGCAGGTGTGGGCAGAGGAATCCAGAAGGGAGCTAAGATAAGGAGCAGTGTTGTGCCTGAACGCCGCTCATTGAACTAAAGTTCATGAACTCGCTCATATTTTGGGCTTAACGTGAACTGAACGTATTTCCGCATTATTGCCTGATGAACGTTTCTTGTGAACTCTCGTTCATTCTGGTGTCTATGAACGGCACGCTCTCAGTTCAACTCCGTTCAATAGGCTGCCAGATTTCTATAGAGTCCTCCAGGCCAAACCCCGGCTAAATCACACCGCAAACAAGCCTTAATATGTAGCGGGAAAAACACCCAATCTGGCAACAGCAGCTACCAGCGTCGTAGCCTCACAGCCAAGTAAGCGCCATCAAAACAAAAGGAGGAGGCATTTAAAACAGTTTTATGACCAGGTGGTCGGTGAGGATGATGGCAACAAGTTTGCCCGCCGCTTTCAGTAAAAAAACCGCACTTCAGTAACCTTAAATTCCTACCTCAGCCTGGTCCCTCAGTTTGTGTTAGTAAAAATCTTCTTGAGCCGGGTCTTCAATCAGGGGATCCGCTGACCCCTAGGGGTCTACGGAGGTACTGCATGAGGGTCTGCATGGTTAGTTGATATTTTTTATATTCCCCTGCATTTTTTCCCCACTAATTGAAATGTCTTTAAATACTCATTAACATGAAATCAACACTCTGTAGTAAACAGATAAATGGAGACAAAAGATGTCTTTCAGTCATCAATGCTCACATTCAGCGACACACAGGAGCTCTTTTAAGCTGAGCACTGCGTTTCCTTCACAACACCTGTCCCATCAACCAGGAATCAGAATCAGAAAACTTTTTAATAATCCCAGGGAGAAATTAATTTCTTTACATTACTCCATCTGTAATAGAGTGACTATAGGACACAATTTCATACAATATATATAAATAGGGGGTCCCCGCTCCATCTCGCCATCAGTTTGGGGGTCCTTGGTCTGGAAAACATAGAAGACCCCTGTTCTTGAGGGGTTTTACTATCCATGTAACTTGTTTGTTAAACCTGCCTGGTATAATTTTCCAGGATTCCAGTATTCCTTTTAGTATGTATTGAAATGGAATTTCAAATGGAAAAAAATATTAAAATAAAAAAAAAAAAAAAACATTTGCACCTTAAAGACTACTTTTTCCTATTTTTCTTTTAATAATTCCTCATAAAAAGACCATTCAAGCAGCACATATTTCCTGATGTTTTTGAGAATATACTGTAGGGGTGAAAGCTGCAGCTGCTACTAGTGTGAAGTGAATGGACAGCAACAAAGCGTTAAAGCAACAATGGGGAAATCTGTCCCCTCAATGCTAATGTAAACCCTGGTTGGATAAGGATTCAAAACTGGATATGAAGATGAAATCTGACGCGCAGTTTCAGAGTTACAACTGATAAAATAATTGCTGTCTGTGGTTCTACAGTAGGCTATGGTGTAATTGAGCAATATATGAAAAAAAAAGAACTATGAACTAGTTCGTTTTTGGAATTGTGAACTATGAACTGAACTAGTTCATTTTAAAATGTGTGAACTGAACTTTGAACTAGTTCACGTAGAAAGAGAACTTTCCCAACACTGATAAGGAGACTGTCACAAAAGAGGGCAACAGAGCGTAAACAAGAAATACATAAGAACTCAAAAAATATAACCGAAAATAACACAAAATGGAAATGAAACAAATAAACTAGAGAACACAGAAGGACATAAATCAAAGTATAACTGAAAACTTAAAAAGAAAACTTACACAGAACCAAAAAGTGCACAATCATGACAAAAACACCTTACTGTGCAAAATCAAATGCTGTTAGTGTTTATAGAGCCGAGAAATACATTGTCTTTGTCTGGATTTGCAAATAGTAGTTTGGTGTACAGTTTGTAGTGTGAGATGTAAGACAAGTTGAGGACACCCTTTGCAGGCAACAATGAGAATATAATTTTAGTTTTTTTTACAACTTGCCGAAATAATCTGTTTGACTCAGGTTGGATATTACCAAAGTTTAGCACCCCAGCAAGACATAATGACAAGCTCAGACTTTCAGGCAATAATGCGTGTACTATAAAAGCCATCCCTATGCTTTTAAGCTTTTTATTTGATTCCAGACAACAGACTTCAAAATACTGAGATCATAGTTTTGTCAATATCTTACTTTTTTTGCCGCTCCTTAGTTGGAAAAATAAAAGAAAGTATCTGGATTACACATAATTGATGATAATAATAGGTAAAGGAAATATACAGTAGAAATAACAGAGCTTTTGGTAGGTTTTCATTTTAAAATGCTCATTAACTGGATAAATAAAAAAAGCTTGAATTTAATGAGAAAAAGCAACATGCTGCCTATTTATTTGCATTTATATGCAGAGGAAGTGTTGTTACCATTAGTAAAATGCACCGTTACTGTGTACTGTAGATGTTAGCTTTGATGCTGATAGCTTGCTAGCATGTGGCCTGCATGTTGTTTATGGGAAGAAAGAGCTTTATAATTTAGCATTTTAAAAAACATCTCAACTAAATGTGACAACATACACTTTAGGATGTTTGTCAGTGGTTTCCATTATTATTTTATTCATTCATATACTTGTTTTATGTCGAGGGACTGAATGTTCCCGCTCCACTTCACTGTTCCCTCTCAGTGGTGGCATTGCTTCTCTCATCTGAATGTAACTTGGAAACCTCTGAGAAAGCTTGGATTCCTTCACAGGAGTGAATGTCCTTTTGTGTGTTGTTCATTCAAGATTCCTGTATGGCATTTCAGAGGGGAAATAGCTCCATCAATCACCATGAGAACGCCACCTCTCCTGTCATTGAGTTTTGGGAGTAAGTTCTGTTTTTCTTATCCTTTTGTTTGGCCTTCTCCTTAAGGAAGTTCACCAAGTATCCACCATGACAAGTGATTCCAGACGCATACAAAATTGGTCACCTTAGATTGTGTTTCTGGTTTGTAAATGATGTTTGGTTTTTTTAGATGCTGCACTAATCTAAGATGCTTGTGTTGTACAGACGTAGAGTCCTGAGAATTTCCTCAGGCATTGACCACATTGGCTCTCTAAACTGGGATCTAGTGGCTTGTTTAGCCGTTGCATGGGTCATCTGCTACTTCTGCATCTGGAAGGGAGTCAAATCCACAGGAAAGGTGACATCATCTCAATAGACTGCGAAAATAGAGCAAAAATAATTCAAAACAAATTGATAAATGTCAATTATGTGTTTTTTCTTCTAGGTGGTTTACTTTACAGCCACCTTCCCTTATATAATGCTAGTAATCCTACTTATTAGAGGGGTCACTCTGCCAGGAGCCCTTGGAGGAATCCACTATTACCTGTACCCTGATTTGGGACGACTTTCTGACCCCCAGGTAAGAAATACCGCTTGAGGTTTATGGTACAATAGTGCCAACAGAAAAAAGAAAAAGCCAGATTTCACAGACACAAGATTGGTACTTGTCATTCAAGCAGCATTTGTCAAAAGAGAACAGATACAGTCTTTGTCAATGTTCTGTCTGTTCTGGTCAGACAAAGGATTGCACAAACCACAACTACAAGTTTTAGACATTCTGGAATTTTAGTGCGAATTTATGACAAATAGCCTTTTAATTCACCTTACAAATGGGACATTTGTGAAAATAAACAATGGATTACAGTCCTTTGCTCTATCCAATAAACCAATGGCATAACAACACAACAATAGGCCCATGAGCAACATTATCTGGGTGGGCCCCATATGAAATACAACATGTAATAAAGGTTCAGGATACGGTGACAGTTCCATAAATTGGCTGAGAATATACAATTATGCAAATCTCAGTGGTATATGATCACACATCACACACAAAAAAATATTGACTGCGCACCTTGAATGGAACCATTGGTGACAGCGCATCTCCACATGTTACAGACATCCCAAGTTGCAAAAACAAATTTCAGGGAGATCCTTATCTAACCTGGGACAAGATATTCGACTCACCGGCATCTGTGAACAACTATCTATATCAGGGTGATTCCCAGAACTTCTGGGAAACTTGGGATGTCTGATAGCACAACAAGCCTTCGGGCTAGCTTGAGCTTCACAGCCCCCCTCCTCACCCACGCTCTCTCCATTCATCTCCTGGTCACAATCTTTACTCACTGTATCAGCAACGTCTACCATTCCCTCTTTGGTTCTTTGAAAGAACGTGTTTATTTTGGAACTTTTTCCGTTCTTAAAGCAGCTCTTCTTCCCTTTTTCTTTTCTGGAATCCGCTTAAGTACCTCTTTTAGGTATCCATCATCGCTAACACATTGCACGTAACGGTTATGGTTTTAATCTACGCTCTGGATTGCCAATAATTACAAGTCGTAGTGTAAAAACCAAAATACTCAAATACATCCTTCTTTTAAGATCTCTATTGTCATGATTTTACTAAAGTTCAGACCCAAATGCTGAAGACCAAACAGGGGAGACCAGGAGAAAAGGTTTAACAGGTTTTATTGAAGAGATAATGCAGAGAGAAGTGTTGCTCTAAACACTGCTCAACTGGAAACTGAAAAGTGAGGGGAAGACACAGCCGATTAGTTCAGGCTCAGTAAAATTTGATTTGTGAACCTGGAGAAGAGTATCTGGTTCCTGACTCACGCTTTCCAGAGAAGTTGTTGAATCTTTTGACTCCAGTCAGTATGCTGTTGCTCTAGTGTTTGTCTGATTTGGTGGAGCGCGGAACAGGTTTTACCCAGAATGCGGTTGTTTGTAGGTGAACGGAGAAACTGACTGCCACTCAGATTTTCTCTATGTACTTGAACGGGTCGTGAAAGTGGAGATGAATCCCTTTCTCAGTGTGTGAAGCTCAAACGATCTCTTGGGGAAAGTGGGTCCAAACCTCCTCTTTGTAACCTCAGCTCAGCTTGAAGCTCTGTTGATCCTTCCAGGGAGAGAAGGTCCAAAAATCCAGTTTGCAGGATGACTTCCTGCCGAGAAGCAAAGACAAAAACAATGTTAAAACTCAGGTTGAAAAGAAGTAATTTTGACTCAGCAAAAACTCAGCTTGGCTAGAGTACCCTAAACTGGCAAACACTCTGGTGTCGAGGTAGTGGCAGTCAGCAGCTTAAGAACACTCCGTTAACGAGTGAAACCATCAGCAGGTGTGTGAGGAGGCGGACCAGAACCAGGCGCCTCCTGGTGGATGAAGGGAGACAAACACAGAACACAAACACACAGACAGGAGTCCTGACATCTACTGCGGTTTGAAAGATATTATATGAGTGTATTTTTTAACCAACCGTCTAATGAACTTTACACAATTATTAACATAGTAATAAAAGTACCACTGTCTGCTTTGCTATTGATGTCGTGTTTAAACGGCGCCCCATCATGTTGAAATCTGGAATGTGTTGCAGTATAAATACGGGCTGGGCCAGTCAGTCACTTCAGTATCAGGTGGGCTTAAGAGGAATTTTTCGCACCATTACATCTGCAAAGAGATGTCCTAGTTTACATTTACATAGGGGGTGCACCAGGTGTTAGTGATGGGGCCCCTAAGAGGTTGTGGGCCCTTAAGCAACTGCCGTCTCTGCTTACCCATATTTACGCCAGTGCAAGAAACATTTAGTCTCAGTAAGTAACATCAAACCATGTTAGAAACCAGTGTCACAGTCTGGCAAAGTCATCCTCACGATCTTTAAATCAATCTAAAAGATTAATTTTTTTTTTTTTATCTCATTGGGCAATCTCTTCCATAGATTTGACGAAGAGGTAAAAGTGTTTTGTATTTTTCTTGAAATTAAAATCTGTTAAGGAACACGAAAGGAAACATGGAAACTTTTATTAAAAAAGGAAACCACATGTAATTACTAATTATTTAATTGGTCAAAAACAAACTAACAAACAAACAAATCTAGAGAACAAAGGTACAAAGGCTTCATCTCTATAACTACTACTATTATTACCACTTCTACATGGTAAAATAAGAGTTTTTTTCCACTTGAAACCTAATGTTTAATGATCAAAAAGTTTTTTATCATGATTTAATCAGCCTCTAAGGAGGACGTGGGCTTACCTTATAAAATTCACTTTGTTTTTCTTTAATCTGAGAAGATAGAGAAAATAGGACACATAAGAACTACAAGGGCCCCTCAGCTTTTTGCACCAGCGATAGAACTGGACAGCTAGCAGGTTTTTGATCGGATAAGCTGTTAATTGTCACAAAGCTCAGTGCACTTTAGTGCCTAAACTGTTTAAAAACACTTACTATAACAGAGCTGATGGAGATCATGAGGGATTTGGTCATAGATGATTTTAAGCTTTCTAAATGTCACGCCATGAATGTCTGGAGAGGTGTTCAGGAACCTATTTGAGCTTTACACTTTCTGAGGGTCATAAAAACATCTTTTGATTACAGTATGTGTCATGTGGGAAGGACCTGCAGTGTGTTTTAAAAATCTTTTATTTGTTGTTGTTTGGTAATGGAGCACTTCTGTGAGAGCTGAGGGAGGGAGAGCGACCCCATGGTGGCACGGTTCTCTGACAATATAGTGTTGCTTAAGCTGTGCAGGAAGCAAAATGCACGATATTCTATTACCTATATAAGAGCAACAGGTTTCAACTGGTTACAGCTCTTTGAAAAGCGAGATGATTGATAGGATCTTCACAGATCATCCATCTAAAGGCTTTCAAAGTCCAGCTGGGAAATTTTAGCCTTATAATAGCTTGGTAGCCTTTAAGCACACATCTTTAGAAATATAAAGTATACTTTTAATTCTTTTGAGTTTGTTTGCTTTTATTTTTTATGCTAAGGTCTGGATGGATGCTGGGACTCAGATTTTTTTCTCATATGCCATCTGCCTCGGCTGCCTTACCGCCTTAGGCAGTTACAACAAATACAACAACAACTGCTACAGGTAAGGCTTCAGAAAGCTTGTAGTTTTTACAGGAACTCAGTCTGATCTATAGAGGGTATTAGGGTTGAGTGATTTTTTATGAACAATATCGAAATTGCGATTTTTTTTTCCATGTTTATGTCCTGCATTTACAAGCATTTACATGCTTAGCTCCAGTGCTCCTCTCTTTTAATGGCTTTAAATGCTCTCTTGTCGTATGATAAAAGTTGCTTATTTCTAGCGTTACATGCATGGATTTGCAAGTTTCTTGTATTTCTTTCTTCCCTTCTGTGTGGCGGCAAATTTCAGACTCTCACTTGTGACCAAAAATAAAATGCCTCTGTGATTTTCAAATTGAATGCAACTTGCATTGAATTAATCGTCCCAAACTAGTCTAAACTTATTCCAAATTATTCAGTGAATGCATTTCCTAATTATTGCAATATATTTGTTTTCTGTTCCTTATCCAGGGACTGCCTGTGTCTATGTTTCCTGAACAGCGGCACAAGTTTTCTTGCCGGCTTTGCCATCTTCTCTATTTTGGGTTTCATGTCCTTCGAGCAAAACGTTCCTATCTCAGAAGTGGCTGAATCTGGTTTGTATTTCTCTCATTCCTCTAAAACAAAAGAAACATGTGACAGAAGAAAATATCCAAAAACATATGTGAATGTGTGTTGTTTTAACTAGACCTCTGATTTGATTGAGCATTTATAAATAGAGCTAAACCTTCTGAAAGGAACCTCAGCAGGAAGCATATTTTCACAATGGATTAAACAAAGGAAAAGTGATGAAATATGTCTCTATCTGTAAAAGTATTCATACCCCACTAGATGTTTTTAAATGTATTTATTGTATAACCAGAGAAGCAAACAGATTTCAATAGATTTTAGGAGCTGAAAAAGGGAGGCATATTTGTATTCAACTTGCCTAACTGAGCCTCCGAATACAATCCTTAGAAGTCACTTAAATAATTAAAAAAGCCCATTTCTTTGTTATTTAATCTTAGTATAAATACAGCTGTTTTCAAATGTCTAAGAGAACATTACAGAAGGGACACAGTTGTTAGAAAAGGAACCAAGCAAAATGGTGAATAGTGCTCTACAAATCGGGCCTTTATTGGAATGGAAGAAGACATAAGCAGCAGTCTTGTTCACATTTTGCCAAAAGCCATTAAGAAAGAAGAGAGCAAACATTTGGAAGAAGGAGCTCTGCTCTAATAAATCCACAAGTATAGTACAGTGGTATGTTGGAAAATCAAATTAATAAATCAAGCAATGAACAAACTGAAAACACCATCCTCACAATAAATCATGGGTCTGCAGCATGACTCTGTGGGCTGTTCTTTGTTTTTCCTAGGATTGAGAGGGAAGTGAAGAGAGTTAATTGAAAAAAAAAAAAAAAGGAATGGAGCTATGTCCAGGAAAATACTGAAAGAAAAAATGGTAACAGCAGAAGACTTGAGACAGACTGAGGTTCACCATCCAGCAGGACAAAACTCCCAAACACATAGCAGGAGATGTTACTGAATGTTTACAATACCACTAAATAATAAATTAAAATGGCCTAAACCAGGGGTCTGCAACCTGTGGCTCCAGAGTAACATGTGGCTCTTTAGACCCTCTTCAGTGGCTCTTAATAGTGGTCAAAAATTATATTATCCTATACTCTAAGAATAAATTCCAGTCTTAGAACCTTTTTGGTTTTTATAAAGAATATCTAAATTTAATTTTCACAACAGTTTGACATTAAAAGCACCAGAAATATGTTTTGTAGAGCTATTTTTCTTTTAATTAGCTAGAAAGTATGTGTTTTATGATTAGCATACCATATAGAAGAAAAAGCATGCTTCATCTACAAAAATCGTTTTCTGTTTTTTATTGTCTTGAGCTAATAAAGCTGATCAAATGTTCGTTGTTTAAGATGGCAGCCGATTTCCTGTAGCAGATATTTAACCAAAATAATAGTGTTTTTTATATATGTATTAAAAAGTCTTATTTTGCAGCTATAAATGACTTTTACTTTGCCGGACTCAGGGCAAAATGTCTCCTTGGATATGAAAGTTTGCAGATCCCGGGCCTAAACCAATGCTCCTCCAGCATTTTCTGTTGCATTCCAACAGAGAATGCTAAAAACAACTTATTTTATTGTTTTGTCTCATAATGCCCCAAATCCATCAGCTTGAAGATTACCAACATTTTTTCCTTTTTATAACACTTACATACACATAAAAAAAATAAATAAATACTAGTTCCAACAGCTGGATTTTTTATTTTTATAAATACATTTTTTTTAAAGCTATATCATATTAACAACTGTATACAGGATTTTTTTTTAGCTTCCCTATGATCAAAACTAAACATGAAACAACACCGAGCACAGCTACAGACCAAACAGCAGGTGGTGCTGTTGTTCTATTCAGCAGGATTTGTCTCAAACGTCTCCATTTCACCTGTAACCTCTTCTGAACAAATAAGCCTGGTTATGCATTCAAAGGGAAACGGTCCCTGCTATGGGAATCCAGATCTAAACCTAGTTGAGAATCACTAGCAAGAAAACTGCTTATTTCACAGAAAACGTCCTTCCAGTCTCATGGAGTTTAAGCCCTGTGCAAAGCTTGTAGAGACATACCCAAAAAAGATGCAGATTTCACTGAAATAAAAAATATGGGTCTGCCCAGTTTGTCCCACTGTAAAAGTAAATACCAACACACCCAATACTTTTCAGATTTTATTTTGCAAAACTAAGTTAAAAAGAAATTTCTTCCCACTAAAAAATTTTTACCACTATGTGTTTCTCTTTCACACACAATGTCAAACAAATACTTTAAGGTTTGTGGTGGAAATATGAAAACATGTACCCAGTGCTTTTCAGTAAAGTTCTTACAGGGTCAATAAACAATTAAATAAACTGGTACTGTCTTCTTCTCTTCTCTTGCATCAAAGAGGCTTAAATATTGTATTTGTGTCACAGCTCCTCTATTAGCCAACCCGTCATGCACAGATCGGATGCCAGACAGTTGGGTTTTAAGAAAAAGAAAGATTATTATATTGGGATTTTGGCCGATATCCGATATGCCAATATTTTAAAACTCATGTAGCCGATAACCGATAACGATACCGATGTTAAAGCTGGACAAAAATAAGTAGTCATTGAAAATAGCAGTTTTGTTATCCATTTCTGACACTTTGAAAAATAAGATACTCAAATATATTTTCATATGCTGATATCAAATAGATTTTTAAAAACGCTGTATCGATCTATTTTACTTTCAAAGTCTCGCGGAAATTTCATCGCTCTGTTACAAACTCTCATTGATATTTTGCAAATTCTTGTGAGATTTTGTTAGTAAAATAGATTGATAGCGCCGTCAATATATCAACATATAAAAATATGGCAACATTTGGTGAATTTTCGGGGATTTCGTAGCATAACCATGACATATAGCAATATTTCATTAGTAAAAAAGAGATTGATATGGTGTTTTAAATGGCAAATATATCAGCATATGAAGATATTGTGATATTTTAATGTATCAATATTTTTTTCCCTCATCTTGTAGAAGTTTTAAGTCTGTAAAAAGAAGTTTTTGAGGAAGAAGAAGAAGTAGTATTTTATTTTTTAGACTTTTAGAAACTCAGAAGCTGATCAAATATCGGGTTAAATATCGGTGGGGTGGCCCATGTCCGATATTCAGTTTTAAGACCGATACAGGCCGATACCGATAGGGGGCCGATTATATCGTGCATCCCTAATTACTGTAATGAATGGTAGAGAAAAACAGATACTCTGGTTAGCCTCCCCTCCGGTTCACCAACAGCTGTAATGCAATAAAAAGTCCAGTAATCCCTCGGATACCCAACTCCAGCACTACAAAGAAGATAGCCAGACCGGAGCACTCACCACAGCTGGGGGTCGAACAGATTCTGTGGAATTGTCAGCCGTTCCCCAGTATTTATAGGCACCAAAAACCACTCATCACAAATAACTATAAAACATATTTTAGTAGAATTTAATCTACATCTTCTAAAACCCGTTACATTTGTAAAGGATGTCTGTCTGTCTGTTTTCCAGGTCCAGGTTTGGCCTTCATAGCGTATCCTCGCGCTGTGACCATGATGCCTGTTTCTCCTCTCTGGGCCTGCTGTTTCTTTGTTATGATCGTCTTCCTGGGATTGGACAGTCAGGTATAATCACCAGCACTAACGCATGTGCAAAGCGTTTTTGACTCATGCTTAGTTATGTTGAGATTGATAGAAAAAAAATCATCTCCTTACCTCTTTGCCGTGTTAGTTTGTTTGTGTGGAGAGCTTGGTGACAGCCATGGTGGATATGTATCCCTCAGTCTTCCGCCGCAAAAACCGCAGGGAGCTCTTCATCCTTGCATTAGCTGTGGTGTCCTTCCTCCTGGGACTCATTATGCTGACAGAGGTTTGTCTCTGCAAACACACAAAAAGCAAGTGACAAAGTCAAAGAACATGGTTAGAAAGGTTAAACTGTAGAAATGAATTATTTGTTCAGTCATGTTGAGCAACATTCACTCTGCACCCGTTCTAATAAATAAAGCAATAAAAATGAATGTGATTGGATTGTTCTGTTATAGCAGTTTGCATGAGCTTTTTTTTCGTGCCTTTAGGGAGGCATGTACGTCTTCCAGCTCTTCGACTACTATGCAGCCAGTGGGATGTGTCTTCTTTTCGTGGCTGTTTTTGAGACTGTTGCCATTGCCTGGATTTATGGTGAGTCAATGCACACTCCTTCCACAGCTCTTAGCTTTAAATCAGTAAAACACCACTCCAAAGCACTGACACCAGTGAAATCGTTTTAACCCAGGTGCTGATCGTTTCTACGACAACATAGAGGATATGATCGGCTACCGACCCGGCCCTGTTATTAAGTTCTGCTGGCTCTACTTCACTCCAGCCACATGCTTCGTAAGTTTGATGTTTATTTTCAATGTTCCAAATTGTTCTTTGGAAACAGAAGCAGCCCCTTTAAGGCAACATTAAAACTGCAGTTTAATATGGAAGGTTACTTTATCAGCTATAGTGACTCATACATTTAAGCCATGCAAGTAGAACAACTAACATAAGATTGTTTTTTCATTATTATTTTTTTGTTTTTTTGCACAGGGAACCTTTGCCTTTTCATTGATTAAGTACTCACCTCTAAAGTACAACAATGAATATGTGTACCCATTGTGGGGGGATGCGATTGGCTGGATACTGGCTCTGTCCTCCATGCTTTGCATCCCTGCTTGGGCAGCAGGAAAACTCTACTACACTTCAGGAACGCTTAGAGAAGTAAGTTTTATGTCGCTTCTAAGCATCAGAAACTATTGTTTGCCCACTTGAGTTCTCAAAGGAAAAGTGTAGTTTTATTTTTTTATTTTCCCTTTAGTATGAATGGACGCCATTCTGCAGTGAACAAAACCAAACCAAACATACTTATTTGCATTCAAGAATTACATCTACAGCCATAGAGTGTCCTAAGTCTCAGAGTGATGCTGTTATCCATACATATAACCTGTTGCGTCCACAAGGTTTTAGAAGCAATTTACAACTGCAATGATCAAGGTTAGTTCTGGTAATTATCTGGTTTAAGTGAAACCTTTCAGTACTAGTCAAATGGTAAGTGGTAAAAGTATATTTATTGGAAATGTTACAGCCCAAGGTGTCATGATTTTATCTAAAGGTCTGACCCAAAAACGCAGATGAAACCAATTCAGAGAGACACTGGTGAAAAGTTTAACAGGTTTATTAATGAGTTAAGGCTCGGTGCGGAGTTGCTCAGAACTCAGCTCGACCGGAACTGGAAGGTTAAAGGAGGACAAACGATTAGTTCAGGCTCAGTGGAAAATTTCATTCGAGGATATGGAGAAGAGGATCTGGTGCTTGACTCACATTTCCAGAGATGTCGTAGGATCTTTTGACTCCAATCTGTGTGCTGTTTTCCAGTGTAATTCTGATTCGGTGGAGGGCGGAACGAGGGTTTACCCAGAACTCTGATGGTTGTTGGTGAACGGAGAAACTGGCTGCCACTCAGATTTCCTGCGGTACTTGAACGGGTAGTAATGGAGATGATTTCCTTGCTCAGAGAGTTAACTCAACGTCCTCTTCAAGGAAGAAGGATCCAAACCTCCTGTTTGAATCCCCAGCTCGGTTTGAGGCTCAGTTGATTCCTTCAGAGAGAGAAGGTCCGAAAAGATCCAGTTTACAGGAAGACCTTCTGCCGAGAGGCAAAGACATAAAACAAAGTTAAAACTCAGGTAGACAAGAACTCAGTCTTACTCAGCAAAAACTCAGCTTGGCTAGAGCACCCAAAACTGGCAAACACTCTGGCATCGAGGTAGTGGCAATCAGTAGCTTAAGAGCACTCCGCTAACAAGGTAACCATCATCAGGTGTGTAAGGAGGCAGACCAGAACCAGGCGCCTCCTGCTGGTGGAAGGGAGAACAACACAAAAAAGCAGAGATGGCAAAAGTACTCACTTTCCTGACTTGAGTAAAAGTACAGATACTTGTGTTAAAAAATACTCTGGTAAAAGTGGAAGTACTGATTAAACTTCTTTACTCAAGTAAAAGTAACAAAGTAAGTACAGGCTTGTAAATGTACTTAAAGTATAAAAGTAAAAGTAGAAACCCCTTTTTTCATGCCGTTCCCTACATTTATAAATGGATGTCTGCCAATAGGGACTAGATCTCCATTGTGTGTTCATTTTCAATCATCTCGTCGTCCATGCTACTATGCTAACGCCACCGCCACCAAGCTGCAATGATTTGCAGCCAATGAATACCGCCAAATCTGTCGATTCAAATGCAACGAGATTCCCATCCAATTAGATTGAATTTGGTATTGATGACGTGAAAAATAATAACGGTAACTCCATTGAAATGATTCAAAACTAAAGTAATTCGAGCCAATTTTTTAAAATGTAAGGAGTAGAAAGTACAGATATTTGTGTAAAATGTAAGGAGTAGAAGTAAAAGTCGCCAATAAAAATAAGTAGTAAAGTAAAGTAAAAATATCAGAAAATCTATCTTCTTGAGTACAGTAACGAAGTATTTATACTTCGTTACTTCCCATCTCTGACAAAAAGACAAACACACAGACTGGCGTCCTGACACAAGGCCTTTCCTCCCGATCTTTATCATCCCTGTTTTAGGGCTTGTAATTGATGCTGATTAGAAGTGGAGGCAGCTGGCCAGGCATCTCAGGATGACATCAGATCCAGCTTAAGATGCAGCATTCTTTCCAACTAATCTAGCAAATTATTTCTGTCTCTTTGCCACCTTCTCCTCTTTCTCCATCTCCTCTCCAACCAGTTATGAATTTTTGTAAAATAAGTCCCATTTTAAAGTAACGCCATGCATTGCTTCCCTTTAATTTGCTATGGTTCAAAAACCAAACCATAATCAACTGGGGTCTTGTCTGGCATCTATCACAACTGTTTCTATGGCGAATTGATTTGAGATTAAAAAAAGAAAAATCCAATTTTTTGAGGTTTGTCGAAAGTTTTTTTATATATAACATTTCAAAACGCCATTAGAGTCGAAATGAAACCACCGAAGACACTTCTGGTTCATTTTATGAACATCTTTTACCATAGCTGCAGGAAATTAGGCAAATTAGATTGCCATCATTGAACCACATTTTTTTTTTACTGTTCTGCACACTTGTCACTTTGGCACAGTTTAAAGAAAAGCTCCAAGACTGATTAATACAGCACAAGACAAATCAAATGTATTTGAGAAGCACATTTCAGTAGCAATATAATTCAGAGCATTTTAACTGAAATAAAAAGCATTAGTAAAACTTAAAGAAAAGTACATTTCAGTGGAATAAGGCCATTAAATTATCAATAAACATAAATACACCCACCGGCCACTTTATTAGGTCGTTAACACTTAATTTCTAAGGGCTGGTCTGAGTATTTCAGAAACTGCTGATCTACTGGGATTTTCACGCACAACCATCTCTAGGGTTTACAGAGAATGGTCCTAAAAAGAAAAAACATCCAGTGAGCAGCAGTGCTGTCTGTGGGCTGAAATGCCTTGTTGATGCCAGAGGTCAGAGGAGAATGGCCAGACTGGTTGGAGCTGATAGAAGGGCAACAGTGACTCAAATAACCACCGCTACAACCAAGGTGGGCAGAAGAGCATCTCTGAACGCCACAGTACGATGAACTTTGAGGCAGATGGGCTACAGCAGCAGCAGAAGACCACACCCGGTGCCACTCCTTTCAGCTAAGAACAGGAAACTGAGGCTACAATTTGCACAAGCTCATCGAAATTGGACAATAGAAGATTGGAAAAACGTTGCCTGGTCTGATGAGTCTCGATTTCTGCTGCATACATTCGGATGGTAGGGTCAGAATTTGGCGTCTACAACATGAAAGCATGAATCCATCCTGCCTTGTATCAACGGTTCAGGCTGGTGGTGGTGGTGTCATGGTGTGGGTAATATTTTCTTTTGGCACTCTTTTGGGGCCCCCGTGGTACCAATTGAGCATCGTTGCAACGCCTTTCACTTTGGCCGCCTACCTGAGTATTGTTGCTGACCATGTCCATCCCTTTATGACCACAATGTACCCAACTTCTGATGGCTACTTTCAGCGGGATAATGTGCCATGTCATAAAGCTGGAATCATCTCAGACTGGGTTTTAACTTAGCTTTTAATCTCAGTTTGTAGCACTTTAGGGGTTTTGGCACTTTTATTTTAGGAGTTTGTTCCCGATTAGTGGAGCATTAGAAATAAACACTGCTTCTCCATTTTTGATTCTGGCTCTGGGTATGCGGAGTAGATTTGTTGGCAAATTTGTTGCAGCCCTGGTAGAGTTGAGTTCAGATTCCCAACCTGTCAAACATGGCCATGACTTTCAGGAATACCTGAGAAGAAAGCTTCTTTTGCATTTGTAAGTAATATCTCCAGTCTCCCTTTATAGATGTTTAACTAATTTGCATTCAGTATATTGAAAATCGTCTCACCGTAGGTCTAGAATTTCTAGGGACGAACAGCAGTTTCCCACCAAAGTGCAAGGGGGAGCCTATTTGAGAACTTCGGCAGACGGTGACGATAACTTTGGCGGCGCTGGCGGGAATGTTTATCTTCCAAAACAACAATGGCTTGTCTACAAGATATCAGGGTCACAGAGATGGATCTAGATTTGCTAGACATTGAAGAGGAACAAATTCTGTTAATAAAATCGTTAAAAAGACCGATTAACCTTTCGACATAGTTGTCCATTGTAGTTGTTCCTCGGTTTTCACTGAATAGAGAAGGACGACCACACGGAGAGCCGAAAAGGCGTACCAAGGACCAATCACAGCTGCTTTTTGTCTGCCCCATTCCGCTTAGGGTCTGCGGCGGTTTGCGACCGTCCGACGCTTAGTCAGGATTTTTTTGAGGTGCACAGCAGACAGATTTGATGGTTGCAGAGGCTATGCGTCAGAAGCATAAATTGGCCTTTAAAGGGCAAAGTGGAGGTAGAAGAGTAAATCCAATCAAATGTTTCAGTAACACTGACCTTAACAATGTCTTCACATATACTGTGTCTTTGACACAGTTTTTATTTAATAAAACAAAGAATGATTAGATAAAGACCGTTTAGAATCTAAAACAGTCTTTATCAGATTTTCCCTTATCTAATAATTTTTGACATATTTTGGACTTGATCAAGTCCAAAATATGTCTGTGTTTGTGTTCTTATAAAAGGGAACCTGGCCAAATAAAAGTGCAGATTTTCATTGTAGGTCTTATTCTGCATATGACAAAGCCTTCGGTCATGAGATTGTCACAGTTCAGAACAGAGGACACAGTATTCTGACAAGACAGACAGTGGAATAATACAAAAAGCCTTTATTAAAACAAAGAGCTGCTGATCTGCAGTAGGCTAGGGCATCCGAGGCAGGAAACTGCAGAAAGGAAACACAGGTTAGTGACCACTTAAATCTAACGGAGAACGTTTATGAATGTGTCACTAATCTGGTTTACAAGATCAGTCCATTACCCGAGACACACACACACACCTCTCACACACACACACACACACACACACATACACATACACTGCCTACCAGAGACTGCACCTTACCTGCACTACCTCAGCCTGGAATAAACTATTGCTGCTGTTTTATTGCTTTTATTGTAATGTCTATACTTTATATTTATCTTATCACTGTTACCTGTCATGTCCTGAGACTTTATGTCAGTTTTTAAAATGTCAGTTTTGTATATTTCTTGTATATTTGTATATTTCTAGAGAGTAAACGTAATTTCATTTCCCTTGTATGTCTTGTACATATGAAGAAAGTGACAAGAAAAGCTGACTTGACTTGATGAGGAAGGAAGTGAATGAGGTAGGATCCAGCTGATAGGCTGCCAACAAGATACACGGTGATACACTTTGAGCAGTGTCCCAGATGCTGCAGCCCCAGAGGACATGCAGGAGTCCGAAGCCAGGTCAGGCAAACAGATCAGAACAAGACCAAGCAGGCTCAGAGATCCAGGAGTCCAACGACAGATCAGGCAAAGCATTTAGAAAGGAACAGGCAGGCTCAGAGGTCCATGAGTCCGAAGCCAGGTCAGGCAAATGGATCAGAACAAGAACAAGCAGACCCACCTCCAGATCACCGCTCCACCCTGCTCACATACATCATGTGGAGTAATTGCCAGTTATGTTAATCAATTAGAACTGTTCCACATCGACTGCTACTCCTCCGCACATCACTCTCCACGTACATGCTATCCATCCTTAACTGTCAAAATACAGAGCCAAGTTATTTTTTGCTACACTCTGGTCTGTTGGAAGCCAGTCAGGACAAGATCTGCAATTGCAATCTCACCAAATAGGGAAAAAAATGTCGATCTAGTTAATCAAATTAAAATATGGTAATGACTGATCGGTAACTAGAAAAGAGAGCATAATTCCGTTTAATTAAATTATTGGATGCAAACTATTGATACTTCAACATACCAGGAAGCAGATTACTCATCTCGATCAACATATTTATTATATACTTAACAGTTTCAGCAAATCCATTCAAAACAACTTTCAAGAGCGCATCTCACAACTTAAAAAGAAACTTCTTATTGAAGGCATGGATAAACAGATGATGAGTTCTGAAGTTGAGAGTGTATGTCGAGAATCAAGAATCCACCTTTCGTGATTCCATTTTCAGAGTTTTTAAAGTGTTTAACAGAGACGTTAGCAGTCTCGACGCCGGAGTACACAGAGTGAAGTTTAAAAGACTACAACTGTGTAAACAGGCCCCATTTCCGCTTCCGTGGCAGGGGAATATTGACTATTCCTACAGAACTCAATGGGATTTTACAAAATGCTAAATAAAACACTACAGGAACGCTTTTTCTTCACGAAACTTTTTTGGAACGCCATTGAACAGCGCTGAGATACCTGGGTGAAAAGCATATTTAAAAAAAGAACGCTTAAGGTTTGTTTTAAGGACATTATCGGACATGCTCTATGCTGTTAGCCATTCTAAAGCAGCCAGGGTGATTCTAAATGAGCCAAAAAAGCAGAGACAGGACCAATTGTCAAACTTTTGGTGTCGATCATTCGATTTCATCCTGGACACTACAGAAAATGGGCTTAAAGTGTAAAAACCGAACTTCTCCTTTAAGGAAGGAGAAATTTGCTTTTGTTTTGAACTACTTTTACACAAGGCAAAAATAGGTTTTTGAGAGTAAAGAATTTTTGTTTTGGATAATCATGTTTTGAGATGAATGTAAATAAAATAAAAAAACATCTTTACAAAGGAAGGGTTTGTATTTGGTTTGCTTTTCATACCTTAATTACACATCAATAAATGCCAGGATTTTTTTAAAACCAAACTTTAACAATTTCCAATTTCATTTTGAGACTTATTTTTTGTTTGGCATATTTTCTTGTTTTCATTCTGTTCTTGTGGATTTTCATATCACCCATTCCAGCGCCTTGTTCTCCTGACCACTCCCTCCACTGACCTACCAACCAGGAAGCAGGAACAAGGGAGGCCGATGAGCATCTTGGCTGCAGAAGGGGACGCTCTCCACCAGAAAGCTCCACCCAACAAGGACGGATATTTCCCCGTCCGTGAAAAGGAGTCTCATTGCTGAGAGCGGAATTCTCTCCCCTCCTCTCTCCCTCTCTGCCTTACCTCAGGTGCAGACTCTTAGAGACCTCTTACTGCACCTCCTGTTTCTGGAACTTCCTCCCTTGCCCAATGCCTCGAAATAAAAATGTTCTCCATCCTTTTTGGGAGGGCATGTCGACATTTCATTTGCCAATGGCAGAGTAATGTGTATATTTGAAAACCACTATAGGTTCTCGGTGGCAAAGGAATTTGCTTTCTAAGGAAGCCTTTTCACCTGTTATGGACATCTGTAATGTTCAGTTAGTCTGACAAGGTTTCAGTAACTTTGTTATTTTTAATGGCATCATCTGCAGCAGATGGAGCACAAGAAGTGCCCTGACTGCTGCGCCATGAAAGCTAACCTAAAGAAAGCTGCTGACTGTTAAACTCATTTTTTTGTTAATCAGTGCAGCATATGCCTTCATTCTGGTTACAGTTTATTAACGACTGCTGTCATATTAAGGGTTCCTTCAATATCTTGAAAGTTCTAATTGTTTAAAGTTGCTTGGGAGAAAAACAATTTTTTATTGATGTTTGATTAAATGGCTGTTTCTTTTTTCTCTTATCATTTTCTTTACATAACAAGCCAATTTCTATACCATTAAAGGGAATTTTGTATGATTTTGTAGTCAAATAATATACTGTTTGAGCTCTGATTTTAAAGAATACTAGTTAACTTTCAGTTCTAAGAAACTATTCTTTTGGATTCTTTTAATCTCTTGCCTAAAACCATCCAATACAATATTTAAAAAATAATACTGCTTCATTAATGAAGTCCAAAATTACCACATTTAATATGTTGGATCATTAAATATATATTCATATATGTGATTATTCAAATGAATGAGAACATTTGAGCAATTAGACAGTATTTACTTTAATGTTCAAATTATTAATGAAAAACATAAACCGACAATTACATTTATAATCAGTTAATTAAAATATTTATTTTCTATACTCTAAAGGTGTAATATCTTGAATTGTCTGTTTTATTTGTTTAATCTGCTTAGCTAACCAATCAAAATTTGAGGGTGGGGCTAAGCATTCTAAGCCGAAGTATACTAATAGGTGCTGCTTAAAAAACTGCTGGTAAGGAATTTAGCTTAAAGGACTCTTTAGATAAGCTGTTTGTTTTTATTTTTCATTGTAATACATCAGGATTAGGATTCAAGTTTTCACATGTTTTAGTGATTTCTGCAGAGTTGTATGGATGTTTTTTTACTGATCTTTTACGTTTGCTATTTACACTGTTTTAGTTAAGCATTGGTTACCTTAAATCTAATACACTTTTTCTTTATTGCATGAGAATGCTGAGGTCTGGAAAGAGACTGTAGAGTTGGGGAAGCAGGTCAGAAAGTTTCATCCCCAAAAGAATGTTTTACTCGTCTTTTCTTCCTGATGCACAAGAGAAACCTCAGCCTTGGTTTGTTAAGATGCAGGGATGAATGTACAATATTTGATTAGCATAAAGAACATTTTTAGATAAACACCTTTTTTTATGTCTGATTTATTACCAGCTTATTTGTAAAAAAACAATTCAGTTTGTGGGATGTTATTCCTTTGCCTTACCTGATTTTGTATAACTACTTTGGTAAATAAAATAAAATACAAATAAATAAAATGACCTGATAATATAGTTATGATTTCCTTGTTGTAAACATACCTGTAGAATATTAACAGATATTAATTGATTATATATATTATATATTAATTAACAGATATTAACAAAAAACACGTACCACTTTAAAACTATTCTATTTAAACACCTGCTAAACAAAGTACCTACTATTTCAAACTGCAAAGACAAACAATGGATTCGACATCCGGCCTACAGTCTGCATGTTCTACCATGAATGTGTAGTCTGGTTTCCTACTATATTGATATATTGATTGGTGTCTATAAATTGCCCTTAAGTGTATGGGTGTGTGGATAAAAAAATAAAATTTGTATATATATATATATATATATATATATATATATAATTTTTTTTATGAAAGCTGAAAATAAGAAAAAGCTGAATAAAACAGAAATTTTAATTTCATTTAAATAGAGGTGTGTGTTTTTAATTAATTTCCCCCCAAAAAGCTGGAATGATCACATATACTTTTTAATTAATTTAGCATTATGGAAATTATGTAGATATAACTATATTTAGCTTAGAATATACATAACATTTAGCTTGTTTAATTTTATATTGCCATTGCTACAGTTTAACATGAAAAAAAAAAATAAAAAAATTTAAATGTTGATGAATTATGATTAATGTCAAATAAGACCAACAACAAACGTCAGTCAGTCCATAATAAGTTAGACCGAACACTGCATTTGATAGGTAATCAGGGGCGGAGCTAGATGGGGGGCCAGGGGTGGCCATGGCCACCCTTAGCCAATCATTGGCCACCCCTGTGCCCCCCCTACCATTTTTTCCCTCTAATACAGATGGTGCCAGCAGTAATACTCTCAAGGGGAAAATTAAAAACATTTAAATTTTTCATGTATTATTTACTATTTTCTCATATATTCATAATTACTTGACAACAAAAACACTCTGGTTAATTATACACATCAATATACTAACATTAAAGATGATAAGTAGAGAATTCAGGCTCTTTTTAGAACTAGATTTTGTGTTTTATAGGATAAAGAGAAAATGATGTGTCTCTGCATTCATCTAGGAGTCTTTAGTGAAATCAGAGATATATAACTATGTTAATAAAAACTTAACTAACCAATTTAGACAATGTAGACATTAGTATTTGTAAATATCAATTTGATGCAGAATGATTATTGATAAAAGTAGGTAATTAATGACAATGGAAAAGATGTTTGCCCCAGAACTCAAACCTGAAAGAATTTTATCCGCTATACCTTTAACCTAGAAAGCACGGATGTTTAAATATATGCGTCTATTTGTTAGCAAAAGCTGTAGGAAAGTATAGTTTGTCTTATCTTTGGCTTGACCCTGAGGTTCTAGCATCTATCCGCTTTAGGCCACCCTTCAGTGTTCATTGGTTATTGCCTGGCCACCCTTATAAAAATGTTCTGGCTACACCTCTGTAGGTAATGTTTCTGATTAAAATCTATTTATGTTAGAAAAAAAATGAATGCAATCTGTAATTTCAGTGCTATACATGCATATAAGATACACTAAACAAAACAATTCAACCACTTTTGGAATTTACTTAATTATATTTAGTTACTTTAACACAATTTTTACTTTAACACTTTAATTTTGTAGTAAACTTTCTCTAATTATTTATATTAATAAATAATAAATTATCAATGGATGCATGTATTTGTTTTTAATATAATTTAGATAACCAGATTTTTAAATGTGTATAGATAAACATCCACATTCATTTATTAAATTAAAAATGTTAGAAATTAAATACATTATTTTAAAAATAAGCAAATTATATATATTGACACCAGGTTAAAAATTCTTTATCTTTTTTCTTTTTGTGTTTATATATATATCTACGAAAGAGGATTAGGGCCACTAAACAAAATAAAAAAAGTGATTTTTAAATATTATTTCAATATAATATAGGAAAAAAGTCAGAATTCTGACTTTAATCTCAGAATTCTGACTTTAATCTCAGAACTTTGGACGTTAATGTAGATGGGCATCAGAAAGGAAGAGATGTGGAGCACTCAGCTGCACTGTCATTCCACATTGGTGGAAAATGACGGAATTAGGTGACTTTTTACATGTCTGGGGAGTCCCTGGTCATGGTGTTTCATTATTGGAGGAGCAGAAGGTAATTAAAACAAAAAGAGCCAATTTAGTCTCTAAAACAGACACGACTTGATGCTACTCATGTTTGTTATCAGATTAAAAGTCAGAATAGTGATAAAAAAATTAGAATAATGAGAAAAAAGTAAGATTTCTGTAAAAAAAAAAATAAAGTCTGAATTTTGAGATTAAAGTCTTTTTTCTCATATTTTACTGAATAAAATTGAAAAATCAGTTAACTTTTTTAATGTTTTCAGTGGCCCTAATCTCCTTCTGAGGCATTTGTTCAATTCTTGGTTTTGGACCGAGGCTTCTCACGCATCTATTTTTTATTTTATTTTTTTGGCCAGCAGGCGTCGCTGTAGGAATATTTCTAGGATCATTACTGTTTACGGAAGTCTGAGTGACGTGTCACTGTTCACCAAAGCATTGTGGGAAGGAAAGCAGAGCTGGCACGGCCGCCGATGGCAGATAGATACATTTAGTCAATATATATTCGACTTGCATTTTACGTGTGAGAAAGGAAACAGGCGCAGTGAAGGCGGCTCCTGGTCGTAGCTGCTGTTAGCGGGTTCTTCAGAGGGGGGCCCTATGCCGGTGTCATCGGTGCTGTCCTGTTCACGGGGCGCCCGAAGCGGAGGAGTCGGGTTCGGTGTCAATGGACCGCGGCGTTTTTAGTTTCTTACCTAAAGGGAGCTACTAATAAAGCAGCTACGGCTCATATCTTCGCGGTGAAGGGGTGGGGGGCGACTGCGCTCGTAAACCTCTAGTGTTCTCTTTAGGTTTTGTGTCAAAGACGCCGTCAAAGATGTCGACCAGTAGTCCCGAAGCGGTGAAGAAATTGCTGGAGAACATGCAGACGGACTTGCGCTCTCTCTCCATGGAGTGTAAGAAGAAATTCCCTCCTGTCAAAGAGGTAATTCCTGTTTTTCCCTGAATCTGCCCCCCCACACTAAATATGGCAAACTTTATCTCATTCAATTTCTCTATGGAAAAATGGAGGCTTTTGCTTCAATGTTGTTTTGTTTCCTCAACAACCGTTGGGCCCTGTTGCGTTTTCTGCAGACAGACTCCTCTTTCTTTAGGATAACTACACCTATCAGTTGTTTTGTTTGTTTATATCATTTTATTTTAGTATTTAATTTCTCTTAGCCAAGTAGGGCGCTTTATAAATAGTTTTCTTTTCCCCATCGGTTTGTGTTTTTCATGTTTGTAAGGTGAGTATTTAGTGTAAGCCAGACGCTGATCAATCCTCCAAAGTGATGTAAAACTCAATAATTCAAATAGAAGGAAATGTATTGTCATTCGGACATCATTATGTATTGATTAATAATAATTCCCCTAATGGAAACGCAGCAAATATGTTTATTAAATATTTGGATATGAAGTTAAAAAGTGTTTGAATTTGACCATAATGCTGCTTAGAACAAAGCCAACCTTCTTTTTCAAGGAGTTTTTGTTTTGGGTTTTTTCCCCCCAAGGACTTTATGCTAGTTTTCTGTTTCATAAAAGTTTTTTTTTAGAGAAGGAATTTTCTAAGGCTAACATTTCTTGTATGTGGATTTTTTTCACATACAATTACAATTGCAGCCATTCAAAGTGGCCCTTCCCAGTTAAACACCAGCTGAATGGCAGCCCACTCCCCAACAGCTCCCAGCGAAATCCCCTCCATCTTCCAGCTACTGGAGTCACCATCCTCTTGCATATTTTTCTACTCTGACTCCACCCTTTCACTGAATTACAGGGTCTGACCAGAAGATGAGGCAAATATTGATGTTTAAAAGGGAATTGTAGGTGATGTCTGCTACTGTAGATGTCTTAGCTTACTGCAAACATGCTGAAATAAGACCATCGTAACACCAGTAAATACAAAAAGTACTTTTTTAAATGAGGGTTTTCTGTACTGAGGGAAAACAGCAATTTAGGACAAATTGGCTGTGTGAACCTAAGGGACAACCAATTCTATAGATTGGCAACAAATAATTCACTTTTCTGCAGAGGTAATTTGGTCTACTCCTTTTGGCAGAACTAAGTTCATTTAGTCACATTATGACACTATCTGCAAAACCTTCAGGTTTCTGACTTTGACCGGGTCACTCCAAAACATTATTATTTGGACTGCAGTTGTTATTGTGCTTTGGATCCTTCCTGCTGCATATTAATGGTCAGATTTTCTCCTTGAGGATTTTCTGATCAGGATGGCTGAATTCACTCATGATTCGGCCTTTCGTTGCATTTCTCCTGGTCATCCAGACCCAGACCTTCCTACTGCAACCACTATATTCCAGAGTTCTTCTGATGTACTTTTTTTCTAAGTTCTGGCTTGGATTTTGGCCTGCTGCAATGGGACGCACAGCTTTGATAGTGTTTCACTTATTTTTTGTGAGTCTTTGGATGTTATATCTGGTTCTTTTGTTTAACCTCCTGCACCCTTCGACAGCTTTTATACCCCATTTACACTACCCTCTTGAAAACCCATCTTTGCCTGCAGACCGTCCGGAAGCTTGGATCAGTTAACAAGGCCGAGCTCGGTTCTGACGACCATTTTACACATCACTCTATCTCAGGTTCGACTCCCGCCTCCTAGTGATGATCTGCGGTATTACTGCCAGTATTGAAGGAGGAAATCAAGTAGTTGGTGGTGATAATGCACCAGAAGTTGTTTGCCAACCATCATAAAACACAAGACAAAGAAGGAGGGAATCAAGCAAATCAAAATGGCGGCGCCCATCACATTCAGAAAGTTATGCTTGATTATTATCGCTGTACTTCTTCGATGTTCTTACTTAAAATGCCATTATTTAAAATGTTGCGTGCGGAGAAGATTTTGATTGTTGCTTATAGACGTTGTTCTTCTTCTGTTTTGTGTTGGTTGGCAATTAACATCTGGAGGGGTATTACCGCCAAATACTGGAATGGAGTGTGAATCGCGATGTGCAGCCGTAGACAGAGATGAGGCTCTCGCTCATGCGCTTTTGCTGTCAGAGAACCGAGCCAGGGAAAACCGGAAGCTGAGCCCACCTCTGGAACTGGTTTGCAGTTATCTCGCGCCTGGTTGTGCTCAGCAGCTCGGTTCAGTTCAGCTTTGTTTTCCATTTTAATAACGATCTATAAGTTATCTCAGTTGCTGAGCTCGACCGGGTCTCGCACGTTTTCAAGGGTAGTGTGGGGTGAAATAGTTTGCTTTTTGGTTCCTAGCAAATGTTTTTGCAATTTGTTGATAAAGGGTATTTTAGGTGCTCCAAAGTTATTATTTTTTCAGCAACAGGAAAGGTTGTAGATTAGGGTGATGCATAGATTTGTGTTCACACAGATATTAACAGACATTTCTCTGGGGAAAGATGCTTCCCTGAGCCACACACCTCTGGTTTTTCTGAGATTAAGAGACCATGCTTCCAAGCTAAAAAGTAACAGTGTGGTTGGAGTTATAAAAGTACTTCTCCCGTTTTATGATGAGGATGCTGGCAGCTCCCAAAACAAAGAACCCAGTTTGGGATGGCTGAATGACACCTAAAGATGACAGCCTTGTCCCTCATAGTGTCATTAACGCTCACCATGCATGTCATGTTTATGACATCCCCTTCAAATAAAGTATTGTTGTCATTTTTGTCACTTTTTTAATAGGAAGTGAATTACCTCTGCTTATTATACAGTTGTAGTAACTGTTGTTGTGAACGTAGCATGAAAGCAATAGGCTGGCAGAGAGTGGACCCACCAGAGCCTGAGAGCTGGGTGACAAATCTACAGGATGGGCTCACTTTGGGTTTGTTCGTCTTCTGTCTGAATTTACCTTGTTATATCTTCAAAATTCACCACACTTTTTTCATTTGAGGCCATGATTTGTATTTCATTTTTGCATTTTCTCATGGAGGATCATGGTCGTAAGATTCTTCTCTGAGTGAATATTGGAGATGGTGAAGTGTCTTTGTATCGGTCTGGTCCCATAAATTATTTATTTTATAGGTTATGTGTTAAAAGTGGGTCATATAAATTCTGTTTGTTTTATATTTATATATAAATAACATTAAAGAATTTAACACAAAAATAAAAATGAGTGTTTTACAATACGATGATGTTATATATTGAATTTATAAATAAAAAAAATTTAAAAAATTTTCCAACTTAAAATCTTAAAGGGGTATTTGAAGTAGAAAACAACAATCCTTAAGTTTGGTATATAGACAATTTCCTGACCTGAAACATATTTGATCAAAACACCTGAACCTGAGCTTTAATTTTGTTTCTTTTTTCTGTCTTAATGTTGGCAGTGGGCTTTAGGCTGCCCTGCAAGCGTTTAAACCTGGCCTTTGAATATGGAGATTTAAGTCATTCTAAAGCATTAGCATCCGCGAGTCTCACTTTGAGCCTGGATTCACATTTGGTTCTGGATTCTGTTCATGTAGGGAGAATCCTGCCAGCCAGCAGCAGGTTGGAGCCAAACATCCTCTAAACTGTTCAGGGTCACCTTTGAGCACGACTACCTTCACACTCTTCCACTAGTCACCACAGTTCTTCCAGCAGTCCACACTGGTTCTGCTTTCGTTTTCTCATCTTCTCCTTCTTTCCCGACGCCCGGTTACACGTTAAGCAGGTTTGCTGTGCTGTGTCTAAAAGTAGCAGCAGCAAACCCAGACTGACAGCAGCTCATTGGCTAAATGGCATCATGTGTCCTGGTCTGGACCATATTAACAAAGAGAAGCAGCAGTTAAAGTGAAATTAGACACCGCCGTCAGGACAACATGCAGTAATTTATAAACGTTTTAAAGGTACACATATGCAACCCGTGTTGATTTTTCCAGCCAGGCTCTCCCAGATGGCGAAAGTAAAGTGTGCACTGTCGGGGAATATGCACAGCTGTTCTCCTGGGTTTCTCCCAATAGCCAGGCGCTGTTGTTTTGGAGCTTAGCAGACAGGCGTGGTCGCGAGTGGCGGTTTGTACAGGCTGCAATGCGAAGCTGGCGCCTCTACGCTGGTTGACGCCGCTGGCGGCGCAGCAAAAGTGTTCCTACGCTGCTTTTGCTAAGCAGGCGCGAGCGCCGTCCTGAGCAATGAAGCAGCGCAAGCGCGCTGCTTAATGCTTGCATTCTACTTTTACTATCCGCTGCCTGCAGTTTGGGATTTGATTTATTTAGGATGAAAAAACACCTACCAGCTGCCGCGGTGAACCGCGAGGAGGCGACCCGGCCAGAGGCTGCTGATGAAGGGATTCCTACTGTCGGCGCACCGCCAGGGTATGGGGGTCAGAGCGGCTCTGACAGAAAAAATATTGGGAGGCAGGATGGTAATCTGAATGAACTGACTGAACTCGATTACGTTTTCGGGTGTATTTTCTCACTTAAAAACATATTAAAACTACTTCTGGTTCCAAATGATCACAAAGCAAATGAGAAGCTGCAAGGCAGAAAAGGATAGTGAAGCGCTTCCCGCCCCAACGCCGCTGCGTCAGACCCACTTTTGGACAAGGCAGCCATGCTGCAGCAAAGCTGCTTTCAGCCGCCACGGGTCAGAACTAACTGGTACAAGCAGTAAAAATGAAGAGCAGTTCATTTTGCTGCTTTTGCTGCATCCGTGTGAAAGCATTCGCTGCACAAAGATTCGCCACTGTGCTAGCAACGAGCATGCTTTAACTGGGGCGTAGCAGTTCTCGCCAGAGCGCAAGACCGACTTCCTCGTGAGACTTCTGGAGCCAGTGGCGCGGTCGGTGCTCCTGCAATTGCAAGTGCGGTATTTCCACAGACCACCGTAGGGCGGTTGAGAATACCTTTTGTTCAACTTTGAAATGTCTTCTATTTAATCATCCAAACGTTAAGAGGAACTACGCATTTAATTTAACTCCGAAAAATGTTACATAGTGCTCTTAAAATCGGTGATGGGTCCGAATTACAGCAGGTTAAGTCCGGATCCCGACCGGTCCGCTAATCTGTGACCCCTGCTTTAGATTATGCAATAAATACTATAAAAGCTGGTAAGTTCTAAACATTAGAAACTCAATAAATTACTGTAATTTACAAATCCAAAAGGCGAAACAATGAGTTGAAAGAAGTAAGGTGGTAGTTTGCTTTTTATTATTAGAGAAGGAGAAAAGCAATTTTGTTCCTAAAAGCTCAATTGATAAAGACCCAGGTGTGTTCTGGTTGCACATAAACAAATTAGAGATTGTGCTACGGATCAGGTAGTGATAGCTGCGCCGCTCGCTCCTTCTTTCTTTGTGGCAGCAAAACCCACTTAAAGCTTTTATTTACTATCAGTTTTGGCGGGCTGGAGTGAGAAAGTCCTATTCTCGTTAAATGAAATGTGATTGGCGTTTTAATTAAAAAGTTATTAAAATAAGAAGCTGAAAAACAACAACAATCAGGAAAATAAAAAAGGAAATAATAAAGGGCGATTCAAGAATCTCCAATGAAAAGTCAAGAAAAGGCAGAATTAGCATCTGCCCTGACTAGCAAAACTTTTTTTTTTCTGACGAAGCAACTCTGAGGCGGAGTTTTCTGTTCACATCACGCCACCGCCTGAAAATGCATAGCTTTTAAATTAAAACGCCAATTTATTGTCGGTAAGGTTTATCACAGGCACACTCAGTAGAGTTAGACAAGCCGCCACCCTTTCCGGAGGCTGTCGCTCTATTGGCTGGAAAGGTTGCTAGGCGACGATCTGATCCCAATCTGAGAGAGTGCAAAAAAAATCTGCAAGCAGAGCCTACGGGTTTGGCGCGAGCGCTAACTGAAACCCGAAAGCAGAGTTTGAAGTTTGTGCGGTAATAGAAGGCGAGTGCGCTGCTTTAGAGGAGAAAATATCTGTGCAAGAAGCATTAAATCTGGAGAGAAGAAAACAAAGATTTGAGAGAGAAGAGAAAATATTTGAGAGAGAGCGCATGTTTTGAGTGTGAGCATTATAAGTTTTGAGTGCAAGAAGATGAAATTCTTTTCTCAAATTGAAATTGTGTGCTCTTGCATTATGGCAGGATAATTCTCCCATACAGAACTGAGTTTCTCTGCATTTAGAAGCAGGGCTGGAAGTTTCTTCCGGATGTCGTTTTTTGTCGTTCCAGGAATGTTCCATGTTTTTTTTTTTTTTTTTTACAGCTGGAAGAAATTCTTTCTTTCAGAAGAAACTTGGAAGTTCAAATTTACTGGAAAGTTTTGTTTGTTTTTGGTGAATATTTTGCCTTAAGGAGGCCCAAACCCAGTAATAACCTTGAGGTGAGGTTCAATATAAACCAAAGGGGTTTGGACACTGAGCAAGTTTTGTAACCAATAGTGACCAATTCATTCATCTAGTTAATACTAAATTATAAATAAGAAAAATCTGTGTCACTGTGTGTATTCTCAAAGATTTCTCCTTATGTAGCCTTGTGGATATAGTAAGCTGACTTTTCAAAGGAACTGTCCCAGTTCTCTAAAATGTGATCTACTACCAGAACTTTCTTCCAGTTTCTTCCAGAAGTAATGGAAAAAACTTTCTTCTAGTTTCTTCCACTCGTCCGGAAAAAAACTCACCCCTGATTTGAAGATTGCATGTCTTTAAATTGTTGTTATATTGCAAAATGATAATAATTTACCAACCCTTGACCAGATTCCTTAAAGGAATAGTACACCCAAAACATGATTAAGCCTTCATTTTCTACTCAGCCTTCATGCTGAACAACACCCTGGAGTACTTTTTTTGATATCTCAAATGCATCTGGAGATCTGGGAGCTTGCTGTCAGCTGACATTCAAATAATGGAGGTCTATATGACCGAGGAAAGCAAGGTCCATAAAGTTCAAAAAAACGTTTCAATACATTCCTTCATACTGCTCGCCGGCCCAATGTATTCCCGCGTTCTGGAGTGGTAAAGGCCCAGAATTTACCAAACGTTAAGTCATTTTAGGAATGTTTTTAGAGCATAAACAGTAGTGTATAGATTTCCTGCATTACGCCAAGCGTATACGCGCCCACGACGCCACGGAAGCCGCAGACCAAACCAGCGCGATTCAGCTCGCAAAGAACTCATGCTCTTTCCTCAACACTGAAGTCCTCGTGACATTTTTCTTTCGTTGTTTCTTTGCACAGTGTAAACAGCACATTTCTTCTTCTTACGCTTGTATTATCGGCAGAGCAGACGCTGAATGCGCGACTTTCATCTGGTTTGGTCTGCCGGGTTTCTCGATGGGCCGTAGAGCTGCGATGTGCGCTTGCCAGGAAATCCTATACACTACTGTTTATGCTCTAAAAACATTCTAAATGACTTCTGTTTCGAAAATTCTGGATGCTACCCACTCAGGACACTTGGAATACATTGACGAGCAGTATGGAGGAATATTGACACGCTTTTTTTGTGGACTTTTATGGACCTTTCTGCCTCGGCCATAGACCTCCATTATTTGAATGTCAGCAGACAGCAAGAAGCCTCCCAGATCTTCCAGATGCATTTGAGATATCAAAAGTACTCCAGAGTGTTGTTCAGCATGGGGTGAGTAGAAAATGAAGGCTAATCATGTTTTGGGTGTACTATTCCTTTAAAGAAACACTTTTGGGGAATAATTAGTATCTGATTTGAAGCTGTTGTGGTTTTATTCTGGTGGACCTTGAGCACTTTTCCTTTTTATCCACACTGCATTTAATTCATTGAGCAACCTCATTAACCTGATTCAGCCGATTCAGTCTTTGCTCCTCTAGATCGCATCTCAGCTTCTACATAATCTTGGCTGGTCTGCTTAGTCCACATATCTGTTTAATTTAGACTGCATTTTCTGCTTAAACATCAGAAGCGCTGTTAAATCCCTTATTCATAGCTTCGTCTGATCTTACTACTGGAGAGTCTGGGCTGTACGTGGGCAGGAAGGAGCGAAATTATAAAGGAAAAAGAAAACACTTGTGTTGTCAGTAAGAAATAATAATAAAACATGTATTTTGTTTAAAAATAACAACATAAGGAAAGGAGAGTTAAGGTCAGAATAAGTTTATCACTGATATACAACCTCTTTGCTTTGGTGTCACTGGATTCTGATTCTCTAACATCTACCATGGGCTTTCTCTCCATCCCGAACAATCCAAAAACGTGGTACAGATGAAGGAAATGAGAACAAGCTAAAACACCTTTTTTGGTTGGCAAAAAAAAAACCAAATCGCAATGTTCTTAGAATAAATGCTTTAGACGACCACAAGACCGAAGGTTTTTCAAGGCGTAGATCTAAAATGCAAAATGTTGTTTAATGATATTCAATTTATTCTCTATAATCTGATTTTTTTTTTTTTTTCTGGTTTTCAAGTTGAAGTAATAAGAGAGGGACACTTAAAGTGTAATTTTTAAGAGGCATATTTGCAGAGGTCTCAAGTAACGAAGTACAAATACTTTGTTACTGTACTTAAATACACTTTTTAGGTATCTATACTTTTACTCCATTAATTCATTTTCTTCCTACTTCTGACTTCTACTCATTACATTTTCACACAAGTATCTGTACTTTCTATTCCTTAGACTTTTAAAACAAACGTTGCTCGTTATTCTTGGCTTCAGTTTAATGTTTTAAATATTTATTTCACGTCATGTGCTCCATCCATTGGTGCCATCCTCATCTAGTGAAAACTAGTGTGATTGAATGAGTCATATAACGCAAACACTCATTGTTAGCTAAAGGAAATCATCAGAAGCAAGCAGGTGTTCTTCAAACTGCAAAGGTGAATTGTCTTTGCCATGCTACAATGTAGGATTCAGAAAAAGATGTTGAAATGTCTGAAAGGTCGGATACAGGCGATCGCGTATCGGGAGATGGAGACCAACAAGGCCTCCCTCATCCTTGGCCCTATCTAAAAGAAATTTTCCATATATTCGAAAATTTGAGCTTTCAATTCATATAGCAGCATCTGGCTGTTTGTTTTTAAAGGTTACTTTATACTTTTATACTTTAAGTAGTTTCTGGAGCACATACTTTTTCACTTTTACTTGAGTAAAGAGGTCAAGTTGATACTTCAACTTTTACCAGAGTGTTTTTAAACTGCAGTATCTATACTTCTTCAGTAACAAATGTGTGTACTTTTGACCCCAGTGCATATTTGGTAGTGTTGCTGATCCGGACCTAAAAATCCAATATGGCTACCATGAGTAAAAGAAGAAAAACAAACAAAAATAAAACAAAGAAATCTGGAAACTTCAGCTATAGCAAATAGTATTTATTAGTAAATTGCTTTCCATACAGAGTAGGTTCCTGGGGTCTTTGAGTTATTTTGTGTACAGAAGATGTTTTGCTCCTCTCAGTAATAGTTCAAAAACATTTCACTGTTTTTTTTCAGATCAAGGTTTTAATGGCAGTAGGCTATGCGTTGCTTCCTGCTCTACAGCCGGCTTTCTGGCTAACCTGCATATCTGTTACATCTGTGACTGGTTTAAGGCCCAAATATGTCAGAAATATGGATTTATCCCACTAGATATTGTGGGTTTTTTTGTTTTTTTTTTGTAGTCCTGCACTCAGAGAAATGTTAGTGGTAATTATGGTTCCATAAATATTGTGCAGCTCTACTAAATGGCTCAAATTTAGCATGCAGGATGAAGTGGCAGCAGCCATCTTTCGTGGTTGCTGTTTAAGGGTGTGCAAAATAATCGTCAAATCGAATGAAATCGCGGATCTCTAATTTTTAGATGTCCACTGCATCATCTCTGGAAGGCAAGAACTCCCATTATTTTAAAAATGAAACAAATAAAAATACACAACTGGTTGGCGAACATCAATCAAAATCAATCGGAATTCAACTTCCAGTCCAGCAGCAGATGTGTCGCTGCGTGGATGTGTTGAGGCCCGCGTACTTTGTAGGCCACAAGCATGTCCGCCGCGGGATACTACAGACGAAGTCATTCAGTGAACAAAATATGGGAGGGAGACTGGAGAAAATTCGCCTCGCTCCAACATTATTTCAAGTCAGATGCTTGGATGCATTTTGTGGCTTTAAAAACAAAGAAGAAGTAAAAAACGAAATTGATATGATGCACGTCATTTGCAAAAAGGGAAATGTCATACATTTGAATGTTTTCTATTTCATTGGTTTAAAGGACCACTGAGGCCATGTGTAAACGCACTGATTATCCTCATTTTGTTATTTTTAAGTTTGATGAATCCTAAGATCTTTTGTCAGTGTGTCCACGCCAGTAATAGTAATATTTCTGTCCAGTATTTGTTTTCATGGCAACACCTCCAAAAGTCATTTCAATAAATACAGCTATGTATGAATTTAGTTGCTTTCAGTCAGCTGTATCTTTTTCTTAAAGTGTTCAGTAAAAAATATCGCAATGCATCGCAATATTTCAAGTATCGTGATACATCGTGATAGAATCGCATCGTGGCATGTGAATCGTGATTCGAATCGAATCGTGACTTCTTTGCCAATACCCACCCCTATTGCTGTTGTTGTTATTAAAGTAAGCATTCCTCCCCAGGTTTTAGCCATGTTTTGCATAAATTCCTGCAAGACTTGCTGTTTTGTTGTTTTTAGCTTTTAGAGGACAATACGATTTTTTTTATTTTTTGAATTTATGAAATTCAAATTATGTTTTCAATGGTGAAGGTGGCTTTAGCTTGACTTCATGCCATCTGGGCTGGTTTGCTGGTGTATAGGATTGCGATCAGATGTGTTGCTCCATTAAAGGTGCTGTAGGAGATCTTGGAAAAACCATTCCACCAAGCTATACTTTTGAACATACTCAACCATGCCTCTTCCTTCAGACCACCCCGCACATAAACACGCACTCTGTCTGTCGAGGTGTTCATCACGGTGCAGCAGAATGTCCTCCAGTGCATCGAGAGCAGGGAGATGGGGCAGCACTGATGATGCGGAGCGCTATATTATCGATCCTCTGAAACATTTTATTGACGCCTAAATTAACTTAAAATGCCGAAATCTGCTTGCAAAATATGTTTACGCTTTAATTATCCTGGTGCCTGCAGTTTGGATTACGTACATGAAAAATGCTTTTCCAGCTGCTTCGCAGCAAACTGCGAAAGATGCGACCAGGCCAGAGGCTGCTGTTGAATGGGATTCCTAGTGACAGAGCTGAGCAGCTCGACGACAGAGAAATAATATTTGAAGGCAGGATGGTAATCTGGATTAACTGACTGCACAATGAAGTTTGCAGGTGGATTTTCTCACTTCAAAGTAGATTCAAACTACTTTTTACCTTCTGATCACAGCAAATACAAGCAACATGCATCAGACCCACTTTTTCCACCGCGCAGCCAGAGCAGTAAAGATGCTTCAGCTGCACATCAGAACTAAACTTGTACAAGCTAAAAAAAATGAAGCAGCAGGTTTTTGCTGCTCTTGTTGCTTTAGTTGTGAACGTAGCTTAACAGTGGCTAGCTTCCAGCATCTTGCAGAAGCATCGGGGGTCGATTCGCTCATGTGTCAGGGCACGCCAGCACAGGAGGAGTGGACAAGCAGACGCACCATGATTGACGTGTCAGGAACCCATCGTGTACAACGGACCGTGTTTTGTGATTGCTTGGGGTTACTCATTGATTTTCACCGCAGCAGGGACCATTTATTTTAGTTTCACTTCCAGACCTTCTATTTCACTGCTTTGCTAAGCCTCTTTTGGGAGATTTTAAAGGAATATACTCAAAAACGCGTCAGTTTCCGCACTATCACCATGTGCTGAATTCAATACTTTCTGGAGTCTTTTGATATTCACCAAATGCACTCTGGAGCCTGCTTACAGCTGCTGCGACATTCAAACAAAGAGGCGGTTATGGTGTTCAAGACAGAAAGGTTCATAAAGTTCACAAAAACGATGTCAATATTCTTTCCATACTGCTTGGTCCAATGTATTCAAGTGTCCTGAGTGGGTAGCATCCAGAATTTGCTGAACGAAGTCATTTAGAATGTTTTTTAGAGCATAAACAGTAGTGTATAGATTTCCTGAATGGCGCACGCGGCGTTCATGACGCCACGGAAACCGCGGCAGACCAAAACCAGATGAAAGTGCGATTCAGCTCACGCAAAGAACTCATGCTCTTCCTCAACACTGAAGTCCTCAGACATTTCTTTCGTTGTTTCTTTCTTCTTTGCACAGGTAAACAGCGAACATTTCTTCTTCTACACTTTGCATTATTGGCAGAGCAGACGCTGAACACTTTCATCTGGTTTGGTCTGCCGGCTTCCAGAAGCGTGTCGTGAACGCCAAGATAATGCGCCGCTTTCAGGAAATCCTATACACTACTGTCTATGCTCTAAAACATTCTAAATGACTTCTGTTTCTTGAGTAAATTCTGGATGCTACCCACTCAGGACACTTGGAATACATTGGACGGTTAGTATGGAGGAATATTGAAACGTTTTTTGTGGACTTTTATGGACCTTTCTGCCTCGGGCCATAGACCTCCATTATTTGAATGTCAGCAGACAGCAAGAAGCCTCCCAGATCTCCAGATGCATTTGGAGATATCAAAAAGTACTCCAGAGTAAGTTGTTCAGCATGGGGTGAGTAGAAAATGAAGGCTAATCATGTTTTGGGTGTACTGTTCCTTTAACTCACATGTTAAAAAATGCGACTGGAGCAAGATCTCCTACTGCACCTTAAAGAGGACAAAGAAGCTGTAATTTTTTCATATATTGTCTATCAGCTCAGTCCAGCTGCGATGCTTCTCCTCGGGTCTGTTAACCTTGGATGGAGATAACATTCAGATGAGGAAAAGAGACAGAAAAAGACATGGCTCCCTGTTCTCTGTGGTCCTTTTGCTGCACATTTAGCCCCTGGACATTAGAGATTGATATGTTAATAAGATGGCTTCTGCACGGTCAGAAACAAACAACAATTTTCACATCCATTGTTGGTTCTGCAGCCTTGGTTATGAAGCTACTCCCTCAAATATTGATTCTTCATCCTCAGAATCTCGGGCTCCTTTAAAGCATCCTTTCCCCCGGTGTGGAGACCAGCCGTCCACAGATGTTCATGTTTTCTGTTGAACCTGTGGTCACTGTGGCCATGATGTGTAATAAGCAGAATATAAGCGGCTGTTGTTTCAACTTACTGTAGCTGTTTGTCTCTGTCTCATACACAGTTACTCAATTAAAGATAAAATAAAAGATAAATTAGATTGCAGTGTTTGTCTGTGCTGTTTTTCAATAATTAGGGCAACTTTATTTCATGTTTATACAGTGCCTCCTGAAAGTATTTATACTGCTTGACTATTGCTATTTGCTGACATTACAGCTTGAAAGCTCATTTTGGGATTTTTATAAATCAAAATAATCCATAATTGTAATGTGGAAGGAAGAGGATATTGTTTTTTTTCCTTTGGAATTCAGGCTCGCCGATTTCAGATATTCCTGTCCTGGCACAGATTCTCAGTCAGATTTAGAAAAAAGAAAAGATGCTGTGATTGAAACTACTCCATTGTGGCATCAGTGGCGTTTTCTGTTAATGCATTTTGTGTTGGAACAGTTAAATTCTTTCCCTCTAAAGTGTTTTTGCAGCCTAAACAAGAAAGGTTTGCTTCTAGGATTTCCCTGTTTGGCAATCTGACAAGCTTTACTGTGCCTGCTAAAAGATGGCATTCCCTCAGCATGATGCAGCCACCACCAGGTGGAGATGTAGGATTCAGAGTTTAGCCAGACTTTCCTTCTTGTATTTCTATCCCATCTGTGTTTGCTTCTGTCAATCTGTAAACAAGACGTCTTATTCTTTGTTTCCAGAATAACCTTTTCTCTTATTAAGTCCAGATTATAGAGCACCCTGTTAATAGTTACAGGCTCTCCTCAATAACTTGTTGATCTCTGCTTCCTTGTCAGAGTTGCTTTGGATCTGTTTGCTGGTTCTTTGTTCAAAGCTCTTCTTTGCTCAGCTGGCTAGTTTGTGTTTACAGCCACGTATGAGGAAAGCTGCTTTACAAAACGTCCAGACTACTTCACCCTCAACCTGCCCTGGAATGCTCCTTGGTTTTATACAATGCAGTTTATCAATTAATGTTCTTAAAAAGGGCATAATGGCTCCAGGAGACATAAGAAAGATCTCTGTAAAGGGATGGGAATACTTTTGTTTTGCAGTCCTACCTTCAGTCAGTACTATGGAGTTTCCCAAAAAAAAAAAGATTTCTATGGAAGAAAAACAGTCTCATTGGAATCTGCCTTTTTTTTTTAACACCAAATTTTAAACACTGAATTTTTTTAACACTGAATTTTAAACACTTTTTAGACATTGAATTTCTTACACTCAATTTTTATCTGATAAAAATTCAGCTGCAAAAAATTCAGCTGATGAAATGAGCTAATTTGGTCACGTGACACAACGGCTGCGCTCAACTGAGCCAATCACAGCTAGTACGGCACCCCTGTCTGCCAAGGCTCATGGTTTGATCCAGAAGAAGCGGCCTGAGGCAACATGGCGGCGGCAAACAGACAGGGTGCCGTACTAGCTGTGATCGGCTCAATTGTTTGTTAGTAGGGGTGGAACGATTCACAAAATCCCACGGTTCGGTCGGATTCCACGGTTTCGGTGGTCACACGGTTTTGCGGTTAGGTTCGATACATGTTGATTGTTACAATCAAATCCTTACAAAAATTTATGGAATTAATGAAAAAATCCCCAAAAATAATGGATTGTAATTATTTTAAAAAGATCCGCGGAAACCCTGGATCATTTCATTATGTTTTGCTGCTTTAAATTTAATCATCTCACATGCTCTCTACTATCTCCAAGGAACTCAGAGGCTATTTCAGGGTTTGCATGACATATTTGCTGTTAAGCGTAAACATAACGTGTTGAACAATCCTCGCATACTGTTGCACTTTTATCCACAACTTTCTTTCCGCCGTCATCAGTAGGTCCACTCTAAATGCAAAGCGCCCCCATACAGCAGACCTATAAGGAGTGCTGCTGGCTGGCGTCTTCCAACTCCCTGTTCTTTTCACTCTGCCATTCCGACCCACAATTCTCCCACAACAATCTGATTTTTTCCCCTGCTACACCCGGCTAAGCTGCTTAGCTGCTTCTTCTTCTTATTTACTACTGGTGGTTGGCTTTGGTGCGCCAGTACCGCCACCTTCTGCTCTGGAGTGTAAAACACTTACGCCTATGAGAAAAAAATGGAGCAACGCGATGAACAGCGAAACGAAACATTGACACACGCATAAACCGAACCGGCAGATAGTCGGAACTAAGCGATTCTTGGCGGTTTTTCATAAATGCGTCCCATCCCTATTTGTTAGTAGCTAATTGATATTTTGTAATTCTGTTTAACAAAAAATTTTCCCTCATTCAGCCGGGAACAGCGCGGAGCACTGCCGTTGTGTCACATTGACCAAATGAGCTGGTATTTCATTGGCTAGAAGCTGCTTTCGACTCTATCGAGTGTAGATTGCTTTGGCTTGAGTTCACCAAAAGGTCCAGCTTACTTTTGTGGCTGAATTTTTGCAGCTGAATTTTTTGCAGCTGAATTTTTTTCTGGTGAGTTTTTTTTACCAGATAAAAATTAAGTGTAAGGAATTAAATGACTAAAAAAATTCAGTGTTTAAAATTCGAGTGTTAAAAAAAGGCAGATTCCAATTAGACTGTTTTTCTTCCATAGATTTCTTGTCTATTTTTTTCCTTTTCTTTTGTGATATTACTTCCAGGACCAGAAAGTAAATCAGGGATTTAATGCAAACAAATCAATAAATGAATGTTGCTGCTTTCAGCGCGAACCGTTGTTTTTATTGGTTCTCTTCCTATTGATCACATCTGTGGAGACAAAGGAACAGTTTTTGGATGTGAATGCCTGAACGGACAAGCACATTCTTTTTCACAGCTTGCTAAGTCAGCTACTGTAAACTGCTGAGCTTTGCAGGCGCGTTTCTACAGAGGACACCCCGACGAGTGCCACTGTTGCCTTTTTTTCTTGTTTGCTCATGTAGGTCAGTTCCTCTTCAAGGGTCTCTGCTATGAAAAGACTTCTGAGAGGAACTGAAAGTATTGATGCTTCCTGATTTCTTTGCTACTGAGAGACAGTTTTCATGTGGTTTTGTGAAGTCTGTGTGGCGTATTTCTGTCAGCATTTAAGCTTTTTGGGGCTGGAGGAAAATTTATAAAGAAAAGGAACGTCTGTTGGATTAAAATCGGGTCATTAGACACAATAATGTTAACTGACAGCAATAACTGACCTCATTAGAAAATATTTAGAATGTGTCGCTAACATGAACTTCCAGTTAGATTTACTTTATGACCTTGTTTACATTTCCCATTCCGCTTCCCAACACCAATAACTCATCGGCAGCATCTAAAGGCATGGTGACTCACAGCTTTTTAGTGTAGGAACTTAGACTTAGACATATTTTTTTGTCACTCTTTATACACAAGTGCAAACAAAAATGCATTTTGTTTAAAATAGCTCTCTAGACAATTTCATTTCTTAAAGTGCATCCTTGATAAGGGGGGTGGGAGGAGCCGGCTGGGGATGTTTCAGCTTTTGGCAAGGAAGCATCTAGAGTGCTCTCCTCATTTTCACCTGCAGAGGGCAGCGCTTCCCCTCTAGATGCCAAAGACTGCCTGGGAACAGTCTCAGAGGAGCCTTACCTTCAAGCAGAGCTCTTTGTTCCTATCTGTGCGGTACAGCATCAGCCCCCCCAGGCCAACAGCACCGTCTGGTACTGCTGGACGCAGCCATGACTCTGTCAGAATGATGGCGGAGCAGTTACATATCTCCTTTTTCGAAGAGAGTTTGAATCGGAAATTATCAATTTTGTTTTCCGAAGAGCGGACGTTGGAGAGGAGGATTGATGGAAGCAGAGGTCTGTGGGAATTTCTCTTTAGCTTCGCAGTTAGCCCCCCTCTGCAGCCTCGCTCTCTCTGTTTCACGCATCTCTTCATCCGTCCGTAATTTTCCGCTGTTTTGGAATAAAGACTTTTGAGGAACACCTCAAATATTGAACTATTAAAAATGTCCTTTGTTTTCCTTATGCAATTCAGCAATGGAAATATAATACAGATTATTTAGACGGAAGAATGTAATTCAACACTGTAGTTTTCATTTTGATAAACCCCAAATTATAGTTTCTCAAAAATGACATTAAGAAGATTCTTAATTCACCATTGTTACTACAAAAAAAAAAACATTTGGATGAAAAGCTGGCATATTTTTTTGGAACAATATGTGGAGGGAAAAAAGAGGGGTGGAAAAATGTCCACAAGCAGCTGAAATGACTTGACAATACAAGCATTGGAGGTCAAAGCCAATCAAGATTTTGGAGGAGTTTCCCAAGTTTTCACATTATTTGGAGGCCCCTTTAGTGGTGGTGTTGGTATGTTAAGCATCTCAAGTCCAGAGTTAGATTGATATTTGGAGCACTGCCGACAGGATTTATGGAGATGATCCATTTTCCAGCAGAACTTTGTGAAAAAGCACCAGTACTTACTCCAAATACTAGTCCCATCAATGTCAGGAAAAGAAAATCGCCTGATTTTACGGATCACCCACTAGCCTCCCTGTTTTTCGGCTGCCTAGTCAAATGAATTGGTAACCATAGCGAGCTGATCTTGTGGTTAATTGTGGCAGCTTTGTGATTTTATATTACAGAAACTTTGTTACTTTATTAGATATGTGATCAAAGATAGAAGCTGAATGACTTTAAAGTACCAAAGCTCACTTTGGGAGTTTTTTCCTTGTGTACCTTAGGGATTGGTTATTTACCTTGCCTAGCAAAAGCATTCTTTCCTATTGAACAATTTTACATACGGTAATTTGTGAAACACAAAGGGCTGAATAAATATAAAGTGGAAGGAAAACAGCTGGGAGGTGTGGGGGAGCTGCAAGTCCCCCAGCTTGGCAGAAGGTTATAAAAAAAGTCTCCCTTTGAGTTTGCAATGCAGAGGACAACAGACATGCAACAGAAAAGGTTTTTATCAGATGAGACGAACGCCGCGCAATAACCCTGAACCCTACTGTAGAGGCAGCATCATGCTGTGTTTGGGCAGCAGTCACAGGGAAGCTGGTTAGTTAATGTGGAGATGGTTGGACCTAACACCAAGGTAGCCCCAGAGGAAATACAACTCTGCTCTGCTGCACCAAACCTGTCAAGATAAAAGTGCTCAGCGGGTAAAATACAACTGTTAAACAATGAAAGTCTTTTTGTTTTGACCTCCTCATTACTGCCGTTAGCATGCAGTATTTTAATGAAAAAAAGTAGACAGAATAACCATTGTAATTCTGAAAATTCTCATACATTTGACTTACTAAAGGATGGTTTTCCTAACTTTTTACTTCTAAAGTTTTTTTATGAAATTTGTCTAAAAAATGTTTCCTTCTTGTCTGTTCCCAGCAACAAAAATGTAAACTTTCCGTTCTTAGCCAAGTTCAATGGAGAGCTTATCCCGTGTGCTTTAAAGTAAGATGTTGCTGGATGTATGTGGTGCTTACTTACCATGAAATTAAGGTGATAGCAAAAAAGGCCACAGCTAATAAAATAAAAATACTTTGTCTTTCATCTAATAACATTTAAATCTGCTCATGAGATTCTCCATTTGCTGGATAATCGACGTTGAAGCCATTCTTGAACTGCAGCTGTGGGTCACACAGTAATACTCAAAGAGCAATTAAAGGCCTTGTGTCACACTTTTGACTCCCCTGTGTTGGAGGCTTCAAAACACTTGACATTTAGACTGAGGATCTCCTTTCTTTAGGACACTGGCAATTCCAAATATCGAACCAGAGCTAGAAATGGATCAGATGGAAGCATGTTTGTGAGACAAACATTAAGCACATTAAGCAGTAAAACAACTACACTATGTTCAGACACTTTCTATTCTATCCCACTGCTTTAAGGTTGCACCAAAGTTCGGAGTTAGGGACCTTCATAAGTAAATTAAATAAAATGTGATATTTATAATTGTTTTCCAACTGCTAGTTCTGAAACTAATGATTATTTTGCAGACTCCATTATTTCTGTTGATTGTTTTGTTTTTGTTTATTTTGATTAATCAATTAATAATCGGATAGCCAAAGGTTCCTTAAAGAGTTTTTTAACAAAACTAAACCAGGTGAAACAAAAAAACTTTTCCACGGAGGAGTTCTAGATAGAACCAGGGTTCCCTGGTCCTTAAAAAGTCTTAAAAGGCATTGAATTCTTCAAAATAAAATTAAGGCCTTAATTGGTATTAAAACATTAAAACATCATTATTTTTATTATGCTTTATTTTTGCAATCTAAATAAAACGTTAGAATTTACATTTTTTTTCTTCGAAAATTGTCTCCAGCCAAGAGTTTTCTCCATGGCTAAAACCAGGGAACATACATGAGGCTCAGTGGATTTTGTGCAAGAAGCGATTCAAGCTCGGAAC
>JAGKQL010000036.1:943460-963433 GCA_018398635.1 Cyprinodon brontotheroides
ACTAATATTAGTTTGGGAGACATACATGGAGTAGGAAATATTGCTGATCTGGTAATAAAACAACTTTACAATGAATCCTGTTTCCCACACACCCTCTCCTCACTCTAACTACTGCATGTGGATTTGATTTAGGAAACTTATAAGCTGCACTTTACTAATACACATTACTGTTACAGCGGAAAAACTTCTACTTTTTTTCTGGCTATTTTTCATGATACAGTTGGACATAAGTATCTTGTAATCAGTAGAAAAATATCCATCTAATTTTTTATTCAGTTTATTGATTTTATGCTGTGTATAAGGGTAAGTTATAATAAAACAGTGAAATCTTTTTAAAAAAAACATGCATAAGAAGCAATACCATCGAAATCTGCACTTTAATTTGTCCAGATTCCCTTTTATTAGGAAAATAAATGTATTTAGAACTTTTTTTGGACACTTTTGGCACATCTGCGCCAAAATTGTAGGTCCATCTGCGCCACTGTCCACTAAAACCTTTGTGGAACAAATGTGCTTTAACCTATTCGTCCGGGGTGGGGGGTATGCAAGTTATAAAAACTTTAACCTTCTCTATAAAGGGTTAAAACTTTGGAGCTTCACTTGATTTAATCAGATATGTAATTTCAGGTGGAAATGTGTCCCTAAAACCCTCTGGGCTTAAGGATAAGCTATTAGCAAAATGAAAAACATTCGCTGCAGCCAAAAAAATCCTCTTGGCTGTGTTTTCATCACTTCATGACCTTTACCTTTTAACAACTGCCATTTGTGTTTAGTGTCAGGATCTTGATTTTATGCTGTGTATAATGGTACATTTTAATAAAACAGGGACATTTTTTTTCTAAAAACATATGCATAAGTAGCAATACCATGGAAAGCTGTACTTTTATTAAACAGATTCCCTTTATTAGGAAAAACGTAATTTGAACTTTTTGGTCGCGGTTTCTTTTTGCTCCATTGTGTCAGATTACATAGATATCGCGATCAATGCAGTGGTTTCCAAATTTTTCTTCCTGATGCCCTTTTAATTTACAAGTATTTTCCCCCACTTCCAGCTAACCTATATAGCTTTTAAAGAATAAGTCAACTGGAGGTAAATTACATGTTGCAAGATTATAATCTACAATCTATTAGTTAAATCACCAACTACTACATGTAAAGTGGAGCTCATTCGTATCTGCAGATTGATCTCCATCACAGCATCTAATCAATCAATTCTTCAATAATGCTCTCTCATGTAGATGGATATTGTATTATTAGGTATTAAAATAATGGATATGATAAAGTATTAATTTACTTCCCAACTGTTTAGTTGAAGGAGACGACTTTTTAATCAAAGTGACTCACAGGCTAAATGAACCACAGCAGCCTCAATGTGTCCCTTGAATTGCAGTTTACTTATTAAATAAATAAAATTCTGCTTTTCGCTGATGCTTTATTTGGTAAATCCACTTCTATACCAAAGAGTGTTGTTGTAACTGACTTGGTAGCATGAGGCGGAACTGAGCAATAATCAGAAAAGGAGAATATTCCTGACCAGTTTGGCACCCATCAAGCTGAAAAGCTTCAGGTTCTAGTTACCTGATGATTCTACTGTGCGCTTTTAAAGTTTCATAACAGTTTGGGGTTCTTTCTCTCTTTCTCTTTGTTCATGTTTGTGTTTCTTTCTTTGATCTGAGACATTTTATTAAAATGAAATCACGGGCGTATTTCTGCTGGGGCAGCTGACTTTTGCTGATTTTCCCTCCCTCCTTGTGTCTGTTTGCTTTGCAGCTCTGAAGGAGAACAGCTCAGAGGGGTGGTGCAGCCTTTTCTGATGGGCTGTGGGCACCCAAGGAGCCAAGATCACCCAGCTGTGTCTGGCCTGCCATTCAGAGGCTCATGTCTCGAGGTAGTGTCTGAGGTAAGGACAGAGAACTCTTACAGGATTTCAATTGATGCTGTAAACAAATATTTTTGAAAGCTGATCTTTTTTAGTGCAGAAGTAAAACAATCCGTGTATGGTTAAGTTCTTTTGGTTTTTTGCATTTATAAAATTGACTTTTAAAAAACAACAAAAACAAAACAAGCATGTAGTTTTTGTTTTTCCGTTTTTAAAACGAAATTAGAAAAACACATTTTGGCATTTTTTTTTGGGATTTTCAACGGACTATGGCAGAACCGAAATGGTGAAACCCAACACAAACTTTTTAGTTACCAGTAGATTTTGTTATTTCCTTGTCAACCGGACCTCCACAAGATGGCAGAACTGCCAAAATGGAAATGAAGGGAACCTGAGAGATGACTCCCAACAAGACTTTAAATAACTTTTTAGTTACTAAGTAGATGCAGACCGCAGCAACATGAACATCCCCCACCGCCCCCAACAGTATGCCTTCAATTTCAAGTGATGAGGTTTGTTTACAACAGATAGTATTTCATTAGTCTGTGTAGGTTATTGTTCACCGCCCCTGTGCTCTATCTCTCTCCAACGAAGAAGAACATTTTTCAGTTAGCACTGCCGTGATGCTAAAGATGTTCGCCTCCATGCATGCGACCCGCTTCCTAAAGTGTAATTAGAAATAACGTAATTTAAGGCAACGCGGAATATTAAGGTTAAGAGAGGCTGAGTCAGAGATGATGATAAATAACATAGTTATGTATAATATATTACATTTCCTGACTAAATATCCCTGTAATTATTACACACTGTAGCTTTAATATTCCAACTTTCCAAATCGGGCGGCCCCACAAATTGTTGTCTTCGCAAGTTGTTCTCCATACCAAACCTTCTGACACTCATTGCCGTAGTAATGGAGCTCCATTAAGTGCTCAAAGCGTCACTGATTTCAGAGTGTTTTTCCTCTCTCAAAAGTTTGATAATCAATGCAAACGGTTCAAGTGCAGCCATTGCCTTTGTTTAGAAATGGCTTGTTTTGGATGCCGCCTTCATCCACTGTAAATGATTTTTCTTGGCGACTTACTTCATTTCCTGCTGCATATTAAAACAACACCCGTATTTTTATTTTCATTTAAATGGCAAAACAAAACTCAACCACTGTTGATTTTCTATTAATTTGATTTTTCATTTTTCGATTTAGGTTTTAAAAACGGAAAAACAGAAAAACCACGCTTGTTTTTTTTTTTGCTTTTGTTTTGAAACGGAAAAAAAAAACAAAGAACGAACCATACACGGATTGTAAACACAGTAAAACGGTAAATGTAGGATATGAAAAGCCCAGAAAATGTGGCATCTCAGGAGGTTTTCCTCTGATTAATTAGCATCTCGTTATTGTTCAATATTTCAGTAACTAAATCGGCTCAATTCTACTGCTGTTTTAAAAGAATCTCGAGGGATTTAACCTTCAAATGAGTTTTAAATTTTCAATATCTTCTATAGGTGTTGTTTAGCGTTCTCTTTACTTAATATCTTCATAAGTAAAGGTTAGGTTTGCTATGTCAGAGAGGGACTTGATGTTCTCATGGTTTTATTGGTCTGGTTATGCTTAAAGTGCGCTCTTTATGTCAACGATAAGGATGTTGATATTACAATAACATTAGTTAATCAAATTTTTAACTATTAAAGGGATGGTGGGATCTGCATCTCAGAATTTCAAACGTTTCTTATGAACTCTGATTCCAATTAGTTGATTTTATTTTCACCTGATTATACATGAAGTGGTGGATCCCCCTACGAAGGGGGCCTAATGACTAGAGCAGCGCGCTTGTGCTCTGAGAAGGTTGCAAGTACCCGGTTCAATCCCAACAGCCTGCACTCTGGGTCTCTGAGCAAGACCCTTAACCCCTGATTGCTCCCCAGGCGCCTCAGATTGGCAGCACACTGCGCCCCAAGAGGAGTGAAGTGAATTTCTCCATTATAAGATCAATGATCTTCAGTTATTATTATCTTGAAAATACCAACAACAAAAAAGCCTTTATTAGGTGTACCTAATAAAGTGGCCGGTGAGTGTACATAGAAAAGATTAACCATCACAGGAGAATTGTGGGGGACTTTAATGAGTTTTTAGATTAAACCGAGGTTGAGCCTAGGCTTATCTGATGGGTGAAGAGGGTTTGAATCTTTAAATAACTGAGCTGCCATCAAAGCTAATATGCCGTTTCAAAGCTGGAGGCCTGAAACTTCACTACTGGCTTCTTAATACACAATAAAAAGGCTTTTTTTAAAAGCTTCATGAGGTCCCTCATGTTTCCTGCATTTGGATGATTTAATTAGTCAGAAATGGTTTCTAAAGCTTTTTGCTTTGGTTTGAAGACACAGAAACATGTCAAATTTCCGCGCCCGCAACAGGTCCGAGATTTCAACAGAAGTTCACTCTTGAGTTCACGTAACTTCATCACATAACACGCCCAAATATGATATTATTTATGGTGAGCTTGTTGCGGAGGTTCTTCCCCGCACGCCAAGTAGCGCGATAGCTTCTTGCGGAATTTTCGCAGCCGAGTGTCTCAGTGAATCACAGCCGGACAGCCTGTGCAGCCGTGAGAGGCTTTTCACGCCTTTTGGAATCACTCGCGCACCGCTAATCGCGAACGGGTGGGGCATTCCGGGAGTCGTGGAGTTCTGGGGCTCACACCGCCCTTTGACTACGGTGCGGTAGCGGCTCTGCGTCCGGCAACAGGTCCCGAGATTTAACAGAAGTTCACGTGAGTTCACGTAACTTCACGCATAGCAACACGCCCAAATAAAGGATTTCTGCGAGAGCTTGTTAGCGGAGGGCCTCCGCACGCCGCAGCGATAGCTTTCATGAATTTTCTGCGCCGAGCGTCTCGGTAACCGCAGCCGGACAGCTCAGTGCGCCGTGAGAGGTTTACGTCCTTTTAATGACTTGGAATCACTGGGGCGCCGCACCCACCGCACAGCACCGCAACGTGGGGTGACCGAGTCGTGTGAGCCTGGGGTTAACCCCGATTGCTCCCTCAGGCTTCTCAAGATTGGCAGCACACTGCGCCCCAAGAGGAGTGAAGTGAATTTTCCTCCATTATGAGATCAATGATCTTCAGTTATTATTATCTTGAAAATACCAACAACAAAAAAATGCTTTTCTCTTGTGGTTCAGATTGTGTTTAAAAGTGTGAGAGGAAAACAGGCTATAAAAATGTCCTGAACATGCTGACAATTTGTAACTATTGAGCTTTCCAGTTGAAGTCTGTCTTTGAGTTTACATAGTCTCATCTTGATCTCAGTTATCCTGCAGAAGAGGGAATGTTTTTATGGAAGTAAATCTGTGCCGCTGGGATTTAAATCAAAAATGTCACTGAAATATAAATGTATGTTTGTACTTACTCTTTCTGTGTTAAAATATATTCAGAAAACATTTTCAACCTAAAGAAAAATTCATTGTCACTAGTGGCTGGTTGTTGGACACCACAAATCCATTGCTAATGTTTTTGACCTGAAGTAACCTTTCCCTTTTTACATTAGACGCTAAATTTAACACAGTGAAATAGAGCCAGTTGATCTCAGTTGCTGAAAACATTGAGTTTGAATTTTGAAAGGCTGAATTTTTTACATGCTGCTTTTTTTTAACACTGAAAAAAAAAAAAAAAAGGGTAACTGTAAAATAGTAATTTGAATTTTTAGCTTGAAGCAAAAATAACAAATACATTTCAACTATATAGATATAGTGACAATAAATTTTTTTTTTAGGTTGAAAATGTTTTCTGAATATATTTTAACACATAAAGAGTAAGTACAAACATACAACATTTATATTTCAGTGACATTTTTCATTTAAATCCCAGTGGCACAGATTTACTTCCATAGTTTTGCCTTCTGTCAAAGCAGGAATGGTAAATGGCCTGTACTTATATAGCACGTCTTCAAGTCAGAGGACTTGATCGAAGCGCTTTACACTATATTACAGTACAGGAAGGGAGGCATCAAATATGTTTGAGTAGTCCTGTAACATTTTTATTGATTGTTTGTAAAAGTTCTAAGTGATGCAGCTCTTCAATAAGACCAGGATCTGTTGTCTGCTCTGTCTGTAATTTTCCCAGGGATTTATTTTCTGTGTAATCAAGGAAACCATTGGCTGAGAAAATGTATAAGTAGCTTTTTAGTGTGTGGGTATGCAGGCAAGGTTCAACCTGAGGATCTACACTCACCTGCCACTTTATTAGGTACCCCATGCTAGTAACGGGTTGGACCCCCTTTTGCCTTCAGAACTGCCTTAATTCTTCATGGCATAGATTCAACAAGGTGCTGGAAGCATTCCTCAGGGAGTTTGGTCCATATTGACATGATGGCATCACACAGCTGCACACAGATTTGTCGGTGGCTGCACATCCATGATGCGAATCTTCCTGTTCCACCACATCCCAAAGATGCTCTATTGATTGAGATCTGGTGACGTGGAGGCCACTTGAGTACAGTGAACTCATTGTCATGTTCAAGAAACCAGTCTGAGATGATTCCAGCTTTATGACATATGGCGCATTATCCTGCTGAAAGTAGCCATCGTGAAGTTGGGTACATTGTGGTCATAAGTTGGGATGGACATGGTCAGCAACAATACCAGGTAGGCTGTGGTGCATTGCAACGATGCTCAATTGAAGTACCAAGGGCCCAAAGAGTGCCAAGAAAATATTCCCCACACCATGTTTACAATCACCACCACCAGCCTGAACCGTTGATACAAAGGCAGGATGGATCCATACTTTCATGTTGTATCGCCTAAATTCTGACCCTACCATCCAATCGTCGCAGCAGAAATCGAGACTCATCAGACCAGGCAACGCCTTTCTTGCTTAGCCTACTGTCTACCAATGTCTTGTTTTCCTGAAAAGTTTGTTCTAACAGTGTATTGTGGGCAAACTAAAACATATAATTAATGCCACATAGTCTTCAAAACCAACAGCTGTTTTCTGCTCTGTTTCTCCAAAGCTCTCCTCTTTATAAATTCAGTTTCATAATTTACCGGTAAGCATTATTTGGAACATGGGACTCAGCCAAACTTCATATGAAGGTTCTACTCAAGACAGGATTTAGGATTATTTCACATTTACATTAGTAGCCTTTCAAAATGTCCCTGCTTTTTTTGCTGGGCCCCTGGCTTGGCTAGTGTAGCTGGTCCCCAAGTAATTCCTTTTTAAAACATCAATCTTTGTAAAACTAAAAAACAATCTTTCTGTCATGAATTGTGTGGACAGTATTAGGATTCAAAGAGAAGCACCATCCTGTAATACAGCTGCTGTTTGACAGGGAAGGACCATTTTGAATTGGCCGCTACTGTAAAGCGCAATTTGGTGATAAAATTACTTAAAGGAAAACCTCTGCTTTTAACACTTTTGCCCGCTTTTTGAGTGTCAGGGATGAAATCGAATGACGGACACCCAACTTTTGACAATTGCTCCTGATCTCTGCTGTTTGGCTTCTGCTGAATCCCCTGGCTGCACCAGAATGAGCTTCTCTTATAGTGCATGTCAGGGATAATGTTTAAAACAAAACGTTAGCGCCTTCTTTTAAAATATGCTACCACCCCGGTCGCCGCAAGCGCTGTTCCACGATGCTCGAAACAAAGCTCACGGTTAAGTAAAAACGTTATTTAGTGTTTTATTGCTTGCACTTTAAATCCCGGCTGAGTTCTGTTGGAAAGTCAATATCCCTCCTTTACTTTGAAGGCTTGGGAAATGGGGCCATAATTTACGCGATAGTTGTAGTCTCTTTCTCGCAAGGCCCAAGTGTTTCAATATGTCCAATATGTCCTCCTCAAGAATCCACCCTTCGTATTCCATTTTCTGAGTTTTTTAAAGTGTTTAAACGAAGGGTCGCTAGCACCTCGACGCCGGAGTAGCCACAGAGTGAAGCAGAAACACTTGGGCCTTACGAAAAAAGACGCCCTACAACTAAGCGAAGCAAACAGGCCCCATTTCCGCTTCCGGGTGGCGGAGGGATATTGACTATTCCAACAGAACTCAATGCGGATTTACAAAATGCTAAATAAAAACACTACAGGAACGCTTTTCTTCTGAAACTTGTTTTTGAACGCCATTGAACAGCGCTGACGACTCGGGTGAGTAAAGCATATTTTAAAAAAGAACGCTTAAGGTTGTTTTAAGGACATTATCTGACATGCACTCATGCAAGCCATTCTGAAGCAGCCAGGGGGGATTCCTGCATGAGCCAAATGAAGCAGAAACAGGAACTAAATCGTCAGAATTTTGGTGTCGCATCATTCGATTTCATCCTGACACCACTACAGAAAATGGGCTAAAAGCGTTAAAAAACTGGAATTTTCTCTTTAACAAAAACGTCATTACTTGGACAATAGATGCTCTAAAATATACTCTTGATGAGAGCACCTATAGAGACCTCTGGTGGTAAAAGGCTGAAGCAGTGCACTGCCATTATGGTCTGATCAAGACATCAACCTCCAGATGACAAACGTGCCTCAATCCTAAAATGATGTGTCTCAGAGACTGTCAATGGCTGCCATCTAAGGCCCTGGAGAGCTCTGTGCTGAGATGTGAACAGGGAAAAAAAAAAGGCAAGGGCTGCAGAAATGTTTAAAATAAGAAAATAAAAGCAGGTTTGATGTGAACTGACTAGGATAGAGATTTAGGGAGTGACAGCAGGAAGAATCTGCTCTGCAGACATTTTGAGACCAATATGGTTCTAGTAGACCTTCAGGTTCTTTTGATAGAAGCAAAAAAAAAAAAAGTTTTCATCTCTGCATCACGACATATGTCCCTCGTCTTTATTTGAATTTTATTAAGCCAAAACCACAACAGATCAGGTTATAGAACAGGCTTCAGCTTCAGCTGTCTCACTTTTATAGAAGGGAATTAAAGAAAATCACTTTTTCTTTTTTTCCAACCTGCCGATCGAGTTTTAAGGTTTTAAGGTCAGTTGTTTAATTGTATCTCAATAAATTTCACACATAATTAGGATTGTGTGACATGCAGAATCATTTTAAATCGGTATCAGCCGTTACAGATGGCTCAGTCTGGTGTTTGATATTTTTCGGCTTCCATCAGGATGTTGCTAACAGCTGCTCCCTCTATTGTGTCTCTGCTCATTATTCGGGCAATGACAGGAGCCCTGAGGTGTAGATATACAGTTCAGAGCTGATGTGCCTGCATGTTTTTCCCAAAGTGTAAAGTTTCCTCTGTTGTCTTTTGTGTTTATGTATCAGGCTGCAGCAGGAAACATTATCAACATGTTGTGGCAGCTGATGGAAAACGGGTTGGAGGAGCTGAAACTCTTACAGACTGTCCTGGTCCTGTTAACCACCAACACTGTTGTTCATGACGAAGTTCTTTCAAAGGTAAAAAAGAAAGCTCTAAGTTTTCTTTTAATGTCTGCGTTTATGCTTTTCTACAAATCTAATGGTAAATGAAAATCCTTTGCTGACAACTTGCTGACCTTGAAAGTTTGCTTTTCTGGAGTCCATGGATTCATCACTTTACTGTAATCTTTCAGTGAAAAAGTTCTTGCTTCTACTATCATGCATGGATCTACATGCTAGTTGCAAGTCTATCTTCTTCGGTTAGGGGTGTAAATCACATCCATCATGTCGCATTCGATTCAGTATCGCATTTCCCTGACCCAACGATTCCATTATTTTCTATACTCAAGAATACACCACCTCTGCCTTTATCTTTTCTCATTTTTTTTTTTTCTTTTTTTACACCTGTACAGGCTACTAGACAATGTTTTAAATTTGAAATAGATAAATGAAAGCTGTAATATCGCTTATGCATTTTTTTTAGAAACAACAGCAAGTAACGGAAGTAGAAAAGTTGCACTCCACCTATTCCTATTAAAAACCTCATTCACTGAAAAATAATACCCCCTGCGTTATAGATTCTGCAAAGGCTTTGCATCAAAAAAATACTGAACAAAATCAGTGCAATGAGTGCACTCCAATACCTCGGCTCCAGGCGCCCCGCCTCCACAGACACACTCCGGCTGCAGCACCTTCACAAATTGTAGCTGACCGCAAACAAAGTGCCGCAGACAGTGAGGTGCGTCGGGTTGTTGACCGAAATTGCAGAAAACAACTCAAGAAGTTTGACCGGGCTAGAAGAGCTTAGGTGCGTGAGAACGCTGGGACCCTTTTTTCACACCTGGATCTCCTCGCCTTTTGGCCCCCTCATGTCCTCCTCACGTCGCCGGACTAAACTCGCGACCTTACTTCACAGCCGCCTCGGCCGTGATCTAGATTCCACAGCGTGCAGTAACGCAGACCACGCCTCAATATTGAGCATAAATAAAAATGTCTTTGTCAAGCTCACTGCAGCACACTGCTTTAAGAGTATAACCAGGAAGTGAGATAGGAGGGCAAAAATAGGTTTAGCGCCACCGCAGCACGGGAGGGAGAATTACGCCCAGGAGCAAATGGATAAAATAGACGGAGAGGAAAAAAAAAAATCGATTCTCTTGCGGACGATCTGCACGCATCGGATCGCCGCTGTTGGATCGATGCATCGATACAAAACGATTATTATTTACACCCCTACCTTCTACATGGCACCAATAAAGTTTTTCTAAATTGCTGTTATGTTGCAAATGCAATCAGTTGCCCTAATTTAGATGGCATTGAAATGAAGGAGGCAGCGCAGACCGCTCGTATTTCTCCATCACCCTTCTCCAACTTTTAAAAAGGGGCAGTTTTGGTCTGATCTACTCAGGAATTTGATCCGCTTTGAAGAAAATATAAACTAAAAACCTCATAACATGACATAAGCATTACGTATGGAGCTAAATCAGTGACAGTTTGCATCAACATCCAATGTGAGAATGGACAATGAAAATTCAAACCCTGCATTTTAGAGGGCATTTTAGATTTTCGAAAAAACTCATAATGACACTCTTGTTTTTAGCTGCAGTGAGATGATTTCAGTCTCACTACAGAGTTCTTTCAGCTATGATGTCACTCCAAGCTGGCACTGTGGGTGGGGCTAAGCTGAAGGCCCCTTCAAGTTTCTTTTATTTCAATGTTTGAATTTTCCATGTTTAGTTTTTCAGAGTTTGATTTTTCAATGCTAAATTTTATATTTGATGTCCGTGTGAGCCGTCACTGATTTAGCTGTAACTAACGAAGTACAAATACTTTGTTACTGTACTTAAGTACAGTTTTTAGGTATCTATACTTTTGTTCCATTACTTATTTTTCTTCCTACTTCTGACTTCTACTCATCACATTTTCACACAAATATCTGTACTTTCTATTCCTTACATTTTTAAAACAAATGTTACTCGTTACTCTTGGCTTCGGTTTAATGTTTATAAATATTTGTCATGTGCTCCATCCAATGCAGATCATTGGCTCCATCCTCATCTAGTGAAAACTAGTGTGATTGGATGAGTCATATAACGCTAAACACTCATTGGTTAGCTAAAGGAAATCATCAGAAGCAAGCAGGTGTTCTTCAAACTGCTAACGCGGAATTGTCTATGCCATGCTACAATGTGGGATTCAGAAAAAGATGTTGAAATGGTCTGAAAGGTCGGACACAGGCGAGAGCGTATGGGGAGACCAACAAGACCTCCCCTCATCCTTGCTCTCTATTCCCAAAGAATTTTTAGAAATAGTCAAAAAATTTAGCTTTCAATTCACATAGTGGCATGCCAGGCTGTTTGTTTTTCTTTTTTCAAAGGTTACCTTATACATGTATACTATTAGTAGTTTTGGAGCACATACTTTTTCACTTTTACTTGAGTAAAGAGGTCAAGTTGATACTTCAACTTTTACCAGAGTGTTTTTAAACTGCAGTATCTATACTTCTACCTAAGTAACAAAAATTTACTTTTGACACCATTGCCATAGATACAAGTTTTCATAACAGCCAATCGTTAGGATGTGATGCCAGGAGAGAAAAATGTTGCTCTGACACAGTTACTGATGTACATACACAGATGCACACATAATAGAAATTATTGGACCTCCTTTTTTGTGTGGTTAATTTGGTACAACCTCAGGTACAATTGGTTTAACAAACATAATGATCAAATCAGAATGGCTCACTTTATACTTGACTATATTAAAATCATTTGTCATTGTGCTGCCAAATACAGCTTTTATGACACTCCATATGTTATTCCCTGTCTGTTTAGACCCATGATACACACAGGTGTTTTTGCTTTATTACATAACTAGTTTTTTGATGACAAAGGAGGTCTAATAATTTAATTCCCTGGATTATTTTGGAATCAATGTAGCTTTGGCCATTTGGGGCTCGAATTCAGCTTGTTCCCCAACAAGGTGGTTCCAGGTGGGTTTAGTGTATAAAAAACCTTTTCATGCTTACTTTTGGGAACAATGTAGGAACTTTAAGGTTGATTTCTTTCCACACCTCATAGGAAGCTTTCTTTGAGTTGTTTTAAACTTCTAAATTAGTCAGTGATAGATTATGTGTGCATTAATGTTCTTTCGATGGCGCTTGTTTTAGACGTCTTTCTTGTTGCGCAGGCCATTGTGTTGTGCTTTCGTCTTCACTTCACCAAGGACAACATCACCAACAACACAGCAGCCGCCACCGTCAGACAGGTCGTCACTGTCGTCTTTGAGAGGATGGTGGCTGAAGACGAGAGATTTAAAGGTTTGGATGATAGATGATGCCATTTGAGTAGATAAAAAACATGCACATTATTTAGCAAGAATTTTAAATATTTGTAAACATCTAAACAACATTTTTAATGCGCTTTAAGTTCAACTGGAGATACAGTTTTACTATTATGAAAGCTAAGGCATGTATACAATCACTTCATGATATTTCGAGTTACCATGGATGAATACCCACCCGGAGTGAATACATTGGACGTTCAGTCGAGCCTGGAGAAAGACAGACGTCGTTTATTCACTCACTTTATGGACCTTTATGCCTCGGGCCAGTAGAACCTTCATTATTTGAACGCAGCCAGTTCATATGCCAGAAGCCGTCTATCGGAGCCAGTGTTCTGAGTAGGCATTTGAAGATACCAAAAAAAGTCATTTAGAATGTTCTTTGTTACAGTGCAGTGAGTGAAAATGATTTCCTAATCAAGCGCTGGGTGTACATTTCCCTACGGAAACCGCAGCATTGAACTGGTTCCAAAATGTAGCTTTGCGCATTCAATACTTAGCTACTGCCCATAATGCAAAGCGTTGAAGAAGAAATGTGCTGCTTACCTGTGCAAAGAAAGAAACAACCTTAAAGAAAATGTCTGAGGGACTTCAGTGTTGAGGAAGAGCATGAGTTCTTTGCCGCAGCTGAATGCGCTAAATTTCATCTGGTTTGGTTCTGTCATGTTTCCGTAGACTCGCCAAGATGAACGCTTTTAGGAAATCCTATACACTACTGTTTATGCTCTAAAAATATCTCTAAAATGACTTCGCTCGAGTAAATTCTGATGCTAAACACTCAGGACACTTTTGGAATACATTGGACGCAGCAGTATGGGAGGAATATTGACACGCTTTTTGTGGACTTTTATGGACCTTTCTGTCTCGGCCATAGACCTTCCATTATTTGAATAAGTCAGCAGACTCAAGCAAGAAGCCTCCCAGATCTCCAGATGCATTTGAGATATCAAAAAAGTACATAAACTAGAGAGTTGTTCAGCATATGGGGTGATAGAAAATGAAGGCTAATCATGTTTTGGGTGTAATCTAATTCCTTTAAAAGCTCCATTTTATTTAGTGCTGCTCAGGCATTTTGTTGTAACCATGTTCTGTTTCTGGACTTAAGGCATCGTAGAGAAGACTCCTCCTGTCCAAGGAAACACTAACCGGCGGTCTGTTAGTACCCTGAGACCCAGCGCCAAGGATGCATACATGTTGTTCCAGGTTAGTCCACCAGGAGGCAGTAACACGCCATTCAGTTTTCCTTCAATTCAAACTATCTGAATCAAACTGTCTAGTTTTATCATCCTAATTATGTGGCTTTTAAACCCTAACTGTGGTCAATGGTTCTTCAATAGCTGCTTGTCTTTTAGCCCCCTGGCTCTGGTTTCTCCCCCACACTGTCCCTCTGTGTGAGGATCTTTATTCCTTCAGCAGAGCTTAGTAACTCTACTGTTTCTGCAAGTTGGAAACAGCTTCCCATTGTATTGGATGCTTCTGCCCACAGGACCTGTGCCAGTTGGTGAATGCTGATGCCCCCTACTGGCTAGTGGGTATGACAGAAATGACTCGCACATTTGGGCTGGAGCTGCTGGAGTCTGTCCTAAATGATTTCCCTGCCGTTTTCCTACAGGTACGCCCTCCTCCTCTGTTTGAAACTGTTAATTTGGTGCTCATTTCTCCGCCTGCTTTTATTCAATGTCCTCTGCTGTCTTTGTTTGTCCCCCAGCACCAGGAGTTCAGCTTCCTGTTGAAGGAAAGAGTGTGCCCTCTGGTCATTAAGCTGTTTTCGCCCAACATCAAATTCAGGCAGGGCACCAGCACCGCCGTGCCACCAGCCCCTGTGGAGAAACCCTACTTCCCAATCTGCATGAGGTTACTGCGGGTGGTTTCAGTCCTCATTAAACACTTCTACAGCTTACTGGTGAGGGCTCAACCGCTAAGTTTTTTAAAAACTGACTGATTAAGTAATAAAGATTTTTCATAACCACAAGAATAATTCTCTTAATGGGTCGGATCTGTTTTAATTTGAAGGTCTAGTTCTATCTGGAGCTGATTTTAAGAAAAATAACCTCACTTATAATTGAGTAGAGTTGAACCTCCATGTTTCTTTAATTCATATTAAGTTTGTTCAACTCAAGAAAGGTCAGGACTTCATTAAAATCCTAAAACACAAGCAAAGTGAGCCTTAATGATCCTAGATGAACTGAAGGTTTTGTTTAGGGGTTTTGGTTCCTTTAAAACCATCAATGTTCTATAAAATCTTTCTGTTTTTTTTCTTGTCTCTTTCCCAGGTGACTGAATGTGAGATCTTCCTGTCTCTGCTAGTGAAGTTTCTAGATGGACTCAAAGCCTCAGTGGCTCAGAGCGGTGGCTGTAGAGTCAGTCCACAGGCTGTGTGTGCAGCTCACATTTATTATGGTAAACATGCCCGCATCCACAGACGCTGGCAGTCAGATGGAACCTGTTTTATTGTTGGAGATGTTTGTTTAGCAGGATGTAGCTACGCTGCTGAACCAGCTGCTGGTTTTAGCTTAGAATAGGTTATCAAATGTGCTTCTGGCTGGTTCCCTGGGTTGTTTTTAACAGATTACTCTTTTCCTTCTCCAGTTCTTTCTGTCAGTCTTATGACATGAAGCAGCACTCCACCAAGGTGTTCAGAGACATTGTTAACGCCCTGGGATCCTTCATCCAGTCCCTCTTTATTGTCCCAAATGCCGGCAATGCTGCTGCTGCCACTGCACCTGCTGGTTAGTTATTGCCTCCATAGTTACATTGGTTCCACAAATAGATCTCTGAAATCATCAGAAGCTCTTTGAAAGTTGAGATTTTAGAAGGAGTCTAAGTTCATTTGTTTAACGTCTCTCAAACAGTAAACAAATTGTCTTCTTTCTAGGGGGTTCAGGGTCAGGGACTCAGGGCACCGCTCAGGGTGGTCCGGGCACAGGAGGGGGCAGCAGTACCCTCACCACACAGGCTGCGTTCGAGTACCGTGGTACCTGGATCCCCCTCATGACTGTCAGTGTCCAGGGCAGTGCCAAGGCTACCTAGTAAGGGTTTTCTTAATGTTATTTTTAACCATAGACTGACAACGTGAGACAATGTTGTGCCAGTTTATAAATGGGAAAAAGTCAGAATTTGAGCTCAAAGAATTCTGACTTTTTCTAAGATTAATGGTGACTTTACGGAAGAGAATTACCATTAGGCGATCTCAGAAGTGTGGCAACTGAATTTTAAATTTTATTTTCCTCAGGTTTAACATGGGAAAAAAGTCAGAAATCGTGACTTTAGATCAAGCCCCTGACAGAATTCTGACACAAAAACTTCCTTTGACAGAAATCAGAAATCTGGACTTTTATTGTCAGAATTCAGTCAGAATTCTGAGAAAAAGTCAGAATTTCTGAGATTAAATCCAGAATTCTGACTTTTTTTTATTGTCAGAAATTCAGTCAGAATTTTCAGAAAAAGTTTTCCCATACTATACTGAAATAAAGGTAATAGGAAATCAGTTAACTTTTCCTCCAGAGTATTTTCAATCTCTTTCATCTAGAAATTTCAACTCACGCATTCATAGTTAAAAAAGTAGCCATGAGTTCATAAATCTATAAATGAACCTAGTTCAAGTTCATTTGATAAATTAGGTAAATTAAGCCACTCAGATTCTCCATCAATAGAACTTTTATATTTTAAATATCTGATAATAATACATAGAAAGAAATGGAAAATACTGGATGCAGTCACAGTATTCTGTATGTGCAGTAAAGCCTTTATTTAACCAAATTACACAGATCTTCAGAAACATTCAGGTACATTCAGGGCAGCTGGGAGTCATTTTGAACAGGGGATGCTGTGAACACTTTTATGTTTTTGTCATTTACACTTTAGTGCACGCTATCAGGGTCTGTTGTGTCACATGTTACTATAGATCCAAAGTCCTTTTAAGCAAACCATAAGGAAATAATTACATTATTATGCTATTTAAACGTTATTGAACAGTTCTCCAGAAATGCCTTTCGGGTGAATTTACCAGTCTGTTGGCGTGAGTGGGATACCTCTTTACTGGGCGACCACTAGCTTGCTTGACGATGCCATAACAACATAACTTCCATAAACTTGTGTTGATTAGGCCTCAAAAATATTAAAATAAAATCGAAATATATGTAATGGTAAATTAAAAAATTCAAAATAATTTCCTATAATATTCATATGAAATGTATAAATTGTGCAAAGTATTTTTAGTACTTTGTTTTTTTTTTTAAATCTCCCTTTTGCCACTAGGGGATGCTGCAGCACCCCCACTTCCCACAGCCATGGGTACATTTAGGTTCTGCTGAAAAGATCTATATTAAAAATGATTTTTTGCATTCAGTAGCAGTTATTTACAAAGATAGCTCGGATGCTTTAACTTTATGTTAAAATTGTGGTGGGGAGTGGCCTACTACTCGCTAAGGGGATGGGTTAAATGCAGAAAGATCATTTCGTTGCTTTGTATTTGTCAAAGTGTAAAGACAATAAAAAGCTTGATGTGTGGGTTTAAACTTGAATTGGACGCAGCTGACGTATGGATTTGTTTAAGTCCCGTTAGGCACAGTTTGCACAAAATGTGAGGAGTTTCTTTCTGTCTGAGTTAGTTCATCAAACTCTGCCCCACACTCTGCAAAACTGGCATCAGAAATATCAGTAGATGAGTCTGAACCGCATAGAGTAGCAGTCGACATGCTGCTCCGTCATTCTGGTTGCTGTATTATATGCCGTAAAACCTGACATTATCCAATGAAAAGGCATTGGGAGAGATTCCCTTCGAGTCAACATGTCGATGCAATCAACTGGTTTTGTCATCAATTGAACCTGAACGTGAGCTCTGTGTGTCGCTCATTATTCTCAGAGTCATTGTCGCTCTAGTTTATGATCATTACTTTAAAACTGGTCCTTTTAGTTCACTGTTCACCAGAAATATGAACGTATTCAGTGAACACCATTCATTGAACGCATTCATTCACAACACTGAACATTTATGCTGCATTTAAAAGCTGCAAATAGGACTGAAGCTATTAATTGATCATTAAAATAAACTTCACTCATTTAGTAATCGATTGAAAGTTAAGTTGAGTATGCAGATTCTATCACATGCAATTAGCTGAAAGAACAACCCACTAAACTTGAATTCTGCTGAAGCGTTTTGGTCCGTGAATATTCTCTATCTAGAACTTAATGTTTCAGCCTCACCTGGTTTTAATTCTCGATAAAATCAAAAAGGCCACTTTTGATATCTGATTTTAAACAAAACTGTCATCGAAAGATTAATACCTTGGCAAAATAACCATTAATTGCCATCTTCTTTAAATTCTAATAAGACTCAACAGAACAGAAAACAACTTTTAAAGACTTTATGGTTGACCTTCATGGCCCCTTTTAGCAAACATTAATTCAGAGGATCCATTGATTTCCTTTGACATGGTTTCCTGATCATGGTTATCTTTCCATCCAGGGGATAATAATAATAAGAGTTATTTGAGTAACAATCCTCTTACAAACATTAGCATTAAGTGGCACTCCTGGTAAAATATGTGAAAGTCCATTAAGGTTTTTTAGTAGCGTAAAACAGCAGGGTTTCATGCTGATGGAGATTTAAAATTCAACAGTGTGACTTCATAAATGTAGCGGATTTCAAATGAATCTTTAAAGTAATTCACCCCTCTGTGAGGTTGGAACTATAAACTTTGCCCAGACTAGTTAGAGGTGTCATTCGTTCACTCATAGTTTCATGGATCAGTTTTTTAGAAGTTCCATGAAACTTCTTTTAAGTAATACTGAAGTTTTAATAATACAAGTTTTGTGTAGATTGATTTTAAAAAGATTTTTGACAAAATCAGCATTTCCTTTGTTTTTTTTAATGCTGAGTGTGAACACAAAGTAGAATTTCAATGTGAGTTTATTTTAAATCTATAAAGGTGGAAATGATTTTCAGTTTTTTTAACAAAGGTAGAAATAAATATATCTGAGTCTAAACCAAAGTTTCCTTTTGATTTTAATACCCAAAAACATAAAGATACAATTAATAGGCTTCTATTGCTTTTGTTGGAGGAAATAATAAATCTAGATATCTGCTTTGCTGGTGAGTAAAACTAACTGTTCTCTGTTTAAACATCTGGTTTGGTCTTGACTTTTTCCCCCAGCTTGGAGATGTTGGACAAGGTTGAGCCTCCGTCCATCCCGGAGGGTTATGCCATGTCGGTGGCCTTCAGCGCCTTGCTCGACCTGGTGAGGGGCATCACCTCCATGATTGAAAGAGAACTAACCACAGAGGAGGAGGCAGCCGCAGAATTCAGGGAGACTCACCCTGAGCAGGAGTGGAAGCCAGAGGCAGGTGGGGAGAAGCATGTTTGGATTTCTCTGCAGATTTCTGGGGAAGGCTTGGGTTAGCGTTAGAGGAAATTACACTTAGTTATGTTCCCAGTCTCTCCAAAAGAGTAAAAGGCATGAGCATTTCTATACATTTAGAAACTTCTAAGACTTGTTTACATTTAATATTAACATAGAAGCACATCTTAATTCTCCAACTCATTAAAAATTCAGACTTGTTTGCTTCTCAGGGTCCCACCTGGTTTGGGAGGAGATGGTCAATGCCAGCTGGTGTGGCCTCCTGGCTGCCCTGTCACTGCTGCTGGATGCCAGGTATAAAAAAGAAGAATCATGTTTACTTTTAGATATTGAAACAGGAAATAATCTGCACACGTTTTATATATATATATATATATATCAGGGTTCCCACGGGTCCTTAAAAAGTCTTAAAAGGTACTGAATTCTTCAAAATAAAACTAAGGCCTTACTTTGGTATTAAGAGGAAATGTCTTTCCTAGGTCTTAAGTTTTACTTTGAACATCATAAATAGGTTATTTTTTTATTATAATTTATTTTTGTAATCTAAATAAAACATTTCAAATTGACCTTTTTTTTTTTATTAAAAGAAAATAATTATTGGTTCCGTCCCCGATAGCGGAACCAATAAAAGCTGCTTATTGGCGGCCGGGACATTTGGGGAGAGATGCGCCATTTACTTTTTGTCTGGAAAATATGAGCAAGTGTAAAATGTAAGCGAACATTGCAGTTTATCCAGCCAAAAGAGTTTTTCTCCATGGTTAAAACCAGGAACATACATGAGGCTCAGTGGATTTTGTGCAAGAAAGTTTATTCAAGCTGCGGAGCGATGAGAACATAAAGGCAGTGGAGTACACATGCGCAACACAAAGCGTCAAAATGGGGTTACTCTGGGAGAAACAGTCGGTATGTCTCAGTTTTATTCCACCCTTGTCTCTGCAACGCCTCCACTTATCATCAAAATCAAACATACTAAGAAAACCATACAAAGAAAATAGCTGCAAAAAGACTTAGCACTGGTTATGTGGGGCTTTAAAACTGATTTGTTTTGTT
>JAGKQL010000036.1:973197-992457 GCA_018398635.1 Cyprinodon brontotheroides
TACCTGGCTCTGTGTGTGGATTGAACTCAGTCACACAGCTTAACTATTCTGAGATGGTCTTCAGATGGCCAATTGTGATCCCAGCTGACACATTTAAACTAAAATCCACCCCATCTACACACGTCCACTCAGTTTGGATTGGTAGTCCTTAATGTTTTAGCCATAAATGCGATGAAAAACCTGTAATGGAAGCTATTTTAGTCTGATTTCATGTTTATAATCGCATTACGGACTCTGCTGTTCTGTTGTGGTTGGCTCGATATCTGTGTCTAGATCACAGCTGCACCTCCACAGGAGTAAGAGCCGCTCAGCGCCAGGGGATGTAAATCTATATAAGCAGCCAGGAAATTAGAAAAGCATCCAGAAAGTTCAGCTCCTGCAGGAAAAATTTAAATAGACCTCAATTGATCCCAGGAAAATGTTCAGGCTGTAGGGATCTGGTTCGCAGGTGTTCTCTGGACTTACTGACTGTGAATCTAAACAGGTTCTGACCACAGCAGTCATGACGGATCTGCCGGTCATCTCCAACATCCTGTCCAGACTGTTCGAAAGCTCCCAGTAAGAGTTTGTCTTTTTTTAGAGAAAGTTTAATTATAATCCAACCTAACTTGATTTTATGGTGCATTTATTTCATTATTTTTTGTGTTTAGCTTCAACTGAATTAGTTACAGTTTAAGTTTTGTCTCTAAAAACATATTTAGGATTAGAAGTTATGAGACGCCCCTTTCATTAAAGTTAACTGCAGTTTTTATTTTTTTATTGGGGCGTCGTTTTGTTGCATTAAGAACTGTGGCTAATGTTATAAAGCATAAATGTTTTTAACATGTGATTTTAGGTACCTGGATGACGTGTCTTTGCACCACTTGATCAATGCCCTCTGCTCCCTCTCTCTGGAGGCCATGGAAATGGCTTATGGAAATAATAAGGTGAAAAAAAAAATTTTATTTTTTACTACTTGTTCTTGTTTTGCCTTCATGTTGCTTAAATGAATCTAATTGTTCCTTTTTGCCAATTTGATTTCTCTATCTGGTTGTGGTTTAGGAACCGTCTCTGTTCGCTGTTGCTAAGTTGCTGGAAACCGGCCTTGTCAACATGGACCGCATTGAGATCCTGTGGAGACCCCTGACTGGACACCTGTTAGAGGTAACCTTTACCAGACGATGGAGCTCACTGGCTGCTGAGACTCCGAATCAGACATGTTTCCAGATTAACAGATTCATCATTGAATTTAATTCTGGTTAATTTGATTAGTTCAGCAGAAATGTAAATGTGTATAATTACCCTCAGTGATGTTTTCATATTTTGAAGACTTGTGGCAGCAGCATGATTAGCCTCATTTTCTACTCACCCCCATGCTGAACAACACTCTGGAGTACTTTTTGATATCTCAAATGCATCTGGAGATCTGGGAGGCTTCTTGGTGTCTGCTGACATTCAAAATAATGGAGGTCTCAGTGGCGATCCTCGGCAGGTCCATAAGTCCACAAAACGCAAGCAATATGCCCCTCCATACTGCCTCGCCCCAATGTATTCCAAGTGTCCTGAGCGGGTAGCGCCGTAATAATTTACTCGAAACCAACTCATTTAGAATGTTTTTAGAGCATAAACAGTAGTGTATAGATTTCCTAAAAGCTGCTTCCAAGAAGTTCAATGCAGAGTTCACGGAAACGCCGCAGACCAAACCAGATGAAAGTGCGCATGCATTCAGCGCCTGCTCTCAGCCGAGCAATGCAAGCCGTAGGAAGAAGAAATGTGCTGCTTACCTGTGCAAAAGAAAGAAACAACGAAAAGAAAATGTCTGAGGACTTCAGTGTTGAGGAAGAGTCTTGAGTGCCTTTGGTCGCAGCTTAAAGGGAGAAGTTCGGCTTTTTAACACTTTTTAGCCCATTTTCTGTAGTGTCCAGGATGAAATCAATGATTCGACACCAAAAATTTTGACAATTGGTCCTTGTCTCTCGTTTTTTGGCTCATTTAGAATCCACCCCCCTGGCTGCTTTTTAGAATGGCTTCCATAGAGCATGTCCGGAGTAACAACCTTAAAACAACCTTAAACGCTTTTTAAAATATGTTACTCAACCGGGTCGCCAGCGCTGTTCAATGACGCTCCAAAAAAAAGTTTTCGCGGAAGAAAAACATCTTCTGTAGTGTTTTATTTAGCATTTTGTAAATCCCATTGAGTTCTGTTGAATAGTCGATATTCCGCCGCGCTGCCACCGGAACGGAAATGGGGCCTGCTTTTACACAGTTGTAGTCTTTCGCTTCACTTCTGTGTACCCGGACGCCGTCAGGTGCTAAACGCCTCTGTTAAACACGCCTTTAAAAACTCTGAAAATGGAATACCTAAAAGGTGGATCTCTCTGATTCTCGACGTCAAACTTCTCCTTTAATGCGCACTTTCGCTCTTGGTTCTGGTTCCGCGCATGTTTCCTCCTAGCATCGTGGAACGCCGCTTTTGGGAAATCCTATACACTACTGTTTATGCTCTTAAAAACATTCTAAAATGACTTAGTTTCGAAGTAAATTCTGATGCTACCCACCTCAGGACACTTTGGAATACATTGGATGAGCAGTATGGGAGGGAATAAGTTGACACGTCTTTTGTCGACTTTTATGGACCTTTCTGCCTCGGCTATAGAACCTCCATTATTTGAATGTCAGCGATAACAGCAAGAGTAGCTTCTCCCAGATCTCCAGATGCATTTGAGATATCAAAAAAAGTACTCACAGGAGTGTTGTTCAGCATGGGGGTGAGTAGAAAATGAAAGGCTAATCATGTTTTGGGTGTACTTCTCCTCCTTAATGTTTACATTGACAGAGCCAAAGGCTGCAAGGTCTTATAGAAAGAATAGGCTGCATGATATATTAGGTCCCATAAGTAAAACTAGGCAGCTATAGATAGATATTTATTTCCATTTTGTTGTCATCTGTTGTGTGAAGGAGAGCAGATGTAAAGTTAAAAGCGAGTGTTGCCCTTGTCCTCTGAGAAAGTTGCAAGTACCCAGTTTGATCCACACAGCCTGCACTCTGGGTCCCTGAGCATGAGCCTTAACCCCACACTGCTTCCTGGGCGCCACACAATGGCAGCCCACTGCTCCCCAAGGGGGAGCGGTTAAATGCAGAGTTAAATTTCTCCAGCATGAGATTAATTAAGTAAAATTATTATTAAAGTTACTATATTTATATTAATATATTAACTCTATAAAGGTTTAGACGTATCCTAAAGTCTCTGATTGCATGAATAAGTCTCTCACTATGAGAAACAACTGTTAAAGATCCAGCTACTAGCTACATACGACTCCTGAAGAGAGACGGGTGCTTGAAGACCAGGTGGAGCTTTGAAGTACTGTATTTTCGCCTTTTACCCATAAGGCGCGACCGCATTCTCAAAAGGCGCAGTCTCAGTTATGTGTGTCATTTCTGTATTTAACACACACATAAGGAGCACCGGACTATAGGGCGCAGGTTTTATATATACTGGTACATGTCCTCTATTACGCTTAAATACCTCTACTGCGTGATTTAAAATAGAGCGGGTGCTTTTAAAACTGAGTATGATTGTGCTTTATTCATGTATTTATTACAAAGTATTAATCAAACCCATCAAAGTCATCATCCTCTGTTTCTGAATTAAACAGCTGGCGCTAAATCAGACATGCCACTTCCCCTTCTTCGCTGTCAGAGTCACTTTCGCGTGCGGGCGGCTCCTCGGAAATGATGCTCGCTTTTAAAGCTCGAACAACAGTGCCAGCAGACACGTTAGTCCAAGCATCAACAATCCATCCGCCGAAACAGGTGGCGTGAATCTTGCCCTGAGCTGCCTTCCACTTTTAGTGAAACTGTGGTCTCCGTCTGTCATCCATCGCCTCCCACGCCGTATGCTGCCTTACTTTGAACGGCCGGTTCACTACCGATGTCGAAAGCGGTTAAAGTTCCTTTGTCAGACCTCCGGGATAACAGCGAGCACAGCGTTCATTTGTTTCCCCATGTTTTTCACATCGGCTGTGAGATGGGCATGCAGCGCATGGTGATGCGTGAAAAAAACCACCTGGTCTCCTCACATACACCTCCCTCAGCCACGCCATCATCCTCATCCTCATCCATCCAGCCCTTTTTCATTTGCCTTAATAACGGCTCCAGCTGGAAAAGTCTTTTTAGGCAAAGTCTTTCTTTTAAAAATCACCATAGGCTGCAGTTTCTGTCCATTTGCCATTTTCAGGGTTGTTAAGACAACAATGTTCTGCATAAAGCACATAGCTGTTCTTTTATACACAATCCACGCCCACACTTCCCCCTTTAACGTTCTCATGGTGGTCTCAACAACGTCCGCAGGAACAACACACACAGGGCACACCGCACTATAGAGCGCGCCGCACATTTTGAGGAAAAAAGGACGTTTATATGCGGCTTATAGTCGCAAAAATACGGTAGGTTTTATCATCCAGGGGCAAAGAGGCTCCTTCAACATGCCTTTTACTTTTAGCTGACTTCCACTTAGAAACAAACACGTGATTAGGTTTTAATAAATCAGCTGTCTGAACAGTTTATATGGAGGCATCAAAGAGCACAAACCCAGCACTTTTAGAACAACAGCTGGGTTAGATTCTACACATGCTGTAGGAGCGTTCAGTCAGAAATGCAAAGCAAAGGTTCAGATCAAAGCCCGTTTATGTTTTAGAACAGTCCAGTCGAAGTCCAGATGAGAACCTGCTCAGACTGAACTTGTGCTACTTCATGAAGACCTTTTGCAGTGAAAGAGGGCTCTTCAAAGCTTGACTAATTAAGCTTTCAAATAAAATTGGTAGAGTCACAACTAAAACAGTAAGTTAATCTACCAAGAAGTGGCCTGAATACGAATGATCTAAGAGACAGAAGTCCTCATAAACTACATTAATGTTTATTTTTGTAACAAGACAGAATGTGCAGGAGGTGGCAGGTACTGTATGAGATGTGTTTTTTTTATGCAAACATTCTTATATTTGGACATCTTTATCATTGAAGGGTATCTTTACATTTTCCTTATCTCCCCTCTCTTTTGCACACGTGTTTGTTTTGCAGAAGGTAAGCTAAGAATCCTCAAACCTCTTTCTCCTGCCAATCTCTCTCTCTCTCTCTGTCTATCTGACATAAACATGTTTGGTCGAAGATCTGAGCTGAATGTCAGAAACGTGTCCACAGTTTGTTTGCAGTGTTAACCTGTGATTTATCACAACTCAAGAATCTAAAGCTGCACCTTCAAAGTCTGTTTCTTTCCCTGCGTGCTTATTCAAATCCAGTGCTTTCATAGTTTGAAAAACATTGTCAAAGCTCTCACTTTGACCTTCATGTATTATTTTCCAAATGCAGATTATGATGTTAAGCTTTATGTGGACACAAAATGATACACATGGATCATCTGGATTCTGAATTTATGCTTCTATTGCTTAAACAAATGTACCCTTAAAATTACAGTGGTAAATAAAGCAATGTATTCTTCCTCTGCTTATCCGGGCCTCTCCATGTGTATCTGTATGTTGCCCTGTAAATAACATCATCTTCCCTCACAGGTTGTCGTTTTCCTCATTCGTCTGCTCTCTTCATGTCTTTCTGTAGGTCTGCCAGCACCCAAACTCCAGGATGAGGGAGTGGGGGGCTGAGGCACTGACGGCACTAATCAAAGCAGGGCTTTCCTATAAACACGACCCCCCCTTGTCACAGAATCAGGTAACGCTCAAAAGCTGCACCTTTTGTTTTTTTTTTTTACAAACAAAATCTAACATTGTGAAGAAATATTCACTAAATATATAAAGCTGCACATTTTTAATGTAAAAAAAATATCTGTTTTCCACCTCTGTCCTTCAAATTGGCTGTTTGCGATGCTGACATTTAGGAAATCTCCGCCGTCACATTGTAACCATGGCGAATATTTGTCTGCCAGCTGCTGGAAATGAGATAAGAAATGTTGCAGTTGTCAGACTCTGTGACCTCTAGCTTACTGAGACAGATGAAGGTGATAACGGTTTATATAAAGCAGGACTGACAAACCGTCTGCAGGTTTGAAAAATCTAAATTAGATCTTTGGAGAAAATTGAAATGCTTATAAGCCACGCCCATTTCAGCATTCACTCTATCTGGCACTGCTCTGTCTCACACTCCTGATCAAGCCTGTTCATCTTTAATATTTTTTTTTTACAGCATTAGATCAGAAGGTTACTGTCTTGCCATGGACTTGGCAGCTTCTGCCATCTTTATTTTATATAAAGCTATGTGATCCATCCTATTTTAGCCTTCCCATTTTACTGCTCACACTGGTTACAGGTTTGTGACGCCCCCCTGTATTGGGTAACATTCAGGGCTCGATGTTAACCATCGGCCGATCTCCCAGGGCAAGTAGTTTTTATTGTCGGGAGAGTACACATTTCATTGCATTTGCCCGCCGTGCAAAAAAAATTATTTATCACTCAAAATTACTTTAAAATCACCGACATTCTCTGAAAACGACCCACAGGCGTTGCCGGGGCCATCTATGTTGTTTTGTATACATTCTCGCCTGGTTTGAAAAAGCCGGGTGATTTTCCGCCAGATGCGCGTGATTTTTGTCCACCTAGCGGTAATTTTGATGTAGTTACCAAAACGACAAACAAGCTAGAAAGCGCTATCATATGGCAGTCTTCTGTACAGTGATGCAGGTCATACATTAAAAAATGTTCATTAAATTTTTTTCTCTCAGACATTGGAGAGGTGCATTTTATAGAGCTAAACATGTTAAATTGGTGAACTGTTATGTTATTATTATTGTCCTGTTGCTGCATTTATTTTGTCAGGGAAAACTAATCCTGAGTCAGTTAAAAGTCAGGAAATTCTGAAATGATGTAAGACTGTGGAAACCCTGAATAAAATAACTATTTATAATGATTCTCTAGAAAAGTCACATTATATTAGTATTATCTTGTATAAACATACCGTTGACTCTAAAATAAAAGTTATTCATTTGTGACATTGACTTCTGTCTTGTGATTTATCTTAAGTTTTTAACCTGTCAAGTTTTTTTTAGATTTTTAACATTACAATTGATATTTTTCCAAGCACACAACAGTTTAAAGCAAAGTGTAGTTTGAAAAGAATGTGCAGGAAGGATTGAAAAGCATGTTAACACGGTAATGTAGGCTTGAGTTCATTATCTGATGCATGCATATACACTAGCCTGGGTGCCATTCCGAACTTAGTCCGCCCACAACGCGTTTGAGGTCGGGAAGTTAGGTCTGGCATTGCTCAATAGTAGCGCAGACAAGTATGCTAGCACAATATCTGGCGGGCCAATCAAATTGTCAGGGCGGGCTTTTATACAATGATGGACAGATGATCAACAGTAACGTAATCAACCACGTGACCAAAGCGCGGCAGGTGACAACAACAATGGCTGCCGCTGGAGAGTTTAGGTGAGTAGATTCTGCTATTAGGTCTGTTCTAGAAGATATTCGACAGCAAATTAATTTTAAAAAGAGGAACAGAGAAACGCGATCAAGTCTCATCTTCTTATTCTAGGCGTGAAACTGTGCGCTTTGATTTTTGTTGACAACAACTATGCCTCGCTTAACATACGTCACGCTGCCTCCGTTGCTCTTATTGGTTGTAGGTCTATCCAATTGAGTGCAGAGGCATTTTTTTCCTGGTTCGTTCGACAAAACAAGCCCCATAATCACAGCTCTATGGAGCAGCATCAGACTCAGATTCTGACTAGAATTGAGTAGGACTACGTCAGGCTACATATACACACCAGGAACCTGTAAACTTAAAAAATAATGAATTACAAAAAACATTTAAAAAACAAACATGTTTCATTGATATATATACAAAAATGATTATTAGGAACCATATTTATCAAACATTATACTGGGCAAGTAAAAATTTTTTCTGGGCAAATGAAATGTGAAAGTCACTTGCCCAAAGGGCAAGTGGTAAAAATCCTTAACGTCAACCCCTGACATTGGTTGAAGTGTTCTTTTTTAGTCGGGATCAGTCAGATAATCTCAAGGCATAAAGAACAGCTGTATTTTTTCCACATCTTACTGCAGTGATAGTTAAGGTGTTAATATGAAACAGGAATCCTTTAGATTTAATCTGCCTGACAATGTTTCATCTATGTGTCCCTGTTTTTCCCCGACCCTGGTCTCGTCCCCCCTCTGCATGTATTAAGTAGGCTAAAGATCGACTTGTCATTGCATCACTTTCTGTGGCTTTTTTAATTACTGAATTTATAGAGAAAAGTTAATTTTGGTTATTTCTCAGAATAACTTCTCTGCTTCCTTCTCACCTCCAAGCGGCTGCAGCTGCTGCTGCTCAACCCCCTGAAGGAGTTGTCCAATGTGTTACACGGAGACATCCGGCAGAAGCAGCTGGAGTGTGTCCTTCAGATCCTGCAGAGTCAGGGCGACAGCCTCGGGCCTGGCTGGCCTCTCGTATTGGGCGTCATTGGAGCAATTCGCAACGATCAAGGGTAAGAGCGTCCGACCCCTGGAGCGGTTATACTGCCTGCTGACGTTTTTATTCCGACAAACCTGTGACTGCTGTTCTTTTTCAGTGAATCGTTGATCCGAACCGCCTTCCAGTGCCTGCAGTTGGTCGTGACAGACTTTCTCCCCACAATGCCTTGCACGTGCCTCCAGATTGTGGTGGATGTAGCCGGCAGCTTCGGCCTTCAGAACCAGGAGCTCAACATCAGTCTTACCTCCATCGGCCTTCTGGTGAGCTCACTCTTCACAACATGGTTTCTAATTTCAGAGAGCAGAAAAAGCAGCTAAATCATCTTGTTCAACATATTCCTCTCCAGTTCTCAATCCATTTTTTTCCCACCAACAGTGGAACATTTCCGACTACTTCTTCCAAAGAGGCGAGACCATCACCCTGGAGTTGGAGAGAGAGGAGGAGGCTCTACAGAAGCAGGCTCAGGAGAAAGGAGAAACCCTGAACAGGCCCTTCCACCCTGCTCCCCCCTTCGACTGCCTGTGGTTGTGCTTGTACGCTAAGCTTGGCGAGCTGTGCGTCGACCCACGGCCTGCTGTACGTAAAAGTGCAGGGCAGACATTGTTCTCCACCATCGCTGCCCACGGGACCCTTCTGCAACAGCCAACCTGGCATATCGTGGTCTGGAAGGTAGGATTTAACCGCTTTATGAGGTTCTTAGTCCGGTCAGAGGGAATGATCAATAGATCGTTATCTATACCTTAAACTAATTTGCAGTGATTTAATGAATTTAGATTTAATCAGAAAAAAAATTATAATTTTTGTTGCGATCACAGAGTCAGAGAGCGGCCGTTTTTGCCCACATATAGCAACATCTCACTCCTGACATCTTCCAGCAGTGACGTCACGGTGCGGTCAACCTAGCGCCATTCTCTCCGCTTTACAAGCAAAATCAATGGGAACTACTGGAAAAACCTGCAATCAACAATTATGTAAGATTTCCAGAGGACTTCACCATTGAAATTCACCAGAGCTATAGTGAAAAAACTGACAATGCCCACAGGCATGGCTGCAGGATGTTGGAATACATCGGGTAAAAGTAAAAAAAGAGTTATTCCACCTTTCTGATTCCTGATCCTCCACGGACCGGGTTGGTCGTTGGATCGCCAACTTGAAGAGGGAGGATTTGCCATCGAACTTCTGGCCAGAGAAAAAAAAAGTTAATATGTTGCCAACATTTGGAAGAAGAATGTTTTCAAGATGACTTGGATAATAGCACATTGTGACAAACACCAGATACAGCACTGGGACTTGATCAACAGCCCATACTAATAATCACCGTGACGCACACAAACCAGTAGGTAGCAGTAGTATTGTTTGTTCTTTGACAAACATGGATGCCTCCAGTAAAAGCACATTCAAAGGAAAATTACTCTCAATTAGAAACACTGATCATTTATGGAACAGTATTTAATAATTTCATATTTAAAGAGCTTTCAGAAGTTTGAATTCTGAATATGAGCGAATTTTCCTTTAAAACAATTAAAAATATTTCCAAAGATTTAGATCACAGCTAAATTTTGGCTTACAGCAGAAAAAAGACTTTATTCATGTAATCAATGACATTATCAACCAGGCCCCCGGAGCCATATTTGACCTGCAAGATCATTCAGAAGGTCTGCAGCAGCTGGAAGGTTTATCTTTTTAACAGAAAAGAAGATAAAACCTCCCCATTAAAAAAAAAGATCACTGCTGGCATTTGTTCAAGTTATTGGTTTTTAACTTTGACCTACTTTGTATCTGAGGTTCCTAAATCAGATTATATGGCCTAGTCAAAGTCCAAACCTAAAACTATCGGTAAACTCTTTGTACCTGTCCTTTGATGCATTGTTTTTCCTATGACTTCACAGAAACACCCTGCATATTAATCGCTGTATCACATAAAATAACTAAATACATTGAAGGTTTTGTTTGTCGTGCAGAAAAGTGAGGGGGCAAAGTTTTTAGAAGGTATTTTATATCATTCTGGATCTCGTGCACTTTTGAGAAACAACATTTCTTCCTAAAGTGTATTTCGCCAGCAGCTCTCTTCAGCTGCTTTAAAAGCAGCAGGTTAACTTCAATCTTTTGTCATTTTTGTTTCTGGGAACCACTCACCGGATAAACGTTTTAGATCCAGCTGTTTGCACCGGTGAGTTGCACCATCTCCTTAAGCCTCCTCACCACCAACCCTCCCCTCATCTATAATAGCACTAAGCTGTGCTGATCGGGGATGCGATCCCGTCTCAGTCGGCATTGCGGGCTCTCGTGTCTCATCTGCGTCTCCCTCTCACTCCATGCTGCCCCGTCTCTCTGCCTGCCACTAACTGGTGGTTACACCACCTCTGTGTGCACCGTCTATGTGCAGTTAATTTTTCTGTTGACTTTGTGATTTTTGGTGATCCCTTTGTTTTCACACGCTAACGTGTGGTTCTCTTTATTTCTTAAAGGCACACTTTGACAAATTGTTTGACTGCAACATCAAACACCCTGATAGCCTAACAGCAGCTTTAAAGTTTCCTTTTTCTTTCTCAAAGTGGGCCTTTAAATCATGCTTTTAACGTGGCTTTGCCAGATTTGAAATGGAAAATGTTTTCTTTGTGGGGTGATTTTTATTTTTATTTTTTTTTTTAATAAAAAGGGAACTCTTTGTCTCCACAGGCAGAATGGGTTGCCTTAAACTACGTGCCCTTTGCTGAGCGCTCCCTGGAGGTGGTGGTGGACCTTTACCATAAAACGGCGTGCCACAAAGCTGTCATCAATGAAAAAGTGCTGCAAAGCATCATTAAGGTATTTATGCTCCGTCAGTTTCCAGCCAGTTAAATAAACCGTTTTAAAACAGATGAATGAAACGTGTCTAAGATAAACGATCTAGTTTATGAGCAATGATAAAGGATTTATTAAGTTTACAATAAGGTTTCTGCTTAGAAAGTAAACCATATTGGTTGGAGTTTTGACGTTTAGGGAATATGACTACAGAGCTCTTTTTTCTGCATGTTAGGCCATGCTAAAGGCTGCTGTTGAGCTTTTTAGATTTGTATCGAACCCTTTTTATATCTACTTTCTTTTTTCTGAACATAGTTTTTCTGCAATTACATTAAATCTGCAATCTGATTTAACATTTGCTAACTTTCAGAGTTTTAAAAGAAACTGATCCAGCCTTAAACAACAGATGCCAAACAATTAGCTTAAACATACAGCCTGCTTTAGAACCTCACTACTGTGTTATTGATTGAGATAAAAAAAAGTGGATACCAGATAATAATACTGCCCTTATGGTTAATATCTGATATCTGACATCACTTGTCTCTTCAATGAAACACCCACTATCCTTTGCTTTATGCTTTTAATGTGACCAAACATGCAACACTTGATCATATCTCCTCCCTTCCCCTCAATAGCAACAGGTGAAAATAAACAGCTGTGGTTAATATGGGCCCCGTGTAGGTACCCAGATCTGCTCTAGGTCCTGCATATACCAGTGACGTTACGCTACATGATTGGCTAAACATTGCCACATGATGTAAAACATAGTGGTTGTCCAGACAATGATAACATCACGCAGCGTTTAACATATAGTTAATAATATGTTGAGACTCCAAAACGGATTAGATTCATAAGAAACGGGTGCAATACAGTTTGTCTGAGTGGAGTTTCCATATGTTAACGTCATAAGAAGGTGCAGGGCCCCGAGCAGATCTAGTACCTAAACCAATTTCACTTATCGGACTGATACTGATGCTAAAGTTATCGAGCATCCACACTATGGGTGTTAATCACACCCATCATGGCTATTTGATTCAGAGTATCGCATTTCCTGACCCAATGATTTGGATTATTTTCGATACTCAAGAATACACTAAGATACGGATTTGATTAATTGATAATTTTTTTTTATACACCTTAAAGGCAAAAACAAAGTTTCAAGTTTGAAATAAATCAATGAAAGCTGTAATATCGCGTTTATGCATTTTTTAGTGAAACAACAGCAAATAACAGAAGAAGAAAAGTTGCATCAAAAATACTGCAGAAAAATCAGTGCAATCAGTGCAATGTGTAATAAGCTGCTCCAGACGCCCCGCCTCCACAGACGCTCACGCTGCTCCTCTCCCAAATTGTAGCTGACCGCAAACAGTGCCGCGAGACAGGGAGGCCAGCTTGTTTTGTTTTTATGACCCAAAATTGCGGAAAATGTCCTCAAGAAGTTTGACCCGCTAGAAGAGCCGTAGGTGCGCGAGAACGCTGGGACCCTTTTTTTCAACCTGATCCTCGCCGCTTTTTGGCGCCCCTCACGCCCTCCGGGCCGCCGGACTAAACTCTCGCCCACACCCTCGCCGCCTCGCCGTATCTAGACCTTAGCCAGTGTGTAGCACAGACCACGCTTCAATATTGAGCATAAATCAAAAAAAACTGTGTCAAGCTCACTGCAACACACTGCTGTAAGAGGATAACCAGGGAGCGAGGTAGGAGGGCAAAATAGGTTTAGCCGCCAAACCGCAGCACAGGAGGGAGAATTACGCCCAGGAGCAAATGGATACAAATAGACCGAGGAAAAAAAAAAAAACATGAATCTATCTCTTGGGCGGACGCAGTCGATGCATGGGATCGTCGGGCTGTTGGATCGATGCACGCATACCAAAACGCATTATTATTTACACCCCTAATCCACACCCAAGAGGTTAAGGATTAAATGTCTTTCTGTCCAGTTTTATTGGCTTAATGGAGTCCGTTTTCTCTGTGTATATTTAAAACAAACCAAAGGATTGATATTAGCAGCGATACTATGAAAGTATTGATACCCAAACCTTGTATCCAGATATAGTAATCAGTTGGCATGGTATCCATACTTAAAACATGCATTAAAATTATTTTGCCATTAATTTTAAATGTATAAACTATTTGCATATTGAAATAATATTTCAAATTTGAAATATTGTCAAATGTTGTTATATTCGGGTTATTTATTCTGCATTTATGTGCACTGCTATTTAACTAATAGAAGCTGTGATTCTGCTGAGAAAGCACGTTCCACTTTGAAGTTATGGATTTTTTAATGCCTTTAATTATTTGGCATACTTTTATTCCTATGATATTGGGTATTGAATATTTTCCTGGGTATGGATACTGACTTCGGGTTGTGGCTCGGTTCATTCTTCTGTCCTTTTATTAAGATAATCTTTTTGCTTGTTGCTGCCATAAGCTTCTTTAATTCATCAATTCATATTTCTATAGCACCAATTCACAACACACGTCATCTCAAGGCACTTTTACAGTTCACTCAGATCATCCAGTCAAAGTGATTCAAAGTTTTCTATCTGTTGAAAACCAGTTGATTGCATCGTAACTCATTGACTTCTTCAGCAATCCCTCACACTCAAGCATGCTTTTTGTAGCCATACAATGGAGAGGAAAAACCTCCCCTTTAACAGGAAGAAACCTCCAGCAGAACCAGGCTCAGTGTGAGCGCCATCTGCTGAGGCTGACTGGGGTTCAAGGGAGACAGAAGCAGAGATACAAAATAAGCATAGATACAAAGGCAACTGTCAACCAGCTCCACGGCGCCCCTGTCCAGCAAACACACAGCCAGGCAGACGACCAGCTCCTCAGCCAGCTCCCATGTCAGAGTGATCTAAGAGAGCACATCCAGTTGGGGTCACAGTCAGAGAAACAGGACTACACTGGAAAACAGGCCAAGCTCCAACATCTAGAAACAAAGGACTTGATGGCAGCAGCAGCTGATATTTCTCTCCAGGATGGAGTCACAGCCAAACAGGAACAGACCAGATGAAGCTACCATGAGAAAAAGCAGAGAGAGCAGAACGTTAGAGATTGAACTAACAGATTCTGCAGAGTGGGAGAATAGAGATAGAATGAAGCAGAATGATGAAAAAGGGGTCCCTTATGTCCTCCTGCAGTCTAAGCCTATAGCAGCAGAACTATAGAGATAGCTCAGGATAACCTGAGCCACTCTTAACTATAAGCTTTATCAAAAAGCAAAGTTTTAAGCCTAGTCTTAAAAGTAGACAGGGTGTCTGCCTCACGGACTAAAACTGGTAGTTGGTTCCACAGGAGAGGAGCCTGATAACTAAAAAAAGATCTGCCTCCCATTCTACTTTTAGAAATTTAGAACCACTAGTAAAACCTGCAGATTGGAGAGTGAAGTGCTCTGTTAGGAACATAAGGAACAATCTGTGATCTCTGATATCAGATGGAGCTTGGCCATTTAAGGCTTTTATATGTGAGGAGAAAGATTTTATGGATTTAATCCTCTTTCTTTTGATTGTGTGACAGTTATCCGTTTTTTAGCTAAATAAAAATGGATTAAGAATGATGAATCATTTCAGAGTTTGTTCACTCCACTGCCTTTGGGCCTATTTTACACTCCTTCTTTCTGACGTCATGATTTTATCACAGGCATAAACATCCTGCATGTTGCACATAGAAAATGTGGCTTTTCCTTTGGAAATCTGTATCTTATAAGAAAGAGAGAATTTTCTCAAACAAATGGTGTTCCTTGTTTATTATCTTCTATCCTTTAATTTCTCATTAACTGATCCAAACATTAATACCAGTTTCATGTATAGATAAGCGAGATATCCCAAAGTTATTAAGATTTCACTGGACTTTTGTTTCTAAGATTGAATTTGGTTCAAACAAACTTGGAAACAAAGTCCAGTGGATTGTTTTTTACTTTTTTTGGGATGACTATGACCAGGATGATTGAGAATCTTCACCAGCATTTTTAAGATAGTATTTATTTTAGAAGATTAAACTGTGATCTGCTGTTTCTTCCTCTCCTAGACTCTTAGAATGCCCTTGGGTTTGAAGTACGCCTGTCCATCAGAGAGTACCTGGAAGCTGGCCGTTTCCTCTCTGCTGAAGGTGCTGTCTATCGGGTTGCCTGTTGCACGCCAGCATGCCTCGTCTGGAAAGTTCGATTCTATGTGGCCAGAGTTGGCCAATGCCTTTGAAGACTTTCTTTTCACCAAAAGGTAGGTTATCTCCAAGCCCGGCTGAAGAAGAGGGCCAGGATTCAGGCGGTTCCTGTTTTGTGCTAATCGTGTGTGTTTTACAGCACTGCCCCTGATAATCTGTCCATTCAGGAGTTCCAGCAGAATGAGTCTGTTGATGTTGAGGTTTGCGTGTTTCATTGATTCATAGATAATGTCCGAAAGCATTTAGCCTTCCCCTTTCAATTGCAATTTTCTCCTTCCTTTTAGGTGGTCCAGTTGATCAGTACAGAGATTTTACCATTTGCCAACTTCATCCCCAAAGACTTTGTTGGTCAGATCATGACTATGCTCAATAAGGGCTCCATTCACTCCCAAGCTCCATCCTTCACAGGTAATAATAAAGTCAGGTGATAGAGCTCATCCCTTCTGCCTCCCTAAGTTATGATGTTTTAAAAAACCTCAGATGTGCAGTCTTAGTGGCACTCGCCCTAAGACAGCAGTCAGCTTTGCTCCACAGACGCTGAGGTTGTTTTATTCCACAGAGGCTGAGATCGATGTGCGGATGAGGGAAGAGTTTTCGAAGGTGTGCTTTGAGACGTTGCTCCAGTTTTCCTTTAGCAACAAAGTGTCCACCCCTCAGGAGGGCTACATCTCTCGAATGGCGCTGTCCGTGCTCCTAAAGAGGGCCCAGGATGTTCTCCGGCGCTACGTAGAGGATGAGAGGCTGAGTGGGCGCTGTCCGTTACCAAGGTACGTATGTGCAGTGACTTAGCATAAGCATTAAGCTTGGTTTATACTCGCCCCATCCAACACGGCACGAGAGTACATGTGCCAAATGTGACCCAACCTGCCGTCCCCGCCCACAAGTGCAGAACACACGCACAGCCTGGCCACTAGGTGGTGCACCTCCAAACTTTTGTAACTTAGGGCAGCCCGTGTGCGCCAGCTTGGGTCCAAAGGGGAGGATATAAAGTTGTTTTCAACGAACAGGTTTGGCTTTACTGACATCAAATGGTGCAGAAGGTTCCAGTGGAACATTTTGGTTAAATGCAGTGTTACTGTAAAGGAAACAGGGCTGAGTTTATTGGCCAAACATGCGGTAAAACAAGGATTTTAGTGTCTGTTTCCATCACATACAATAAAAATAAAGTCTGAAACAACTGTCCATTGCATTCAGGATTTATTAACGATAATATAATTTTTATATAGGCTTGTTTTTGTTTTGTTTTGTTTTTTTAAAAAGGTCCATATGGGCTCCACAGGGGGTTGGTTTCCCCATCATCATTTCTCTGTTTGTGCAACAATTTAACGTGCTTTTGTATTTCACTGTAATTCTGTGTAACACAGAATATTCTTCAATAATCACAACGTCTTAAATGAACGGTACTTTGCTCGGCCATGTTGGAAGTGAGCCGTGAAACCGCTTTCTTTTTTTTCTGCATTTGTACTTGTTATTTTGATCAATGCCCCTCTGTGGTTTTGGAAAGTACTGCACCTTCACTATATATGCGATATATGCGCCTTCTGTGTGAGCGTGCAGGAACCAATCCAAGCGCGCAGTGAGACAACCAACGCTCAAAACCGATTTGGCTCACGCTCAACTCTGAAAAAGCTGTTTTAACTAGGGGTGGGTATTGCCTAAGAAGTCACGATTCGATTCCAATCACGATTCACATGCCACGATGCGATTTTATCACGATGCATCACGATACCTGAAATATTGCAATGCATTGCGATATTTTCACTGAACACTGTAAGAAAAAGATACAGCCCTTACCAGTGGCTTGACTGGCTGGGTATGATCTGGATCGTGGTCTTCAATTGATACATAACTGAAAGCAACTTCAGTCATACATAGCTGTATTTATTGAAACGACTCATCGAGGTGTTGCCATGAAAGCAAATACTGGACAATAAATATTACTATTACTGGAGTGGACACACTGACAAAAAAGTGTTTAGGATTTATATAAAACTTAAAATACCAGTGCTGTTTACATGGCCTCAGTGGTCCTTTAAACTAATGAAATGGAAACATTTTCAAATGTTTAACATTTCCCCTTTTGCAAATGACTTAAGGCCAACCCAATTTCTGCTTTTACATTCTTTGATTTTAAAGCCAAAATGCATCCAAACATCTGACTTGGAAATGTGATGGAGCCGGGCATTGCAATATTCTCAGTCCCCATGTTTTGTTTATAAATGACTCGTCGCAGTATCTGCAGCGACATCTCGCTGGACTGGAAGTTGTATTCCACTTGTTTTTGGCTGATGTGCGCCAACCATTCATGTATTTTATTTATTCCTTTTTGTTAATTAAGAATCGATACTTGGCATCAAGAATCGTGATACAAGTAGATCACAAAAAATTAGAATCACGATGCTTCACACATGACGCATTGTTTTCGCTGCACACCCCTAGTTTTAACCCGCTTTGCTTCACGATCAGTTCCGTCTCTCCACCTCCTTTTTCCATGTTTCATAGCTGTGCGCTCGGCTGTTTCTCCGCTGGCTCGACTCTGTCTCGGCGCTCGCGACTTAATAAATATATGAATGAACCACACTATCTGTCAAACAGGCTCAGCTTTTTTTCATCCAAAGTATTTGTTCGATCTAATCAACCAATCACCTTGGAAAATCACATAATTTGTTAAAGTTGCAAGTCTCTTGGAGTATGTCTACCTTTTTTTACATTTAAATTAGCTCAATTTCTTTTTGTTCCCTCTTTCAGGCAACAAGTTACAGAGATTATCTTTGTCTTGAAAGCCATAAGCACTTTGATGGACTCGCTTAAAAAGACACATCCAGAAAACGGTAAGCTCCAAACTGTAGCTCCAGAAATTCCTCCCCAATCAGCTTATCAATATCCCGTCCTCTGCTCTTTCTTTCCGTCTCACCCACAGTGGATGGCAACACATGGGCTCAGGTGATTGCTCTGTACCCTACGCTGGTAGAGTGCATTACCTGTTCTTCGTCTGAGGTGAGCGCAGCCCTGAAGGAGGCCCTGGGGCCCTTTAAAGACTTTATGCAGCCACCCATCTCCAAAGTCCAGAACGGCGAGTCCTGACCGGGCTTACTCTACGCTCTCTGTTTTTATAAAAATGAAGGAATCTTGAATGTGGATTCTTACCCTGTGTGCTTCACAAGAGCTTGGACGTGACCTCCACATGAGCTCAATCTACACCGACCTGAAGCAGCCCGGCTCAGACCACACGGATGACTCCAGACTTAACATGCATCTTTCTGTGCTTTTCATATTATGACACTTAAAGTCTCCATTCTCATACAGGCTGGCTACTATTGCCTGTTCTCTAGAAAAATAAGAGGACTTCAGTTTGTTTCATTCATCTGAAGAGGCTTTATTAATGTACAGTATGTGGAAGTAGCTTTATGTTGAGAAGAAAAACTACCATTTCCAGTGCTGATGTTCTTGCAAAATGTTATGCAAAAAAGCAACAAACTCCCCAAATCTGTAACATTCCATGTCATCTTCAGCCAGCCATCTTAAAAGGGATGTACATGACTGTATAAAATAAATGGGACGATTCTCCAATCTGTCTGCTTGATTATAGCTGCGGCCTTGTGTTTCAAACCCGTTTAACACCAAAGATGGTGCCGGCTTTCATGACCTGCAGAAACCAGGAAGGATTTCAATTATTCATTCAGTTCCAAGCTGATCCTGGTCAGTAGTGAAAAAAGTCATTTTCTGTTTTATTTTATGGTAAAATCATCCAAACATGTATGGCTGTTCTGATAGGGAGACAAATCCATTGCTCCTTTTATTAAAGGAATAGTACACCCAAAACATGATTAGCCTTCATTTTCTACT
>JAGKQL010000036.1:1005946-1027235 GCA_018398635.1 Cyprinodon brontotheroides
TGAAGCACATCTATATTTTAGAAAACAGCAGAAGAAAAATCTGGACCTAAATCTCATGGAAAATGGCGTGAAGTAGAGTAACATTCCGAATTAATAGGGACTGAACTTTATTTCATTAGACTGGAAGTCTGTAGCTGAAAGGAAGCTTGACGACACTGCATGCGAACTGGATAATCACCTCTGAAGGTTTTAAACTAACGCCACTACATTTTTGAATGTTTTACATAAAACCGAAATCAGGTTTTAATATCGCTGATAATTCGCACACTTGGTATAGCACACAGGTCTACAGTATAAAACACCAGAGAGTTTCTCGTTGTTAAAGTAACACTGTGTCTAATACAAAGGGACCCAGGATCACAGACATCTTTAAGAGCTGTAGAACGAGACGAAGTATTTTGAGCAGAACAGATCACAAAACTCCCAAACCCAGCAACGAGGAAAACCTGCTGTAACAAGATTTAAAGATTATGCTGTGATTCTTATTGATTGTTTATGATAAATGGTGAATAACAAGCGATAATCCAATTTATGTTGAGAGCACCAGTAATGTCGAAAGGAAGAAGGAAAAGAACCATGGACATTTCAGAAAAAAAATAGAAATCTGAATAAGTCATTTTTCCGTAAGTGCATTTGTTCATAGATTGAGATAAAAGATACATTTTCAATGAACAATTAATTTATATTTCAAAATAAACTTGTACGTGCATGTCTTATTTCAATTGTTATCTATTAGTCTTGGAAGTAACATCACAGTGGCAAACTATCATTGCAACTTCTCATTCAGGAACAATTCACTTAATTTAAGACATTTTACTTCTGTTTCTAGTTCGTTTTTCCAGCGTTGACAAAATGCAAAAGAAAGAGGGCTTTAGTTCTTTCTTTTTGAATTAGTTTCAAACTGGCGGCTGGAAATCGCTTGGTCTGCGTCTGGAGGCCTAACGTCACTCAATCATGGACCTGTTGCCTTATCAGTGCCCCGACTTTTTTCGCCATCATGTATTATACAAATATTCCACAAAACCACTCGCGGCAAATGCTGTGCAGGTGACATTTACATGTTGGCACAGATACATAATATTGCCCATCGACAACGATGCCAGAACTCCATGTTGCCGCACTGTCCGCCTGAGTCCAAGCTCCAGAAACATCTCGAGCTAAGGCATGAAGAAGACTTCCTCAAATGACTAAAAAAAAACTGTAGTTCAAGTCATCAACGGGTTCACTCATTGTTTGGTTTCTCCGGTTTCTTCTTTAGAATAAAGGAACGGGTTAAAATAGAGCACCCTGATGGGGACGATGGACAGGAAACTTCGGACAGAAATCTCAGCTCGGAACAGGCTCAGCTTGGATCCTTCAGGAATCCCACACAAAAGCACTTCTTTGCAAAAAACAAAAGAGTGAAGAGGGAAACTGGGTAGGGTCAGAAAACCGAGGTTGTGCGGGTTGTAGTTTCTTAACCCTCTTCAAAATTGCTTGTTTCGCTACATGAGGATGATGATGAAACCAGAATATGTCGTCCCCAGAAACTAATCTATCCGTGGATATCCTCCAGCCGCGTTCCTTTAGCTACCCACGTGCTCTCATGATAAGGTCTTGAGCAGGCATTGTGTACCTGTCAACACAGATGTGATTAATGAGCACCGTGGTTACCGTAACACGAGATTCAGCAAAGTAAATACTAATCACAACACTTAGAGGAGGAATCGCCGAGACGCCTGATGAATGTCTGTCTTTATTCCCTATCACCAGAGACACATCCAATCTAAATGTTTAGAAAAATGTACACAATTGCGATAACTTGAGCTCTAAATTTGGTCGGCTCTACGCCTGTCGGGTGAGCAGAAGTTCAGGCCTGACCGGCTGCAGCTGTCAGGATGGGAGAACAGTGCCTGTAACTGTGTCGTCCTGGGTCGCAGTTTGCCAGGAAAGTGGTGACGGCTTCAGCCACTTCCTGGTTAGAAAGGACGTCCCACAGACCGTTCTGGTTCCCAGAATCAGGACGTCATCCGCTCCATGCTCGTACGTGCGATAAGGGGTAAACCTTGACCTGCAGGCAGACAGGGAACACTGGAGACTGAGACGTTCCTCTGTGGGAAGTAAGCTTCTAGATACCACTCTGAAAAAAGAGTTTTCAGTTTGTTCGAAAATGCTGAAAACAGACTACATGTGTTCTTTCTTTCTTAATAATAATAATAATGTAATGTGTTTCATAGCTGATCTCATTAAACAGAACAGTGTCTGCAAAAAGTAATTCCAATTAAAATCTTCTCATTAGATGAAACATCCTTGCACGCCTTCAAACGGATGGCAGGAGTTTTCACCTGATTGAAATGCGTTATAGCTCCAAACTAATGCAAACAAAAAGAGCTCCAGGGTTTCCATCACTTCTAAACGCTGCTTTCAGCATGCAAGCCAGATGTTCAACCTTTTCAGAGGCAGTCTGTGAGTTCATGTCCGTGAAATGACGACAGCATTAAAACAAAAAGCTGCGGGGAAACTGGGGGACATGCATGGCAAAACAAAACAACAAAACACTCACGCACAATAGGCCTATTTTAAAATGTTTTCAATGATTCTCAAGCTGTTTCTAAACTCTGGAAACTCTCTTTATGAATTTAGTGGTAAATAATTAGCAATAATTAGCTCAGCTAGCCTAGGAGCATTAAGGTTTATCTGCTACAGATGAAAACAGCTCAGCACACAGCCTCTGTAGAGACAGTTAGGGGAATCTGAAGGCCCTGTGTCTGGGTCAGGCTGTAAACCTCATGACTTGCATTGTGTTTCCCAAAAGAGAGCATGAATGAGCCAAGAATTACTGGATTTCTCAATACAGCAGCAAGACGTCCCTGCAGGAGGAACGATGCCTTAAACCCTCAACTCAGATCCGATTTTCCCGTCATATTTTGAGAAACCCTTAAAGAGCAACCTGTTCAGTTGAGCTTCACATGTTGCAAAATGGTTTTATTGAACTTTATAGAGCAGCCTTTCATACATTAACCCATTATATTATATATTTTAGCAGTTATTTATACAACAGGACCTCTAATTCTTCAGAACAGCTTCACTCCAACAAAGGCAACTAGGCTCATTGCAGAGGAACCTGTTAAAAAGAGGCTGAACTGTGACTGAACTCTGAAGCAGAGAATCCAGAACCACGAGAGTTCACAGCTTTTATGACTAATGCAATCATGTGCATTTGTTACTAAGAGGGATAGGACTGTGGGGAGCGTTAGAGTGCATCTTAAGAAACAGTTCACAGAGTGCACTTTTGATGGCAAAGGATGTTTTTAAATGTTTAACTTTAATACTTCTTTTTCAGCGGATGTACACATTTCCAGGTAGATAAACAATAAAGAGCTGAAAAGTTTTCAAATTCAATTGAAAAATACTTTTTTTTTATCCCAAAGGGAAACTAAATGTTGCAGAAAGGTTTTGGTAGTATTTTGGTTCTCTCCAAAATGGTTACTCACCAGAAAATCCATACGCTACATATACGTCATATACTCTACATAATGCAAGAAAATGCAATTATATATATATATATATATATATATATATATATATATATATATATATATATATATATATATATATATATATATATATATATATGTTATATATTAGTCATGCTAACGTACCGCATGCCATCTTTTCACGGTACTCAATACCAGATGCCAGCTGTCCAATATCGGGCCGATACCACATATTTACGGCGTCGATACCATCTGTTTTGGGGAAATTGATGTGTGTGTGTATATATGAAGAACTGCATACTACTGTGATGATGTAAAATAATTGCCATCATGGTTTTGTCAAGTTGCTGCCTACCTTTGTGAAGCAGGAAAAAGACTAATAATGTAAGTGAATCCAGTAGAACTTTTTATTGCCTACCTGGAATGGGTGACAATAGTTGAATAAACTTTTTGAAGTTCTCAAAAATGTGTACCGGTGCTCTATTACTCGCTGATACCAATACCACCATTTTAGTGCTGCATATCGAGGCCCTGCGCCCATACTGAGTATCGTGCAACACTAAATATATATATATATATATATATATATATATATATATATATATATATATATATATATATATATATATATATATATATATACACTCACCGCCCACTTTATTAGGTACCCCATGCTAGTAACGGGTTGGACCGGTTGTCTTCAGAACTGCCTCAATTCGTCGGTGACATAGATTCAACATGGTGCTGGAAGCATTCCTCAGGAGTTTGGTCCATATTGACATGATGGCATCACACAGTTGCCGCAGAGATTTGTCGGCTGCACATCCATGATGCGAATCTCCCGTTCCACCACATCCCAAAAAGATGCTCTATTGGATTGAGATCTGGTGACTATGGAGGCCATTTGAGTACAGTGAACTCATTGTCATGTTCAAGAAAACAGTTCAGTCTGGAGATGATTCCAGCTTTATGACATGGCGCATTATCCTGCTGAAAAGTAGCCATCAGAAGTTGGGTACATTGTGGTCATAAAGTGAGATGGACATGGTCAGCAACAGTTGCTCAGGTAGGCTGTGGCGTTTCTGCAGCGATGCTCAATTAGTACCAAAAGGGGCCCAGTGCCAAAAATATTCCCACACCATGACACCACCACCACCAGCCTGAACCGTTGATACAAGGCGAGGATGGATCCATGCTTTCATGTCATTGACGGCAAATCCTGACCCTACCATCCAGAATGTTGCAGCAGAAATCGAGACTCATCAGATCAGGCAACGTTTTTTCAATCTTCTATTGTCCAATTTCGATGAGCTTGTGCAAATTGTGGCCTCAGTTTCCTTGTTCTTAGCTGAAAGGAGAGTGGCACCCAGTGTGGTCTTCTGCTGCTGTAGCCCATCTGCCCTTCAAAGTTCGACGTACTTGTCAGCATTCAGAGATGCGCTCTTCTGCCCACCTTGGTTTGTAACGGGTGGTTATTTGAGTCACTGTTGCCCTTCTATCAGCTCAAACCAGTCTCGCGCCATTTCTCTCCTCTGACCTCTGGCGCATCAACAAGGCATTTCAGCCCACAGAATCAAGTGTCGCGCTCATTGGATGTTTTTTCTTCTGACCATTCTCTGGGTAAACCCTAGAGATGGTTGTCGCGTGAAAAATCCCAGTAGACAAATCAGCAGTTTCCTGAAATACTCAGACCAGCCCCTTTCTTCACAGCACCAAATAATCATGCCACGTTCAAAGTCACTCAAATCACCTTTCTTCCCCATATCTGTGATGCTCGGTTTTGAAACCTCGCAGGGAGATTGTCTTGACCATGTCTACATGCCTAAATGCACTGAGTTGCCGCCATGTGATTGGCTACTTAGAAATTAAGTGTTAACGAAAGTTGCAGTTGGACAGGTGTGTACCTAATAAAGTGTCCGGTGAGTGTATATATAGTATATATATATATATATATATATATATATATATATATATATATATATATGTATATATATCTGGTGTATGGAAAAAAAACGAATCAAACAGTATTAATAGTATTAGGGAAGTCCATACGACTTATGCCTGCTTACAGTAGGAGACGCAGAATGGTAATTTGGTTTAATCCCTGAAAACAAGAACATTTTGATGAACGTAAGATGTGTTTCTGTTAAATCTGCCATTTAACTCACAGCATTTTATAAAAGGTCGAACAGTCCAACAGCGTGATAGTCTACACTGCTTTACACACTTGGGTTCAGCAGTTGAACAATGAGCCACAGCCCACCAGCGATGCTGAAGATGTAAGCTGCCATTCCCTCTCAAGAGCTCTGAGAGGGTTAGAAACCCGACTGTTTTAGATAGCAAACGTTGAGATCAACCCGCGACTGTATGATCTGGTTGAACCGCAAAGTGCCTTGAGATGACTTGTGTTCGGAATTGGCGTACTTATGAGAAATAAACTGAATTGAAACTGAATTCGACTGCCAGGCCGCAAAAATATTCAAACGCTACGGAGGATATTCTTTTTCTGGGTGGATCATCTAAATAAGTGGTCCTCCTAATTGTCAATCATTTTGGGGATGTGTTTAAGTCAGGTGGTCCTACGTGCTACTAGCTATCTTTTTCTGCGCATGCACACTTTCAGGCGTATATCTGTGGTAAGCTACGGTTTCAGTCAGTGAAGCTCACCTTTCTCATCCCAGGGTAGTAAGAGAAAAAGTGTCTGCAAAGTTTATTAGTAGAAGAGAAATGCCTCAGATATGAGAAACAGAGACCAAAGTGTTTTTGGGAGATGATTTCACATGAAGGCGTACACTGAAAGCACAGGTTGAGCTTCCCACTGGTGCCTCGTTTCTGAAGTTCTACTCAGTGGGTAAAGTTTGGCATGCTATTTGGAACAAAGAAGAGAAATGGGTTAGTGCATGCTCTCGCACGCGTTACATAGGCGTTCCCTCTTGGGAGCAGGTACTGGGTTGTGCATGAGGACTTTTATTTATATTTTTTAAAAGCAGAGAGGGTGGGTATTTAAAAAAAATGTGAAAATCCTCCACTATACCTTTAATTAGAGCAGTTCCCAGCAAGAAAGGTGGAGATCACTGATGAGGTTTGGGGGGGTACATTTTTAGCATTGAACGAGGGTCGGTTCAGGTAGCTTTTATTTTCCCTTTCAAAATAAAATGATCATTTTTAAAACTTGTTTGCTATGTTCTTTCATTTTGCTATTATATTTGGTAGGGCAGGGCATTTAATTGCATTTGTAGTAAAATTGCAATTTAACAAAACCCAGTTTTAAAGTTGCTACTGTAAGGTACTGAATTTTAGTCAGATTACATTTAATAAGATTAAGACACAAAACTTCTCACTCCAACCTTTTAGGTGGCCGGTATACTTTTACAGTTTGTTAGCCGCCACAAAGATGCATCATGACAAAACTGAAACAAAAGTGAAACATCTACATGCTTGTGCTTAGTGCAAGGGCACATCGCAATTGCAATTAAGATTTTTGGCAAAATGGTTTAGCTCTAATGTTTGCTATTAAATTCTGCTGTTGAATCAAAATATAAAGTAGTGTGAGGGAATTACAGCAGAGTCGACGACACAGTTCAAACCAATGTGAGCTATCATTTTTTTTTCTCTGTTAGCAAGAAAAGTACGGTGGCCTAGAGGTGCAAATATCCTCCAAACACATAGAGTGCTGCAGTTGACGAATACTAATCTTTACGGTGGGCCCCTGAAGCGCAAACTGCAAATCTACAAAACTAAAAGCGCAACTACATTAAGAAAAACAAAACTACATAAAGCAAAAGCGCAACTACATTAAGAAAACAAAACTACATAAAGCAAAGCGCAACTACATTAAGGAAAACAAAACTAAAGCAAAAGCAAAACATTAAGAAAACTACATAAAGCAACGCGCAAACTACATTAAGAAAAAACAAAACTACATAAAGCAAAGCGCAACTACATTAAGAAAAAACACAACTACATAAAGCAAAGCGCAACTACATTAAGAAAAACAAAACTACATAAAGCAAAGCGCAACTACATTAAGGAAAACAAAACTACATAAAGCAAAGCTTAACTACATTAAGAAAAACAAAACTACATAAAGCAAAAGCACAACTACATTAAGGAAAACAAAACTACATAAAGCAAAGCGAAAACATTAAGAAAAACAAAACTACAAGCAAAAAACTACATAAACTACAAAGCAGCAACTACATTAAGGAAAACAAAACTACATAAAGCAAAGCACAACTACATTAAGAAAAACAAAACTACATAAAAGCAAAGCGCAACTACATTAAGGAAAACAAAACTACATAAAGCAAAGCGCAACTACATTAAGGAAAACAAAACTACATAAAGCAAAGCGCAACTACATTAAGGAAAACAAAACTACATAAAAGCAAAAGCGCAACTACATTAAGGAAAACACAACTACATAAAGCAAAAGCGCAACTACATTAAGGAAAACAAAACTACATAAAACAAAGCGCAACTACATTAAGAAAACAAAAACTACATAAAGCAAAAGCGCAACTTACATTAAGAAAAACAAAACTACATAAAGCAAAGCAAACAACTACATTAAGGAAAACAAAACTACATAAAGCAAAAGCGCAACTACATTAAGGAAAACAAAACTACATAAAGCAAAGCGCAACTACATTAAGGAAAACAAAACTACATAAAGCAAAGCGCAACGCACTTGCAACTACATTAAGAAAAACAAAACTACATAAAGCAAAAGCACAACTACATTAAAGAAAACAAAACTACATAAAGCAAAGCGCAAACTACATTAAGAAAAACAAAACTACATAAAAGCAAAGCGCAACTACATTAAGAAAAACACAACTACATAAAACAAAGTGCAACTACATTAAGGAAAAACAAAACTACATAAAGCAAAGCGCAACTACATTAAGAAAACAAAACTACATAAAGCAAAGCGCCAACTACATTAAGGAAAACAAAACTACATAAAGCAAAGCGCAACTACATTAAGAAAAACACAACTACATAAAACAAAGCGCAACTACATTAAGAAAAACAAAACTACATAAAGCAAAAGCGCAACTACATTAAGGAAAACAAAACTACATAAAAGCAAAGCGCAACCACACATTAAGGAAAACAAAACTACATAAAGCAAAGCGCCAACTACATTAAGAAAAACACAACAACATAAAGCAAAGCAAAACTACATTAAGGAATACGAGGTGATACTGGATATGCTCAAGACTAATCACCAGCCGAAATTTCAGTTGGATTTCGCGCACCCTGAACACACACCTCTTAAAAGCTGGACCGGTGTTTCAGACTTATCGGCGAATCCTCCGACTTTTGCTTTATGTAGCTTGCGATTTCCTTAATGTAGTTGTGCTTTTAGATTTGTAGTTGCAGTTTGCACTTCAGGGCCACCGTAAATCTTCCTTTTGATACGGTATTTTTTTTGTGTGTGTTTGTTATTCAGCGTTGTCTTTAGCTAGAGTTGATCATGCTAAACTTTCAACAATTCAAAATCGGCTGATTAGAAGCAGCAAGATCAACAGTTTACTAGCAGAGATATGTGAACCTGAACAAAAGCGCATGTGGATACATGCCTGTACATCATTTTAGCTGTGTCTTAAGGGGTTACACTTCTTTTTAAAATTTGTGTTGATAAATCATCGGGTGTTATCTGGTGGTTTTAAAGCCAAATGTGAAATACATGTTGGTGTGCAAGTTGGGGGGCAATGAAAGGGACTTAATGCCGCAAGCGGAATTGATTGGCGTGTATTGCTTTAAAAAAAAAAAAAAAAAAACTTAATATTTAAAACAAATCAAAACAAATTGGACTAAAGCACACAACAGACTAAAAGGCAAAAAAACATATCAAGAGAAATTCTGCAAAGGCACTGCACACTTATAGTATGATGATGCTAATACATAATGCACAGGCAAAAAAAAATGTTGCTATAAGCAGAAAAACAACTGCAAGTTAAAAAAAAGCTGCAAACAAACTCCTCATTTAGACATCCTCCATCCATCAACCCTTAGTATAACCATAGGATGCTCAGATGAGTTAAGTTTAGAAAAAAGGACTCAGAGGGAATCATGTTTTCTTTATCCCCCCCCCAAATATCCTCTAGGTGAGCATCCTGTTTATCGATTTATTACCTTACAACCTAAAACATTTTACTTCCCTATGGTCTGGTCCTATATGAGTTGATGGTTGACTCCCCCTAGTGGTCTGGAGCTCTTCTGGACGCAGATATAGTTTGCAGCTTTTTAATGACTTGCATTATTGTCGTTTTGCTGCTTGCAGAGTTTTTGATACGTTGCATATGTATTAGTATAATTTGTGTGTTTGCGGTGTGTGTATTCACTTTTCATTCTTCTGTAGCATTTCACTTAAAGGAATAGTACTACCGAAACATGATTAGCCTTCATTTTCTTCATTTCCTGAAAGCGCGTTCAGGACGCTACGGAAGCCGCAGACCAAACCAGATGAAAGTGCGCATTCAGCGCCACCTCTGCCGATAATGAAATAATGCCGAAAAATGTCTGAGGACTTCAGTGTTGAGGAAGAGCATGAGTTCTTTGCCGAGCTGAATGCGCACTTTCATCTGGTTTGGTCTGCAGCGCTTTCCGTCGTGCTTAATTGAACCGCAGGCGTATGCAGCTTTCAGGAAATCCTATACACTACTGTTTATGCTCTAAAACATTCTAAAATGACTTCGTTTCGAGTAAATTCTGGATGCTACCCACTCAGGACACTTTAATACATTGGACTAGCAGTATGGAGGAATATTGACACGCTTTTTTGTGGACTTTATGGACCTTTCTGCCTCTCGGCCACCATAGACCTCCATTATTTGAATGTCAGCAGACAGCAAGAAGCCTCCCAGATCTCCAGATGCATTTGAGATATCAAAAAGTACTCCAGAGTGTTGTTCAGCATGGGGGTGAGTAGAAAATGAAGGCTAATCATGTTTTGGGTGTACTATTCCTTTGTTGTTTGTTTTTTTTTTTCATATGCATGTGTGTTTCTGTTTTATTTTAATTCCTGACTTTGCTAGCCTCGTCTTTGTAGTAATTTTTGTTTGCAGCACATTAATGCATTTGCAATAGGATTGCTTCTCTCAGCCACTAGAAAAGAGACTTCTGAAGATTCCATATCAGGCCTGAAGCATGGCAATGGGAATGTCAGTGTTTATGATCGGTGGGTTTACTAAGATAAAAGCCTAAGATATACAGGCAAAATCATAGGGGAGGTTAATGTGATGCCCATGCATTAAAAAATAGATAGAGGCACTCAAAAAAAAAAAATCTGCAAGGACATGCAATGCTTCCTGTAACATTAGAACAGTGTGATATGGAAATAATGATCGGAGGCTTACCTCTGGGCAGCAGGACAGGAAGGGCTTGATATAAATATTGGAATCGTGCACTCTCAGATTGTGGTCCCCAAAACCTCTTGTTACCCCAATCGTTGCCAACACCCGAGCCTGCAAAAAGATCAGACGTCCGTTAAACAGATCCTCAGCGAACTCAGCGCTGTTTTAGGATTCAGGGGTCAGGATGACACGACTCCCAACCTTAAAAAGCTGACAGATCACACTTAGAAAACTAGTTACCAGTCATGTGCTATTACTTATGAGTGCTCCGTTTAAAACATGGTGACTTCAACAAATCAAAATATAAATATAAAACAGGTATTTACAGCACTTCTACTTTTTGTTTCTCTTCTTTGCCACATATTTAATCAAACCCAGGTGTAAGCTGCTGTAAACTGGATTCCAACGGTCTGCATACAGCTCCCTATAAAAACAGGAGGCATGCACACCACCATGGGGGCTGGTTAATTTACTCTACTGTACAGGAAAAGGGCACACGAGGATAAGTGAGGCCTGGTTGCAAAGAGCTCAGATCAGTATGCAGTATGCACTGCAGCTTTTCAAAGCAGCGACTAAACTCTTCCAGCGGAGAAGGAGGAAACATCCCAGGATTATTTGCTGAGCGCTGAGGCCCAGCAGGCAGCGCGCCGGGACTTTGAAGTGCTCAGGCGTTTCTCCCTCTCACACAAAGCTCCTCTCTTCTCTATCTGGCCGTCCATCTCCTCACCCAACTTGAAAGGAGTGGAGGACAAGGACGTGGACACGGGGGATCAATCAAGGGGTAAAAAAACCTGGATGTGGTTTCCAGTCGGAGGGGACTGCAGTGAGAGCTGCTCCCAGTCAAACATAGGAGGGCCACACTGGGAACAAACTCACATCTGTCACGTCTGTCCTTTACCTCTTCATTTCATCGAGAATTTGATGTTGTGCTACTTTTACAACCTCAGAATTAGAAAGAAAAATTAACAACAACTGAAAAATGTGACAATCACCTAAATAAACTACAACATGTACAAAATAGAGCTGCCCGAATAATATTGAAGTGTGATTTAAGGACAAATATCATAACAATGCATAAAAAATTAAACTGGTTGTTGGTTAAAGACAGACTTTCATACTCATTGACTGTTATGATTAGAAACATATCTGTATTAAAAACACCTTATATGTTATTTACAAACCTTACTTTTTAGTTCAGAGAATCACGAATACATGACTAGGCATGCAACTGAAGGAAACTTTAGTTTGCCTAAAGTAAAGTCAAATGCCCTAAAAAGAACTGTTATGTATAGAGGTATGAAAGCATGGAATTTACTGCCGAATTACATTAAACTGATAACTGATTTAAGGAAATTTAAAAAATCATTGAAAGAACATTTATTAAATATAGAGGTAAAACACGATTAGGACTGTCTTCTTCACTTGCTGTGCTTTGTAGTTTGTTTTGATTAGTTTGGATTGTTTCTGTTTATGTATATTGGTATATATGTATATGTATATATGTATCTGTATAGTGTGTGTATGTATATATGTATATGTATAGATTATGGGAGATGTTGTTTTAATGTCCACATAATTTTATTTCATTTGTAATTTTTTATTTCATGTTTTGTTGTTGGACCCCAGGAAGAATAGCTGTAGCTTGCTACAGCTAATGGGGATCCTAAATAAACTAAACTAAACTAAACCTGACCTTCTTAGAATCTGATAAAACTGCTCAGAACTTTATGAGTTTACTGGACCTTATTTAGAAGTATGGAAAGCTGACGGGAAAAGCATGAAACATGCTGAAAGCTATGCTTTTTCATAGCTGTGTGCAATAAAGACTAACAATGTATGACCACTAACTGCAAAAATTGCACGACCACCAAGAAGAAAACCTGGAGACTGATGTTTATTGTTAAAAAAAAATCATCTGTTTCCTTTAACCTCAGTTATGGGCTATTTAGTTTTCATTTATCATATTAAACTCCTAAAATAATTTATTAAAGTTTATAGCTTTGATTTCATAAAGGTCAAAAAGAAGAAAAATCTAATCATGTGTAGAAACACATGGCAGGTAATGTGGTATTTGACACTCATGAATAACATTCCTCAAACTTTCTTTGCTTTTCTTCTTTAACCGAGAGCACATATGGGAGTCCTTTGGTTCAACTCTGGATACGTTTTACTTCTGGCAAGTAAATAAACACTGTCCTGTGGGATGGCAATTCTTGTTGAAAAACAGGCCCACAAATGAGTGCTGCTTCCCCATACAGTGGCAGGAGGGAGCTGACTTATGGTGCTTGGAGAGGTTTGATTACAGACGAGGCTTTCATGGCTGCAGAAGTAAGTCTGTCAGCGAGTGGCTGCCAAGCAACACTTACCTTCTTCCCCTCGCCGTAGATCAGAGGAAACTTCAGGTCATCGTCCTCGATGGTTTTATACGCCCTGAGCAAGAAAAAGATGACATGTTAATGGGTTTCTTATGGTTTATGGCAGGCGGTGTGTTTATGAGCTGAAGATTCATCGATTCCAACTCTAGACTCTGCCTCTGCTGAGGTGGACAACACAGAGAGAAGGAGTATGGATGGAGGGTGGAATTGGTTAAATAGCAGCATACTCATCATTTCTTCTATGTTATAAAATAAAAAGAAAACATTTAAATGCCCAAAGTACAACAAAAGGCAAAACTAGAGCACACTGTAGCGCTGACGACGTCATTGAGAAAAAGAGGGAGATTCTTCTGGTAAAGAGCTGCCACCAGTGTCAGTGAGGGTTCATCGAATGAGATGTTTATGTTTCACAGATTTCAATTAAAAATGCTTCCTGGATGGGAAGCGTAAACGTCTTCAAACTTGGAAAAAAAGTCCAGTAGATTGTTTCTTTTAACTTTTTTGGAATGAATAGTGGTCCTCAAGGATGTCCTTTGTCCATCAGGTGTAGATGTACTGCTGAGTCTTGTACCAATGAGGTTGATCGCCTGTGTTGGGCCATGCATCTGCGGAGAGGTTATTTGCTTTCTCTCCACTATAAAGATCAGAGCATTCCTCACTGCAGTGAACAGCAGACACCACTCTGCTCATCTTATTTCTCTGGGGGTTTGTCTTAAGGATGCACCAGTCTCTGTTTAAGGGTCTTGTTAGGTTTGAAATGTGCTGGGATTTTGTGTTTGGAGAAAATCCTCGTAGTTTTGTTTTTCAGAGACTCCAGCAACATATAGGATGGCAATGTTTTTGCATTTAATTCTCTCACTGTTATATTCTGTTGCTTGTCTTTTGGATTTCCTTGCTGATTTGACAAACGTCCAGTTTGGGTATCTGCAGGTTTGGAGAGCATCTTTGATGTGTTTCTGTTCTTTGTGCTTCATTTCTGTTTTTGCAGGGACATGCTCAGCACGATGTTGTAAGGTTCTGATGACTGAAAGTTAGTGTTCCAATGGGTGGTGTGATCCAAAAAGAAGATATTGGTCTGTGTAAGTGGATTTCCTAAAGACTTCCAGCTCACCAAACAGTCCAGGAAAGGTAGCTTGTTTTCGTTGGCATCCTCTCTGGTGAACTCTGGTGATCTCTTGTGAAAGCTTCCACTTCTTTAAGCTGGATTTTAATGCATGTGTTATCCACATCTTAAACCAGTGGCTTGGTGGTGTTCCTCTAAAAGTGTCTAAAGTTTTCCATTTCATCCATGTAAAGATTGAGTACAATCTGTGACACTGGAGATCCCATGGAACAAAAATGCTTCTGTCTGTAAAATTATCCCTGAACTTGAAATAGGTTGTGGAAGGACGAAGTTCCAGTAGGGGGTAGATCAGGTCTGAGTGGGAAATCAGTCCTGTTATTTAGATCACTGTCTTGTTGAACCTAAACAACAGGACTGTCAGGACTCCTGTTTTTGTGTTTCTGTGTTTGTCTCCTTCATCCACCAGGAGTGCGCTTGGTTCTATCCGGTCCTCACACAATCCTCGCTGATGGTTTCCTCGCTAAACAGAGTGTTCTTCTGCTGCTGACTGCCACTACTCCCACGCCAGTGTGTTTGCCAGCGTTTAGTAGTACCTCTAGCCAAGCTGAGTTTTGCTGAGTCAAGCTGACTGAGCTTTTGTCAACCTGAGTTTAACTTTGTTTTTGTCTTTTGCCTCTCGGCAGGAAGTCATCCTGCAAACTAGATTTCTCGGATTCCCTCCCGGAAGGATCAACTGAGTTTTCAATGAGCTGGAGTTCAAACAGGAGGTTTGGACCCACTTTCCAAAGATCGCTTTGAGCTTAGCTTCCAGTGGTGGAGACTATCCCGTGATCTCACGAAGCTTTCAAGGTTTCATCCTCAAGAGATCAGTCTGGCTACTTTCCCTCGCTAAAGAAAATTTGGAGCCGTTTCACCAAACTTAACGCCCAACGTAGCGCTGGCTTTGAGGCTGGGCGAAGTTGAGGTGTGACGAAAAAAGAAGCGCCACAGTTCAGCCTTAAAGAACATGGTGGCTTCCGGCCGATGAAACTAGCGCAAGCATGCGGGCTATCAAAGCAAGTTTTATCGGAATTACAGAGTATTTTCACTGGAAAGAAGAGCAAAACACTGCTCTGAGGCTCAGCAAATCCATCTGGCGGAGTCAGGTTACTAAGAGTAGCCTGGCTCGTGGTTGTTTTTCGCCGCCGCTTCTGTTAGTACCGGCCATATGCTTCGCTGGAGTCTGATTGGTTTATTTTTGGCCCGCCTATCACCAACATAGGCCAATCAGCTAACCAGTATTTTCTTCCCAAAATTACAGATCAACGAAGGTTTCCAGATGAATATGAGCAAATCCAGCAAATCCATCTGGCTGAGTCAGGTTATTGAATATTTCTTGGGGAAAGTGGATTATTCTCCACTCACGTACCCGCTCAAGTACCACAAATAAGAGGAAATCTGAGTGGTAATCATTTCTCCGCTCACCAACTATCAACCGCGATTCTGGTAAACCCTGTTCCGGCCTCCACCGACCAACAGACAAACACTGAACCACGGGCACACAGACAGCAGCGTCAAGTGATTCAACAATTTATCTGGAAACGCGGAGAGTCGGCAACCAAATCCTCTTCTCAAAGTTCCTACGAGTCAACCCCCCCACTGAGCCTGGACTAAATCACAGTCTTCTCCCTCACTTTGCAGTTCCGTTGAGCTTCGTGTTCAGAGAGCAACACTTCTCCCTCTAGTTTAACTTCTTCAATAAAACCCGCTGAATGGTAAACCTTTTCCCCTGGTCTCTCTGTTCGGGTTTCTCTGCATTTGGGTCAGAATTTTATAACATCATGACAAGGACGTTGGCACGTGAAAAGAGAAGTAACATCAGGGTTTCTCCTGGCGCCATCTTTAAATATTCTGACTTGCGTTTGCAAAGTCTTAAGAGTTTTCTATGTGATGTGGTGTGTTTCTCATCGGGGGGTAAAATATTGGTAAGCTGTTTAGCGATGTATGTTACTGAGTTAATGCTGCTGACAATGGGCATGATGGGTGTTCCTTCGTTGTCATAAATATAAGCATGGAATGTCTTCCCCTGGGTAGAAGTGTATATTTAATATTCGGTTTATTTTAGATTCTATCCAGGGGAAAACATTCCATGCTTATATCACAACTTCATGAAAGGCCTTTAAGAACATTTTTACCAGAGTTCTGCCTCATGGTTGGGAAAGATTAATTAAAATTTCACAGTGATCCAGATCCTGTACAAGTTTTAGCTATAGGCGTTAAGTCACAATCTGGGGCAAAATGTGCTGCTTGGCTGAGGTCTTTGCTCTCAGAGTGCATTTCTGGTTTATTCTTGTAACAATCTATGTTGCAATAACAACTACATGAGTGTCCAAAAGCAGAAAACTGGAAGGCTATCCCCTCAGAAACACTGGAGATTATGTAATTTGGACCGTTTTAGGTTAATGCTAAGGAAAGCACACAACATACTTTCTCTATATATCCTGTTAAAAGCAGCAGAAACACCATAAATAGTTAAAATGCTTACATTAACCAACTAGTAGCATATTAGTCATTAAATACTAAAGCTTGTTAGTTTAAATAAGGTAACAGTCACATTATGTGTGTTAATAACCATATCTGCTAGAAATTAATCTGCATCAGCATAAAAACTACTCAACCTTTGGTTGCCGTGGTTTCCAGCAGTGGAGAGGATGCTTCTCTAAGCAGATGTCTTTGTGTACATCTGTATCTGAACGCAGCAGAATTTATATTCAGTTCTTCATTTTTTTCTGAATTACAGTTAAACATCATAAATTATTCACCATTATTACATTAGCAGTATACAGAACAACATATGGAAAGCTCAAAGAACAAAATCTTTATAGTTTTAAAATCTTTCCTTTACATCTCCCATAAAATGCATTAAATACACGTTTGAATTCAAACCTGATTTAGACAGAATTTAAGACATGGTGGGATGATATCCTATAAATAGATTTTTAATGCTAGGTATTATTTTGTTTTAAGTATACTGTAGCATAACCTGGCCTCTTTCACCATACCAAATGATTTCAGCTGCTCTAAAGCACAAGATCAGGATGGTTTTCACATTACTGCTGGTTTCACTCAGAGAGACCATATGTTTCCACCTCAGGCGAGCTCGACAAATGCAGCACTCAGCAGATTTTGTAACTGTGCAGGACACAAACTATCAGAGTAAACACAAACCATAAACTCAGTCCAGGTCTGCAGACTGAAACTGCTTTGAGCAGCAAGTAAGAGTGCAAAATTCAATGTTTATAATGTGCAAAAAAATCCCCTACAACTTTATGATGTGAAATTTAAAAGGAACCATTTTCCCCCTTCAGGTAGTGTCACATTTCAGACTGCCAACACCAGGAGACTCACACTTCCCTGGAGCCTGTCTTTGAGGACAGTGTCCTGTTGTTTGACAGAAACCAGACAGAATGAGAAGAACTCCTTTCTGAGTGCAATATGAGTCGCTCAGGGGCTGTGGTGTTTGACCACAACATGGAGCGTTTTCAGACACCACAGCCGTTCGAAAGCCTGATCCACCGCAGCGCCTGACTAAGCGGCGGGATGATGGGGGAAGGGAGAGGAAGCGAGGGATGCTGGAACACAGGGCAAAGGAGGTCTGACCATCTCCTCGGTGGGGGACTTGGGCCATTGGAGAGAGGAGCAGGGATTACATCCAGAAAAGTGAAAAACACAAGTTTTCACATATATTCACGTAAGAATTATACATTCCTAGCCTAACTGTGAAATGTTGGTGGAAGGGGGAAGGAATATCACTCATGGCTTTCAAACGTTGTCTCTGCCAGACTTTGAGATTCAGATTTTTGCCTACTTTGCTGAAGATCTCAAACTCTTGATTTTTTTCAATTTACAAAATTCAAAAATTATTTTAGATCTGGACTGGAAATGGGTCATTCTAAAAACACAAATCTGCTCCAATATAAAACCAATTTTTTAGAAATTCTCCATCCATCCTCTCTTTTAAACTTTGTCCAGCCTCCATTATCTGCTAAAGTAAAAGGTCCACAGAGAATGATGCTGCCACCACCATGTTAATTCAATTCAATTAATTTTTTATTTATATTCAGCGTCAAAATTCAAAACACGTCATCTCAAGGCACATTACAGTTCAACCAGATCATACAGTCAAATTGATATAAAGTTTTTCTATCTAAGGAAAACCAGTTGATTGCATCGACTCATTGACTCAAATACAATCCCTCACACTAAGAATGCTTGTAGCGACAGTAGAGAGGAAAAACCTCCCTTTAACAGGAAGAAACCTCCAGCAGAACCAGGCTCAGTGTGAAGCGGCCATCTGCGAGGCGACTAGGGTTCAGAAGCAGAGATACAAAAGCAGCTGTAAAGGCTGGCCCAGTCCAGGAAACACACAGCCAGGCAGACGAAGCTCTGAGCCAGAGGACGGCGAAGAGCACATCCACCCAGTAGCGGCGTCAGAGAAACAGGACTACACTGGAAAACAGGCGTATCTCCAGCATCTATAAAATGTTGATGGAAGCACAGCTGATGTTTCTCTCCAGGATGGCGTCAAGGCCAAACAGGAACAGACGCAGACAAAGCTACACCATGGAAATGTTGAACCCAAACTGTTTTGTAGTGTTTGAATCCATTTGACTGTATGATCTGATTGAATTGTCTCTATAAAGTGCCTTCAGATGACATGTGTTCTGAATTGGTGCTATATATGTCACAGCACCTCTGTTAGCCATCTCGTCATACACAGATCAGATGCCAGACAGTTGGGTTTAAAAAAAAAAAAAGATTTATTGTAATGAATGGTAGAGAAAAACAAATACTCTGGTTAGCCTCCCCTCTGGTTCACCAACAGCTGTAATGCAATAAAAGTCCAGTAATCCCTCGGATACCCAACTCCAGCACTACAAAGAAGATAGCCAGACCGGAGCACTCACCACAGCTGGGGGTCGAACAGATTCTGTGGAATCCCCAGTATTAATAGGCCAACCAGTAGGGGGCGCCATAAACCACTCATCACAAATAACTATAAAACATATTTTGGTAGAATTTAATCTACATCTTCTAAAACTTGTGACATATAAATAAACTAAATTGAATTGAATAGTGTTTCCAGCACACAATGTTATACACCCAAAGAGTGTAATGTAAGTAAAATTTTCTTTAAATAGTTGTATTTGAACTTGATTTAAGTAGTTTAATTAAAATGATCAACCAATGGATCTTATTTAAAATGCAAGATGAAAATTGAAACCCATTTGGCAGATTTAAAAGCTGTAAAAGTGCAAACTTGTTTAGCTATTTTTTTTTTCTGATCCCCTAAAATGATTTTTACTATAATTAACATAAATAAAAGTAAAACAAAAAATATTTGTCAAGTCTTTTTTTTGTCTTCATAATCATGGACACCACAAAGCTTACTGCTTCTAAAATAAAAAATCCTGGACATATCAAGTTATATTAATTTTTTTATTGTATTAATCAAAAGGGAATTTAGCCAATTAGATCAAATAAACAGAATATTTTTAAAATACCTGTTCACAATATTTATAAACAATTGACATGTCCATCTAAGCTATCACAGCTCATAGAATTGTGTCAATTTCTAAAAGTCAGTAGTCACATTTGTAGCTATGACACTTTAACAATAGATTACAGGAGCAATGTGGAGATATTTGATCTTACATGGATTATAACCCTTACATAGTGAAGCTGAGACTGAATTTATGATTTTATCTTCATAAAATGAGTCCCTTCATCAGCTGGTTCAGTGAGTTTTGCATGTAGAGCAGCGATACTGTTAAGCTTTATCCTTCCTGCATACATCACCCTAGAGTTTTCTAAAATATTAGGAACAGGTCGGGGAATGGAGGATATCATCCCACCATGGGCTGCTGCCCCGAACAAAAACCGCCCCTGATACAGATTCCACTGTAAAGTGCAGGGTTTGGGTTTTAATTTGAAAGGTAGCTTGTGTTGCACTAGCATCAGTGAGTTTGTTTTTCTTAAATAGCATTTCACTGATGATCAACCGTGTAAACTGCAAATAAAATATAATAAAGCAGGAAGTATGATTTTGATATAATAATATAATAATTGAACTTTATTGATCTCACATTGGAGAAATTTACCTCTGCATTCAACCCACCCCCCCTGGCCTCAGTGGGCTGACACTGTTAGGTGCCTGGGGAGCAGTGTGGGGTTAAGGTCTTCTTAAGCTCAGAGACCCAGAGTGGTGGGGGAAGTCTGTGGGAGTGGGAGCTCAAACTCGGAACCTCAGGATTCCGGGGCTCCTTGCCCCTAACCACTAGGCTAAGAGCACTACCCCAGAAAAAAACAAAAGGGGTTGGAATAAGTTTTAAAACATATCTGCACTGCTGACAGTCAGCATTTGATGAGTCAGAGACAGACTTTGTTGTCCAGCCTGGATGGAGCTCCTCTCTGAATGGATGTAGAGTCTTTAGTAAAAGACTTAGACACCCTGTCTGTAAGAAGGGATGCTACAAGAGGTCATTCATTCCTGCCGCCACCAGACTCTATAATAATGCACTATAACCACAATAATCCCTTGTAAAACCACTATGTGCCAAGGGCTTGGAGTAGTTTTTATTTACTGACTCTGGGTACATGCCTCTGCAATATGCTGGACTGTGCAAATATTTTATTTTTTTATCTTATTACTCTTCACTATTATTCTATTCTTATACATCTTTCTAAGCTCCATATTTGTGTGACCATTTTTGTCTCTAATCTTTTTGCTGCTGTAAACACCAGAATTCCCCCATTGTGAGACAATAAAGGGATTTTCTATCCTATTCTTCTATTCTTAAAGGAATAGTACACCCAAAACATGATTAGCCTTCATTTTCTACTCACCCCCATGCTGACAAATTACCCTGGAGTACTTTTTGATATCTCAAACGCACCTGGAGATGGGAGGATGCTTGCTGTCTGCTGACATTCAAATAATGGATAGTTATGGGTGCCCGAGGCAGAAAGGTC
>JAGKQL010000036.1:1038356-1098618 GCA_018398635.1 Cyprinodon brontotheroides
GCATACCGTAACTTTCGGACTACAAGCCGCGACTTTTTCCCCATTTTTCGACCTTTCGGCTTATATAACAATGCAGCTTATTTGAAGTTAATTAACAGTTACAACTGTACATAATATAATCTCATCACCAGTGTCGCAGGTAGCCAACTAGTCTTTGTTTGTTATGGGCTCTGGTATAAACCCTTTGTTTGATGTGTATATATACATACATATATATATATATATATATATATATATATATATATATATATATATATATATGTAACAAAAGTAATTTCCTCTAGGATATTTAAGTATTTCTGATATATATATATATATATATAAAAATGCAGGTGTATAACTATGCTGGCTATAGATGGATAAATGGAATAAAACCCTTATCCGATTCTAAACTTTTCCAGACTGTATAATAATCCAGTTCATGCTTGAAATCTGCCATGAAGTCTTTATTAATAGCGGCAGAGTGAGTACATTTATCAGAGGTACTTTCAGCCAAAACCAAAGAGCCTAAAGGGAAGGTTTACAGGATCTGCTGGTTATTCCAGCAGCTAATTAGCCCCAATTTATATGGCGCTAATTAACCTGAAAATAATTTAAAGAAAACCATGCGATCAGTCCATTATGTAGATGAATAATTGCTCTTTAACTCAGTTAGTCAAAGCACCAACATACTATATATCTGAGCCCAGCTACCTTTTTTGGCTTATCTAATCCTTTCATACAATGTCAGTCTTCTCTGACATCTTAATAATTTCCAAACAGAAGCCGTAAGCTGTTCCTGGAATATAAATTGGGCCCCCAGGCATTTCTTTCCCATCTCTATGTCTCTATCAACAGGCTGGTTGGAAATCCCATGAGACTAGATGAGTCTTTTGAAAGCGCATTGCCCTCTGCAACTCCATCCAGATGAGGTGATTAGGTGTTGCAGTAAAAGAATGTTCCCCTGGACAGGTGGGCATACAGGCAGTCTGAGTGTTACTGGGTGTATTTCCCTCAGTCTTCACTCCTGACAATCACTGCCAGGTACAGGTCAAGAGGATATGGTGGAGCATTAGGCGGAGGGGGAACTAATGTGTCCCTCAGACTCTATGAATTATGAATCCACAGTCAGCCATGCATATTTATCTGCAGCGCCTCTGGCTGCAGGCGAGGCTTTAATAATGAAAATGCCAGCACAAACATTGACACCTTCCTCCCCACAGGTTCAGGCAGGAACGACCTGACAACAAAGATAAATAACCAGAGGGCAGAGATACGTCCACTGTTTACATACGGCTAAACGCCTTCATTATTTCTGAGGGAAAAATCCCACAAAGGACTCCTACATTAAACCTACATGGCTGAGAATGAAAAAAAAATAACCTAATAATACTAATACAGGAATGAAGCACGGCAATAAACAATGTTGTCATTTACGTTTAATTAAAACCATTTCTTGGTTTTAATTGTTATTCCTATGTAAACAAAATGGTCAAAATATGATTTATTCCCCTAGAAAGGTAAGCATTGGATTCATCACAGTAAAGATACTAGAAACAGTACAAACAGAAGCCTGCAAAGATATTTATACCTCACAGTTTTGTATTACAGCACAAGCTGTGTTAACATGCAAAGATGTGAAAGAAACTGTTTTAGTCAGATGAGGCAATATTTCAGCGTTCTGTTCAACAGACAAAATGTGGGATTGACAGAAAACCCACACTGCTCACCGTCTTGAACACATCATCTGTGCTGTTTAACACTAAATATACATGCTTATTTTTGAAGCCGATATTCTTTATCTTTCTCCATTAAATGACAGAGCTGAAACCATGATAAGGATGATAAAAACAAACATCAACAATGAATAGCAATGCATGCACCTAACGTGATCTTAAAACATGGCTGCTGAATTCATCAGCAAATTAAACAAAGCTGGTCGATGAATCGGTCCATCTCTACAGGACATGCTTTATATCTGCCACCTTATGCCATTCAAAACAACTCTTCCACTGTGGAAAAGTTGACCTAATACTAGGCCCTGGTGTGAGAGACACCTACTGGCCACAGAAGCTCACTACGGCGTATGTAGACAAACTGGCAGACTTGATATTCTCATATCACTATGACAGGCTTGATTTAATATTCCAGGGAGATATTGGTCAGATACACTTTACGTTGAATATAAAGTTCTGATAATGACTCAATAATGAGCTCAACTCTTTTCTTATGATTAATTTAATCACAAAGGTGGGATTTTCTTAAAATGTTTAGACATTTTGCAGAAGCTTGAAAGCTTATGTTATTTGCAAAGCTTCCAGTGAACTTTGCAAGGAAATCAAAAAATATATGAGCCCTAAAAATTAGGAAATGGGAAGAAATATGTTATGGAACAGCGAGGGGCGGAGAAGGAGGCTGTCAGGAAATGATGGAAAACCCTGACGAAAAACGGTTGTGGCAGGTAATTAACCAAATTAATCATTTTTCACTAATTAGTCAAAGCTGAGACATAACACAGGCAAGTGAGACAGCCCTCAGGAAAGTGGTTTGGAAAACTGGTTAACGCCGGATTATTTAAAGCCGCTAAAATAACATCCAGTCATAGCCAACCTCAACATAAACTCCAGATAAAGTGCTGTACCTCTGACAGCAGATGGTGTTCACACCATCCTAAATATGCAAACTTTCAGCTATGGCATTTGGATTTAATGTGACAGAAAGCAGAAATCAGTGCCAACTTTTAAAGTGGATGATTAAGAAAACATTTAAAAGGTCAAATCTGAAAAACCCGCCATACCTTAATATTCGACTTCTTTACTTTGACACCCCTTAAAAAACGCACAACATAGTCATAGTCTTGCTCTTCATTCATTGTCTATTTACTGTTAATTAAAAAGGTGACCTAAATGGGTTTAAAATGTTGCAGGTAAATTCAGTACCTCTCCACTGTTTTTCGGGTTTTTCCTCACAAAAACCAGCAAAACCATGTGAACCTGCATGATGTGCATGAAGGAAAACAATGATCGTCACCCATCCCCATGGTGAAGCATGAGGGTGGCAGCATGATACTGTGGAGTCTCTTATTCAGAGACAGGAGAGTTGACCAGAAATGATGGGAACATGGGTGGAGCGGCTATATTTAATCAGAAATCCATGGCGGGACTCAACTTTTCAACAAACTTTCTCTGTTTTTTTGTTGTTGTTTTTTTAATGTGCTGGAGCTTTTCTGCTGAACAGAAACAAGCAAACATTTTAATCCGTAAATGTGCAAAGCTGGTACCGAAAAACCTGCGGCTGACATGCACTGACAGGTAGTTTAACAGCAATGTTCATAACTATGGAGGTCCAATCCTGCCATAATCAAAAATACATACAGAAATACAAAATTGCCTGAAAACTAGCTAATAATATGAATTGTGAGCCATTAAATGTGACAAAATAATAACAAAGATAAGATATTTCTTCAACAATTGATCAATTATTCAAATAAAATATATATTTTAACTTGCTCTTTTATTTTGAATTTTCTTCTTTCATTTACTCATTTATTGTTGCAGAAATATCTTGCTTTTATTACTTTGTCACACTTAAAGGTTAACAAATTCATATTTTTAGCTACTTTTTCAAGCAATCTTATATTATCAAATCCTTTATTTATTTCTATATGTATTTTTAATTATGGCAGGATTGGTCCTCCACAGTTTACTGCCTGCTAGAATTGAGGACAGAAAAGAATTTGAACAATTCCATTTTTTAAAGATGCCACATTTAATCTTGTTTTTTTTACTGGAGCCCCTAGAACCTCAAACATGTTTCTGTGCCACACAACTAACTTCCTAACAGCCTCATTAAAGTTGAGAGGATTTATGGGGCTCATCAGAGCTATGAGGAAAGCTCCAAGAAAGTTAGGGGTTTAAATAACTGTATGGAAATGGTGTGTGAAATTTAAATGTTAAGGTTAGGAACTAAGTTATCAGTGACCACAGAGAGGAAAAAAAAAGACTTTGAAGAGAACACTGGAAACAGCCTAAATGTTCAAAATCTGTATACCGGTATATTGTTTTCTCAAACTATCATATTTCTGTGACATAAGATGTTAAAATATGACTGTGACAATGAAACAGTACAGATAACTGCCTCTTGAACAAAGACATTATAAATTACAAAACAGGAACAAATCCATCAACACGGCTTTGACTAAATTTATTTATCATTAATAGGTCTAATATTTGCATAAACTCTGACTGCTAATTAATCCCCTTCAGCAATCTTTTTCTGTACAACCAATCTGGTAAAAAAAAAAAATAAAAATAGTATACTGCCACCCAGTGGTCAAGATACGAAAACACCTCATGTCTCTGTGCCATTTTAGAGCAGAGCTTGTTATACTGCAGGTTTTTTTTTTATTAATTTGGTGGGAAAGTTAGCTGAAATGTTTAGATTTATTATTTTTATTTTGTATCTGGGCTCTTAAAATTGGAAAAATATTAACACTGAGCTTCACAGGAAAATATTTAATTTCAAGTAACAGCTGAAAAACCTGTAATCCTCTTTCTAGGCTGCAGCATAGCAACACTGTAGACCTCATATGTACCTTTGCAGCAACATGATTATGATTTTTTAAAGGTCAAACACTGTCGCTGCTATTTTCTATTTCCACCACAGGTACAGCAAACAGTCAGACGGCAGAGAGATGAACAAAGCCATAAATACAATAAAGTTTGCACGCTGTGCGAAAACATAAAAAATAACACAATACAATGATTTGCAAAAAAAGCAAACGAAATAAACAAACCAACAGAAGTGCTGCATTCAAAATCTTTGTTTCTAGATATCGGAGATCTGCCTGTTTTTCAGTGTAGTCCTATTTCTCTGACTGTGACTGGCTGGATGTGCTTTCTCTTCATCCTTCTGGCATGGCAGCTGCCTTGGAGTTTGTCTGCCTGGCTGTGTGTAGCCTGGATGACGGGCCGCCTTTTACAGTTTGCTTTTTGTATCTCTGCTTCTGTCTCCTTGAACCCAGTCGGCTTCAGCAGATGGCCGCTCACATTAAGCTTGGTCCTGCTGGAGGTTTCTTCCCGTTAAAGGGAGTTTTTCCTCTCCACTGTCACAAAAAGCATGTTTCGTGTGAGGAATTGCTGAAGAGTCAATGAGTCGATGTAATCAACTGGTTTTCCTTAGATAGAAAACTTTGAATCAATTTGACTGAATGATCTGGTTGAACTGTAACGCGCCTTGAGATGACGCCTGTTGTGAATTGGCGCTATATAAACTGAATATAGATAAAATATCTGTAGTAGCATACAGTATCTGACATTGTCAGTAATATTGAGCTGATAATAACAGCCGATGATGCAGAGGAGGTTGGCCATGTGGTGTTTGTTTAGGCAGGTGCCAATAATCATGATGCAGCATTTGACTATGGAATGTTAAACCGAGGAAGAGAAGCACTTTTTGCTGTGATAGATTTTTAACAATATGAAAAGGGTAGAATATACACTGGAGAGACTAACAAATAGAAGAGAAGAAATTAAGAAGTTTTTTATTTACATGAAGAAATTAATAGACTTTGGCACTCAGACCCTGGCTGAACGTGGATAATCCACGGGTCAACAGAAGCATTTGGGAAGCTTGAGTCACATTCTGAGAGCTAGGTGAATCTCCTATAGTCACACAGCAGAAGAATTTAAGAATATTTTCTTATATTTTATATTATATTATATAATATTTTCTTTCTTTTCATAATTCTCTCACATTAATGTACAGAAATGACATTTATGGTCAAATAAAACACTTCAGAAGGCTGGGAGCTTTATAAAAGTTATATTTCATGGGTTATCAGGTCAGCAAATGAGTGTGCATAGGGCTAGAGCAGACAGTTCAGGGTTCGTACAGTTTGTCCATCAAAGTATGAACCTTCTGTCCTCTGATGTTTCTCTCTGCTTTAGTTTGTGTCTCTTATTGCAGTGCTTAACCACCCACCCTAGTGTGATGTAACACATGCACTGAAGCTGCATGCTATCCTCTTTGTTGATTTTCAAAGACTGCCTCCCACATAAGATTTGAACAGTGTCCTGTGTGATTTGGCTCATCCAGGTTACTCCTTTGAATTTGCCGTCTTCACAAATAACAGAAAGTCTAGGAACCTTTGCTATCTTGACACGAAATACTCGGCTTTTGCATCACTGCTGCTACAAAGCAGCAGCTGAAATTACTGCTAGTTGAAAAAAATGACCTTTAAGAAGAACAACCAAACTGCACAGCAGAATGTTCTTGCTATGGTGCATGGGCTAATAGATGTTCTGTTTATTCTCAGCGTAAAAACAAAATATATAGCAGGCAGAAGCGGACAGATGAGTCTATGAGGCGAAAAGAGGCTCTACAGTTCTCATATTGGTCCTCAGGCACTGCAGGAGTGAGTCATGAGAGGTATTTGCTGCTGGCTCTCTGTGAGCTTGTGTGAAATAAGGACAAACTATGAGAAAATAGAACGCAGAGTCACTTTTTTAGTAACCAGAGAAACAGAAAAAAGTCAGAGAAAGAGCCAGCTCAGTTATTACGGAGTATATTAAATAATAAACAGCAAGAAGATAAAGACCTTCCACAATGCACCTCTGAGTAGAAACTGTTTGGACTTTAAGGAAGATTTATATGCGAGTACTGCTGACAGGCGATGGGACGTAGATAGGACACGTTGCTCTACGCTCCAATGAACTGCTTATAGGTCTGAATGAGGGAACAGTCAGCCCTGGGGACATAGGAGGGGGGAGTTTAAAGGAGAAGTTCGGTTTTTTACACTTTAAGCCCATTTTTCTGTAGTGTCCAGGATGAAATCAATGATCGACACCAAAAGTTTGACAATTGGTCCTGTCTCTGCTTTTTGGCTCATGCAGAATCACCCCTGGCTGCTTTAGAATGGCTTGCGCATAGAGCATGTCGATAATGTCCTTAAAACAACCTTAAGCGTTCTTTTTAAAATATGCTACTACTCAATGGGTAATCCGGCGCTGTTCAATGCGTTTCAAAAAAAGTTCGTGAAAAGAAAAAACGTTCTGTAGTGTTTTTATTTAGCATTTTTTGTAATCCCATTGAGTTCTGTTGGAATAGTCAATATCCCTCCGCCACGGAAGCGGAAATGGGGCCTGTTTACGATTAGTTGTAGTCTTTTAGCAAGGCCCAAGTGTTTCACTTCACTCTGTGTACTCCGACGTCGAGGTGCTAGCGTCTCTGTTAAACACTTTAAAAAACTCTGAAAATGGAATACTGAAAGGTGGATTCTTGATTCTCGGCGTCGATTACAGAGTGAAGCTGAAAAGACCACAACTGTAAACAGGCTCCATTTCGTTTCGTTGGCAGCGGAATATTGACTATTCCTACAGAACTCAATGAGATTTACAAAATGCTAAATAAAACACTACAGGAACGTTTTTCTTCGACTACTTTTTTTGGAGCGTCATTGAACAGCAGCTGACGACCGCGGTGAGTAGCATATTTAAAAAAAAGCGTTTAAGGTTGTTTTTAAGGACATTGCTCGGACATGCTCTATGAAAAGCCATTCTAAAGCAGCCAGGGGGGATTCTAAATGAGCCAAAAGCAGAGACAGGAGCAATTGTCAAACTTTTGAGGTAATCGATCATTCGATTTCATCCTGGACACTACAGAAAATGGGCTTAAAGTGTAAAAAGCCTCCGAACTTCTCCTTTAAGTCCTGCTGATACCTTGATGCTGCTACTTTAATAGATAACATCAACTTCCAATAATGTATTTTACTTTAATTCCCTTTAACTTTATTAGCACACAATGATTCACAAGCTTAAGTAGATTGCACTCTAGAATCAACTTTCTATGAATTTGATACTTAGATAGAGACTTCTAAGTTTCTACTCCATATATGAAAACCTACGTAAAGGTACATGTAACTGCTACCCAGTGGTCGGTACTAACTTTTTAATCTATTGTTAGACTATGCAAATGCTGTGTCTGCGCTCACGAACACTCACTGACTGACTGATATGTCAATGGACCTAAACATTGTCACTGATTCAACCCCAAACTATTCATCACTTATGGCCACTCATAGAGTGTACAAGGAACCCTGAACTTCAATTCCAAGATGGTCTGCAAAAAGAAAACAGGAGGACATGAGTTACTTGGTTCTTGATGGTTGTTCTTTTAGACCAAACATTTTTCATCACTCCTATTATATTGATGTTATATGGAACTTGAGTGAATCAAGAACAATCCATGTTAGGGATGGAAGCGGTTTATGAAAAAACCATCCGGAACCGCTAGAACCGACTGTCTTGGTTCACCTCGCAAGTGGTTAAGTTAGCTTTCGGTTCTGCGCGCGCAGTCCCTTTTTCTCATAGGCAAAAGCGCTTACACTCCAGAGCAGAAGGTGGCGGTACTGCGACCAAAAAGCCAACCACCAGCAGTAAACAAGAAGAAGCGAAGAAGGCGAAGCAGCCGTGAGCCGTAGCAGAGCGAAAAAATCAGTTGTTGTGGAGAATTGTGTGGGTATGGCGAGTGGGGAAAGAACAGAGTTGAAGAGAGCCGCAGCCAGCAGCACTGAATAGGTCTGCTGTATGGGAGCGCTTTGCATTTAGAGTGACCGACGCATGGACGGGCGGAAAGAAAGTTGTGGATAAAAAGTGCAACAGTGTGCAAGCATTGTGCAACACGCTTTGTTTATGCTAACAGCAACATGACCAACATTTCATGCTAACAATCAACATATACCGGAATCCGAAAACCGTGACCACAAAGCCGCGGAACCCGGAACCGAACCGTGGATTTTGTGACCCGTTCCACCTCTAATCCATGTACTTCATAAATGTGCAAACGACTGGATGTTACAGGAAATGTAACAACAACCATCTGATGAGGTTGTAAAACATAAGACTCTTTTTTTTCACTTACACTTTCCCCGTGGGCTGATTCCCTCTCCATTGGGTAGGGAAGACCTCCTACGGGCGGTTGGCGTTCGGTTTGGCGTAGAACTCTCCAGGGGTCTCATCTTGAGCTTCAGCACCTCACAGCAGGCCTGGTCCTCGTTTAAGGTGCTCTTTCCAGCATTAATCACCCTTGATTGAGACAGGAGAGGGGAGGAACCAACAACAGCAGTATAGAACATCAGAATGATACACTAAAAACACTCCCACCAAAACATTAACACTTTAAGACTCGATAAAATCTGCATGAAGTGGAACTCCAGATGTAATATATTTTCTGAGTTTATTAGTTTAGAGATATTACAGATAAATGTGCCATATTTATAGAATTTTAAAAAGTGAACTGAAGTGAACTAAACAATCAAAGATTTTTAAATTTACACCTCAAAGGCACATCTATCTTTCTATAATATTTATGCTAACCTTTATCTACTAAATATGGTTTCAGGGCTCTTTCTCCTATCTAAATTAGTTAGATATAATTGCGTTTTTTTAGAAAATGCAAAATATTTTAGGCTACATCAGGTGACATTAAAAGTGCTTATACTCAGAATGATACATATCATCTGCTGCTCAGTGACCGGGTCTCGATGGGGGCAGTCTCAAAGGAGACTTCTAGACATCCCTCTGCCCACACTTCTCCTCTAGCTCCTATGGGTCTCCTATGGCCAGTTATTCCAATGCAAGTCATGAGACATAGACCTTTCAATGTATTCTGAGTCTCCTTTGGTTGGGACATGTCTGGAAAACATCTTGAGGAAGGGGTTGAGGGTTCCTCTGAAAGTCTGCCACCTTACCCGACTCCTTTCGATGTGGAGGAGCAGCAGCTCTACTCCAAGCCTCTCCTGGATGCTCTAGCCCCCTACTCTATCTCTGAAGGTGTGTTCAGACCACACGCGGTGAAGGCGGTGATTCCCCAAGCCCCCCAGGTAGTTACCGCTCTGCATTTCAGGTGCACTGTGCGTACACCCTGGACCGCATCATCAAATAGGAAGAGCTTCAGCTGCGTGAAGCTGACATACTACTGACGTTAAAAAAACTCAGCAAATAGACTGAATGGTTATTGCTTCTTTAGTGCAGATTTATACACTTAAAATACTCATTTGGAAAAATAAAATTAATAAATAAAAAAGTAATGTCATGTGTGAAACTGTTGTGTTCAGAGATATTAAAAAAGATTATTTGTTTGGTCATCGAGAGGTCAACTATACCCGATTAAGATCAGAATTGAATAAAAATTATCTAGCCTACTTTTTTTTGGTGTTCTACCTAATTTATGCAGGTAAAACTATCATCATGGAGGTAAGTGAGGACAATTAACAGTCGTTCTAGGACTAAATTAAAATATCTGTTTAGGGCCACCTATAGACCTCTTGACTGAATTCCTTATATCTACCTTTATTTTCTGTGTATTCCATTTAGAGGGAAAACAGCTTTACCTACAACCTGTCTCTGACTGGCTGCCATGTCGTGGTTTCTTTGAAAAGTTCAGCTTGTTTCAATTTCAGCAATCAGCGCTCCTCTCTCTCCATGCAGTGCTGCTGTTTGTGAGGTAAACTATAAAATCTTGGCCCTGTCTGGAAAAATCCCACAAATTATTCAACTAAAGTTTATAATTGAATATGATCTCATATTAGTCAACGATTCTCCCGCTCTTGTGTCATTACATAGTCCCAGAATGATTGGGTATTCATTCAGTACATGCTAACACAGAGAAGCAGAACTATCTATCCCTTAAAACATGGGTTGATGTTAAAGATTTTACCACTTGCCATTTCATTGCCGAAACGTGCGCTTACTTGGTATAATGTTTGATAAATATAGTTCCCTAATATTCATTTTTTATTATAAATATCAATGAAACATGTTTTTGTTTTAAATGTTTTGTAATTCATTTAAAGGTCCCATATTAGGATGCCTCATCAGATAATGAACTCAACCCTACATTACCGTGTTAACAAGCTTTTCAACCCTTCCTGCACATTCTTTTGTTTTTTCGTTGCTATTAGCACACAAGAAGAGATGCAACCTAAATAAAAAAAAATCAATCCAGAAACATTACATTTAACATTTAACTACAACTGGCAGATGCATCTACAGCTGGGATCTGCTACAGTCATGGAAAAGCACCAGGGTCACATTAACTCTGTTGCCCTGTTGGAACCGTGCACATGCTGAGGCAGGTTTTATAACCAGAAGATGACGGACTGAGGTTAAGCAGAATAAAACTTTACAAAGCAATATCTGCTTTCCTTTTTCATTCATTAGATCTCTGGCAGATAATTTGTCCAATTTCATTTTAGAAATCTGCCATCTGTGATGTTACATATTTTTGGATAAAAAAGTAAATAGCTTTTTGTTCTGGAAGCAGATATCTTTTCTCTCTATGAATTATATTCAAATTCTCATTTATAGCTGCAAGGAAAAGGTCCTATGAGGCAACATGTTCTCTCTATACAGCTGAGTAAACAGTCTGGATGATAAACATGACAGGAAAATTACTGCACCACCATCTCTCCCCCCGAGTAATGCTGTTTTTAAGTGGTGTTGATGTCACAATATTCTCCACATACCTCTAGTTATACAAGTCACATAGTAGCTGAAAAGAAGACACACTTGTATGTTCTTCAATAATGAGTTTTGGTAGAGTTTGTGATTTTGACCTCAGCATTTGAAGTAAGAGTGAAGATCAGGACTAACTCCTTATGACTTTTTAATAGAGTCCCATCGTAAAAAACAAACAAAAAAACAACAAGAACAAAAAACAACAAAGAACTGTCCCTTTAAGTGGTTAGGGAGCAGGCAGTTATGCAACAATATAAAACACTGTTGTGTTTCACATCCAGTAAAACCATCAGAACCCACTGAGTCTACACCACGTTTTGTAGTTGTGTAAGAGGGAACCTCTGCGTGAAGCAGCATTCATTTGACCCCTGGAAGATCACAAGTTTAGCAACGGCCTTTTCATCTCCGCTACAAGGGGATGAGCATTCACCATCGACCCGAGACACGCTGAGGCCCAGAGAGCCGGGTCGTCGTATTGAGTTTCCCCACTTCTTCGCCTCTAGGGCTTAGGTTTGACCCAGGACAGAACAAGGTTTTCACAAAAATAGCCCGAGATACCTGGCGATGCTCGAATACAGTCCGCCCACATATCGCCCAACTCGAGTATCGAGATCATTGTAACGGAAGTCATTGAAGGCCGGTGATTTCCAGTGCGGCGATAAAGGGAAGACGACGCTTTCACGGAAGCCGGCAGACCAAACCAGATGAAAGTGCGCATTCAGCCGCTGCTCTGCCGATAATAATAGCTAAATAGAAGAAATGCATTTTACCCTGTGCAAAGAAAGAAAATACCCAAAAGAAAAAATGTCTGAGTATACGCTTGTGAAGGAAGCTCTTTCGGTTGAGCTGAATGCGCCGTTTTGCCCTCAAAGGCTGCTTCCCGGTGAAGGTTGCGCAACGCGCATAAAGGCTTCAGGAAATCCTATATTAATTTACCGTTTATGTTTCAAAAACATTCTAAATGACTTGCCGGAAAATTTCGGGATGCAAGCGTTCCACTCAGTAATACCGGAATACATTGACGAAAGCGGGGTATGGCGGAAATAGCCGCATTTTCTCACGCTATGGACTTTTATGGACCTTTCGCCCTCGGGGCCTGGCTAGACCTCCATTATTTGAATGCCAGCGAGACAGCGAAGCCTCCCAGATCTCCAGATGGCCTGGCAGGGTACTCGTGAGTGTTGTTCAGCATGGGGAGTAGAAATGAAGGCTAAATCTGCCTTTGGGTGTAATGGCCTTTCTAAAACTGTATTTATAGTTTTTTCTCTAAATGTTTTCTTTTCACCCATCAAATTCTTATGAGGTGTAGGAAGCAGTTACTTCCTAAACATGTCTATTCGCTGCAGTATCTGTATCATTAAGAGTATTTAACAAAACTACATAAAAACTTGCATGCGATGGGAAGACATTTTGATTATACCCAAATAAAATCTAAGAAATACACCAGATAGGTCAGAGTTGAATTAAGAAACAATTTAAAGCAGTTATGTTATTAATGATCAATCCATCATCTAAATATTAAAAATGAGTAGTAAAACTGAAACAGCTTCAAAGCTGTCATCTAAACTTATTGGGCATTACTGGTAAGGGCAGGGCCGGATTTAGGAAATCTGGGGCCCCAGGCAAAAGCTGGGCCTGCAGGGCCCTCCTGAAGATCGAAGACAACCCATAAAACAGACCCTGTAATAGCCTGTACTGACATTTTAATAGAATAGAGATACAATTATTTTTTCTATGTTTTGTCCCTCCCTTCTCTTTTCTTTGTTGTTGTTCTTCTCTCTATGTTTTGTACTCATCTGACTTATCTTTCATGCTGTCTACCAAAGGAGTAAAAAGATTTTTCCAAGCACTAAGCTCACTTAAGCTGATTGCTCCTTCCTGTGTTTCCAAAGGCCAAAGTAAATAACCCAGTCCTTCTTTTTCTTTCTACTGTGAACAAGCGATGATCTGCTTCTCTGTTCTCCCTCCATTTTTCATTTATAATGAAATAATAGCTGCATGAATCATGACAGCAGACGACAAAGAGTGGAGAGAGCAGGAGGCGGGTTACCAATCTACTTGCTCTGGAGAGCAGGGGATTGCGCTTTATATGCGTTGTTGCCAAAGTCTCCACTAGCAGCGAAAAGTCGCTAGATTTGGTGCTAGGAGCTTTTGAAATAAAAGTACTAGAGGGGTCTGAAAAGGTCCCAAAATATAGCAACAAAAGCGCTTCTAAGTTGGCAACACTGCCCTTCGCACCATTTGTTTTAGAAATGGTTTGCAGTTGGCTGTTTAGAGCTTTCTGAACATGTGCAGCAAATGGACTGATCCAATGTTATGGACATGCAGGTGAAGTCTCCTTTGGAAGACAAGCAACAATCCAATCAGGATCTATCGATAATGGCAGATGTCTCAAACAATCCCAGGGATGATTAAAAACTTTTCACCGGTCTTCTCTGGTCTATCTTCTCATGATGGTCTGATATAGTTGGTGTCGCCTTTTACAGTTGTCTTTTGTATCTTTGCTTCTGTCTCCTTGAACCCCAGTCGGGCTCAGCAGATGGCCGCTCACAGTGAGCCTGGTTCTGCTGGAGGTTTATTCCTGTTAAAATTGAGTTTTTCCTAGTGTGAGGGATTGCCTTCAAGTCAATGAGTCGATGCAATCAACTGGTTTTCTTAGAAAACTTTGACTCAATTTCACTGTATGATCTGGTGAACTGGAAAGAGGCTTGAGATAACGTGTTGTGAATTGGCGCTATATCAATAAACTGGATTGAATTGAATGTATGGAGGTCATTTTTTTATGTATTTAGCATTTATTTAACATGATAGTCCCATTCAGATTTAAAGTCTTTTTTAATTAAGTATGCATCTCATGTTCTCTCTTTTCCTTAGGCTGATATTTTCAATTTATTTTTCTCTATTTTTGATTTACAGCTGCTTCATTTATTGACCTTATAAGGCCTTTGACGGGTTTAATCAGTCTCCTATTGAATAAAATAAATTTGATCAGTACTGACATGTCCTGTCATCATCGTCAGCAGTGTGTTTCTTTTAAAGGTAGTCAATGAGATTTCAGTCTCATAGCTGGAGGTGTCCCACAGGGTTCCTCACTTGGTCCTCTTCCAGATACTTAATGAAACAAAAACACTCTTTAGAGGAGAAAATCAACATCTGTCTGTGAGCACCATCTAACCTGTTTGGTAGAGGTGGAAGTATTGGCATAGTGTTGCGATTGATTCTGTCTAGCGATACTTGGGTCCGCGATCTCACGATATTATCCGCGATATTGCGAGTATCACTACATATTGCCATATTTTCCCCAGCTATCAAAATCAAATAGTGAGATAAAACAGCAAGTGTTGTATATTTTCATCAGAAAATATTGATGATTTAGTATTATCCATATTGTTTGGGGTTTTTTCTTCCTGTGACTGCCTAAAATACAGATTTTGGTGTGCCGCTTTAGTTAAAAAGGGCTCCACAAGCGCTTTTCTGCCAGGTGGTTAGTGCAGAGGTAGCCCATTTTCCCATCAATAATGTTTTTATGCGCGCATTTTTTTCATCGTGTCCCAAGAAGTGAAAGATCCGAATGTGGGCGGATATGGGTATATGGCAAGCGTTGCTGCCGCGGACGAAGCGCTTTGCGCTGTGCTTTGCGTAACGCATATGCCGAGCGCAGACGCCAAAGTTGGCCTGAGACACACTAAGCATCCGGATGGCATTTTAGCAACAGAACTTTTATCAAAAACATAATTAATGTGCACAAATAAGGAATAGTTGTTTTCATTATACATGTAAACAGAGTTTTATGGGGCCCCCAAGAACTTGGGGCCCTAGGCAACTGCCTAGTATTGCCTAATGGTAAATCCCCCCCGGGTAAGGGGAGCAGTTGAGAGGCTTGTTGTAACTTCTGAGAGACTGCAGAGACCACACTTTACAAGATGGAATCAACTGAGATGATACCAATAAGTTTGCCCTTTAAACCCAACAGTAACATTAAATCCCACTGACTCCACTATCTCCACTGTAAAACATGGTGGTGGCAGCATCATGGTACATGGATAATTCTCTTCATCAGAAAAAGGAAGGCTACATCCAAACCTGGAAGAAAACATTACTGTGGCATTTGCAAGTCACGCTTTTTTTGATATTTGTTTGTAAAACTCGTAGAAAGTCACGAAAATATATAAAAAATATGCTCTACTTTGTCTCGATGATTCACATAAAATCCTGGTCAAACATATTTAAGTTTCTGCTTGCAATATGTGAAAAAAAAAGGGACGAAGGGTGTGAATACTTTAGTAGTCCACTATAATAGAAACAATGCCAGCTATGATTACAATAAGGAAACAATTGAGCGACTGAAATGACATCAATGCTTGGACATGTAGCGAATTTAAACTTTCTTAAACAACACCAAATGCTGCGTTTGTGGCCATGTGTGGACTTGCTGTTTTTTAATTGTTCACGGCTGATTAATTCTGTTGAAATTTTCCACTGCTGCTTAGGAAAATGTTTAGCCTGTAGGAATATGTGGGGCCTTTGTTTGACATCCTGCAGACAATTACCTTTTAAAAACATCACAGGAAGATCAAGTGGTGGCAGAGATTAGGAATTACAGGCTTGGCCAATGGCCAAGCTTGCTTTCCCTTTTTGCTACTGCTGTAATGTACAACAACAAACATGCATGCAGGTAATGCCAAGTATTGAGCGAGGGAAAATATCCTGCAGGCTATTCAAGTGCAGATAATTACACAATTACCAGAGTTAAATCCCGAAAGCCCCTTTTGCACAAGTTCTTTTAATGGATTTTAAAGAGTCATCCACTTTTTTATTTTCTTTATTATCAAGGTTTGTTAAAAGTATATTACTTTTCAAAGTAGGTATAGATCTAATAAAAAACTGGCAATCCCCCCTTCCTCCTTCGTCAGAGTGACATACAGTGCTGCTCTAGGCAGAGAGCATGTGTTGAATCTTGTGACTGATGCTGTTCACGTGCCTTGCCTTAGCAATTCCACTTTGCTACCTCGCTTGATGGGCAGTGATCAAATAAAAACCACGACGACAGAGAGCCAACATCTAAGGTAGATACATTTTAGTCTAAACTGAGAAAAAAAGCCACTGTGGTGTGCTGGAGATGTTGAAATTGACAGAAATGTTGGAAACTACCCAGATTTTAGAGCTGAGCAGTGCAATCATTTGGTTAAATGGCCTCGCATTCTGATCTACACACTAAACAGCACAACTGCCCCGTGTGTTTGTATAACAGGCAAGTCTATTGACTGGGTATTGATCATACAGCTGCTGAGGTTGTGGGTTGGTAAGTAGAAGGCAAATGTTATGAGTGGGAGAGAAAACAAAGTGATAGCTGATCTTTTCAATGCTTCTACTCAGCCAATGACGGGTGGGGGGAGTGAAGATGTAAAGGAAAGTGGTACTGTAGAACTGTCTGAGGTACTTCTTTATTATATATTGCCTTAGAAACATGTTGATCTGTTCAGCTGTAAAAACAAACTGGAATTTCAGGGCTGGCTCCTCCACCAACAAACTTCTGTGTATTTAAACATCTGTGGAGCACTATTTGATTTATGGGTCCAGGTCCTGGTTGCATTAGTGTAAAAACTTTACCAAGACCACGGATGATTCTAGACAGGGGCCAAAAGGGACCAGTGTCTCTGTAGAGCTGCTCCTTGCCCCTGTTTTGGCCCCTGTACCTATCACATAATACTAAATAAATGTATTATGATTATACACTCACCGGCCACTTTATTAGGTACCCCATGCTAGTAACGGGTTGGACCCCCTTTTTGCCTTCAGAACTGCCTCAATTCTTGCGTGGCATAGATTCAACAAGGTGCTGGAAGCATTCCTCAGGGAGTTTGGTCCATATTGACATGATGGCATCACACAGTTGCCGTCCAGATTTGTCGGCTGCACATCCATGATCTTGAATCTCCCGTTCCACCACATCCCAAAAGATGCTCTATTGGATTGAGATCTGGTGACTGTGGAGGCCATTTGAATACAGTGAACTCATTGTCATGTTCAAGAAACCAGTCTGAGATGAACCCAGCTTTATGACATGGCGCATTATCCTGCTGAAAGTAGCCATCAGAAGTTGGGTACATTGTGGTCATAAAGGGATGGACATGGTCAGCAACAATACTCAAGGTAGGCTGTGGCGTTGCAGCGATGCTCAATTGGTACCAAAGGGGCCCAAAGAGTGCCAAGAAAATATTCCCCACACCATGACACCACCACCACCAGCCTGAACCGTTGATACAAGGCAGGATGGATCCATGCTTTCATGTTGTAGGCGCCAAATTCTGACCCTACCATCCGAATGTACTTGCAGCAGAAATCGAGACTCATCAGACCGAGCAGCGTTTTTTCCAATCTTCTATTGTCCAATTTCGGTGAGCTTGTGCAAATTGTAGCCTCAGTTTTCCTGTTCTTAGCTGAAAGCAGTGGCACCCGGGGTGGTCTTCTGCTGCTGTAGCCCATCTGCCAAATCCCAGTAGATCAGCGGTTTCTGAAATACTCAGACCAGCCCTTCTGGCACCAACAATCATGCCACGTTCAAAGTCACTCAAATCACCTTTCTTCCCCATACTGATGCTCGGGTTTGAACTGCAGGAGATTGTCTTGACCATGTCTACATGCCTAAATGCACTGAGTTGCCGCCATGTGATTGGCTGCTTAGAAATTAAGTGTTAACGAGCAGTTGGACAGGTGTACCTAATAAAGTGGCCGGTGAGTGTATGCACTGACTAAGACACTCTAACTGATGGCAACTATCTAATTTTTTACCTTTATACTTCTGTTAATCATGGTTTAATCAGTTTTACTCTAATTCTAATTCTGAATTAATGAAAACTGATCATTTTCATTTAGAATAAATTGAAAAAATATGATATACTTGAAACATGGATGAATATTTAAATTACTTTCAAAGGAATACACTCATTTTAACTTAACTCTGAATTCCAAAGATTATAAACCTAACACTTTTGTAAAACTAAATATTTTATTTTGGCTGAATTTCATTTATTAACCATAGAGACAGACCTTATATCTATTTTTTTTAATTCCATCCTTTAGTCGTTACATTTCACATAGTCAAATGACCCTTTAACAAATTGTTAATTTTTGTTAATTTTGATTTTAAAGGCATTTTTCAGCCACATTAGTATTTAATATCAATTTTGAGTAGAACCCTTTATAAGAGTAACTTTTTTCATGGTGTTGCATCACTGTTCACACCCAGCATCAAATGGCCACCCAATAAGGGTACAATTAACAAAAATGTGAGTGACATCATGTGCTCATGCAAGGTCACCACCTTCTACTTGGAGCAGAAATATTTGCTTGGAAACTAATGATTTCAGTAGAATTCTATGAGGTAAGGAATTTTTAATTTTGGATAAAGTGAAATTAACAGCTTGAAGCTAGAAATACAAATTTTCTATTGAGACAACATAAAATCTGAATTCAAACTAATGACGTGGACATTTCACTTCTTTCACCACGGTTCTGTGGCTCATGCCATGTACCAAATGATAAACTATTGCCCTTTGGTTACATTTTTTTTTCTTTGCCCCCATGAAAAAATACTGCCCCCGCCCTGCTCCCCTTTGTGAATTTGTTCTAGATGTGCCATTGACCAAAACTGCAAGGAAACTGCAATGACTTGCTGTGGGAGCCCCAGAACATAGGAGCCACTGAAAGCAAACAAACGATTCCATGTGGCAAAGCTGCAAACCTGCCAAGGTATGGCTGCTCAATTAGTTCCAGTTGACTTGGACTTATCATTAAAAGACCTTACAACTGAATTGGACTTGCACCTTAAAGACTTGCCCTGGACAGGCCAGAAAACATTTGAAACTTGGCTTGGACTTGGCAATGAGAGACTTGAGATTTGACTTAAACAGTCCTCAAATGGTTATGATTTGATTTAAGACAGTGTATGAACAACTTCAGACCTGATCTGCAACTAAAATACTCAATAATTGACTTGGACTCGGCACTAAGGGATTTGGGATTTGACTTGGACTTGCCTGCATAGGCTTAAAACTTGACTTAAAGCCCTTAAGACTTGTCTTAGACTGTACATTATTAAATTGAGACTTGACTTGGACAATATGTTCCCTAAATATTTTGAACCTCACTCCGACTTGTCAAATAATACTTAATCGACTTGGACTGAGGCTTAAAAGACTTGTGAATTGACTTTATCTTGACAATAAAAGATTTTAGACTTGATTTGGACTTTACCCCACAAAGACTTAACTTCCGCTTTAAAAAATAACATGTGAAGCTTTCACCTAGTAGCACTAAAGACATTTTATTTATCTTGATTTAATGACAAGAAACGAAATGGAATTAGAATCACCCTAAATATAAAAAGTTAGTTTGAGAACTAACGTTTATACAAACAGATAAAGATCAAATTGACTGTTTTTTAAAATTCTTTTATGTGTTTCCCCTCTACAAGCAGAGAGTGAACTCTGAACTACGTCAATGTTCAGAACAGGAAAAAAGAATAATCATTGGAGACTGTAGCTATTACTAATAATCTCTTCTCTGCCTTTACTTAGTGGAATAGGTTTTAACAGACAATAGATTTATAGATCTAATTTAGTGCTGACTCAGAGTGGACCTCCTCCTGTGTAAATAAGATGATTTTTCAGGTGTGTCACTAGTTCTGTTTGCATAAACTCAACTCCCTGCTTCGCTCTTCAAAGAAGAACTAAAAAGCAGCAGTGGTCGATTTTTCTGTGAAATACCAAATGTGTGTGTGTGTGTGTTTGGGTGTCTGTATTTGTGAAACCTTGTTGGAAACGTTGCAGTTTGGTCTATATATGAACCTGAGAAAAGAGTAAGCAATAACTATAGAGCCTTTGAACAGTCCTGCTTGCTCATCATGTCAATCCACCCACTCAGAAACAGAGCCTGAGAATCCTCCTCATAAACAAAACGAGTCTTCTCGTCTCTGCTGAAGCTGTTGGAATAACGCCAGATAACCTCGGAGTAAAAGCCGACTCATAAAAAAGAAATAGTTGATCAACAATTTAGATAGAATGGCAAAGCTTGTTGAAATTCGTGCTAAGGGGTTTTTCACAATATTCAGCATTCTTAGAAGTGCACAAACCTCTCTACATTTTGACCTTTCAGCTCTCATGATCAAACATTTGACTATACTTGCACATTGGAACTGATGTTTAATCAGTTGCTTTTTGCATGATTTTTATTTTTTTATTTTATTGCATGTCTTTATATAGCAAATTAGTAAGTAAGTATACTGCAACAATAATTTTACCTTTTACAACACATATGTTCATAAGTTCCTTGATAAAGGAATGGGGGGGGGGGTTTTTTATGTATGTTGGGGTTGTTATCCAAATCAATAGGTTTGTACTAGTGCTGTCAATCGATTAAATTTTTTTTAATCGCCATTAATCGCATCAATGCCTGAGTTAACTCAAGGATTAATCGTGATTTTAATCGCGAAATTTTCTTTCTGATTGAAAATCATTTAAATACTCTCGATGACATACAAAAAATACATACAGGCTAGGTTTGTGCCAATGTTCTTTTTAAATGAAAACAGGTCACAGATACTGATTTATGCCATAGAAACATATGGCAAGAAGATGGGGAGGCATGTAGCAAAAAATAACAAATATGTAGCCAAAAAAAAGGCCCTGAAAACAGGCTGATGTAAAAGACAGTCTTTACAGTTAATACAGTCTTTTGAACAAAGACAAGCATTTTACCCTACTGCTATAAAATTTAGTAGAGTTAACATTAGATGTTAATTAACCAAGATAATAATGAACAATTTTCAATCAATACATCAAAATCAATAGACCGACATCACTAGATGGAGGTAGTCTATGCTCTAGAAAGTTACTTTTCAGCCTCTTAACAAAATGAGAACACACACACACCCACCCACACACACACACACACACACATACCCGACCTGTGGCGTACACAGACAGCAAGAGTGCGAAAGCAGATTCCATTTCACCTCAGTAATCTGTTTTCTCAGCGTATTTCAGGTTGCTACTAGTTACCAGTCACACTCAACTTGTTTGTTGGTGGTGGGGCTTAAAGAAAAGGCACTAGCGTCACCCAGTGTATGAGCGTCTTTTTCCCTTGAGGAGCTCCGGCTCACCGAAGCCTATGAGAAATGCATACACTGGGGAAAAATAGCCCCGCCTTCCCGCAGGCTGCAGCGGGATGTACTTGGAAAATTGTACCATAAAACCACATAGCGCTAATCTCCTCGTTAGAAAAAATTATCGCCGTTAAATGGCCTCGCGTTACTAAGCGATAATATAGCGATAATTTTGACAGCACTAGTTTATACATTGTTAAGAATTATTTGGAAAATTATTTTCAATTACTGAATTCCATGAATGGTCCCATAAAAACGATTTGCCTCATAAGAATACACTTGTGCAGCCAAAGATTTTAGATAATTGAAATTTAACTAATCAACAAAGACAACCCAATTGGTGCCAATAAAAATAAGTATTTATGATAAATGGCAATAAGTTAGATGGACCAGGCCACACAAAAACATTTTTTAAGCCATTGAGAAATAAACTTGTACATGTGCTTTAGATCCTTTACCTTCTGCATGCTGGAGCCACAGGTCACCAACTGATAACCAGATTTTTGTCCTTTAAGGTGTTTTTTGTGGAGAGCAAAATTTTAAGATCCATCAATTAAGTCCTGAAGAAGTATAGCAGCCCAGAGCATCACTATACCACCACCATGTTTGACCGTAGGTATAATGTTCTTTATCGGAAATGCTGTGGTAGCTTAAGACCAGACCAAGTCCAAAAGTTTCTTTATGTTGAACTTTAGTCCATTGAAGAATTTTGCAGAATTCTTGGAGATAACCAACGTGTTTTAGTAAAAAGTGAATTAGGTGTTTGTGGAGTTTTTGGTCAGCGGCAGTTTCTGCTTTGGATCTCTCCAGTGGAACAGCAGTACGTGAGGCAAAGCAGGGAAAGGTCTTAGGCAATTTGCTTAATGTAATTTATCTGATAATTAAATTTCTTAGAGGATCTTAAAATAGATCTACCAGGCTAATACTGATTATTTTGACTTTAATCTAATTTGCCCCAGATCTAAGCAGCCAATATTTTGAAGGGAAAATTCTATGGTTATTTCTCTTACTCCATTTAAGTGATAAAAATGACACAATAATAACTGCTACACAAGTCTTCTTTTAAACATTAGAGAAAAGTGGACCTGATTAAAAATCTCTCGTCTTTGAGGGCAAACTTATCCAAGGAAGCTACATTAATTCAGAATATGCTTTCCAATTTATCTGAAATAACGAGTGTGCTATCCTTCCTTAGCATATTCACATTACTGATTATCAATAATAACTGTTGAGCTATAAATATCTATGTCTGTGTGTCGATGTGTATTTTCTGGCTTAAGTTACCTTAATTTGTAAATTAATAGCATGTTCTGATAACCCCAAAGGTTAAAAGCTTAAGATAAAATAAAGCTTTGCTGACCTTCCTGTTATTTGCTAAAAGTCAGCCTCTCTAGTGACAGAAAAAACAGCTTCTTATAAATACATATGTTCTTTATTTTAACCACATATTGAAGTACAGTCTGATAAAACCAACTCCCACGCATCACTGCTATTAATGTGGCCTCTGTGGTCTTATGCAGGGTGTGTTGACTGACAGGAGATAAATATGATTTTTGAGCTGGGCTATTAAATGGATTTGCAATATAATCGTAACCTAATAAAATGCAATTATCAAATTTCAGAGGCACTCAATTTTAGTCCCATTATATAGCAAGATTAAAACCCTCAACCTCTCATTCCAGCTCTTTGGTAGCAGTAAAATGCTTAAATTGTGTTTGCCGCCACACAGAAAGGTCAAGAGAGCTGCAGTTATGATGCAGATCCATACATGCAAGTAGAAGTAAGCACTTTTTCTACACGCAGGTTACACTAAAATCCTCCAAAGATGGACTCCTTTCAAGCAAGCCTTCAAAAACTGAAAACCCATCAAACATCTACAGGCTCAGGGTTAATGCAAACAAAAATCTGAATAGAGTCGGAATATTGTTGAAAAATAATCTGTCAGATTCTCTGTGAGCTCCTCTCATCCTGTATCTGAAGCCAACCATATTCTGGTTCATCCCCTTTTCTGATGCATCAGTGCTCAATCATAAACCTAATTATGCTTATTTCTTTAGGCCTGAGCACTTGATAGAATTACCCTATCAGCCATTGTTTTGTCAGCATTTGGTTCCCATCAGGAACTATAAACAGACACCAGCATAATTAAGTGGGTAGCACCTTCTAAAAACAGCAGCAGAATTAGCATCCTGCCCACAGATGAACGGTTTTCCATGGTAGATTTGCATGTGAAAGAACAACAACAAAAATACATAGATGTCTTCTTTTCAAAGATAAAAAGACATTCAATTCAATTTGGTTTATTTATATGGTGCCAATTCACAACACACGTCATTTCAAGGCACCTTACAGAGTAAATTAAAGCAGATATCATTCAGTCAAATTGATTCAAAGTTTTCTATCTAGGAAAACCAGTTGATTGCATCGCACTCATTGACTCGAATGCAATCCCTCCTACTAAGCATGCTTGTAGTGACAGTGGAGAGGAAAACCCCTTTTAACAGGAAGAAACCTCCAGCAGAACCAGGCTCAGCGAGAGGCCATCTGCTGAGGCTGATTGGGGTTCAAGGAGACAGGATTAGAGATACAAAAGGAACTTGTCATCCAGCTCCACAGGAGAATTATGTGAATTTCTTTTATTTTACAAGGAGGATTTTCATGTTTTTCAATTTTTAAATAAATTATGAGACACAGCTGCTGGTGGCCTCATAAACAAAGACACAAGAAAAACAAAATACTCAAAATTAAATGATCTTACACAGCAGTAGGATCAAAAAATTTGCAGACCAAAGCATTTAACCACCATAGTGTTCAGTAAAGGTGAGTATATGTTGATGTTCATATTCCTTCTCTGTGTTTATTAGCTGACAAATTGCAACAGCGCAACCGGAAATGATAAAATGACTAACTACTTTCCTAATTACTACACAATGTAGAAATTAGAGTGAAAAAAAGAACAGCAAGATTATCACTAATACAAACAATTTGGTAAATAACAAGTTTTCCATTATATTCAACAGAAAAATGACTGTGGAGATAAAGTACCTTTAAAGTCAGAATTTAATAGTGAGCATTAAGTGGTTCTGATAGAAATGGCTACTTCAATGTTGTTGATCATTTTAATAAAATAGTCCTACGTTCACTTCTATAAAACAAGTGTTAAAATGTTTGTTGGAAAATCAATTTAAAAAAGTTATTCCACATTTATCTGTAATTCCAGTTTATCTTTTGCCATATTTGATTTTTCTTTAAATTATCAGTTTTTTCTTTTCCTCTTTTCTACCTTTCTAATAGTTTCTTTGTTTTTTAGTAGTTTCCTGATTAAATACCAATGACCTCAATCATCCATCACTTGATGAAGACCATGTTTGTTCATGAGTTTGTCTTCTTTTACATACGGATCTCTACGTTTTTTATCCATAAAATCAGATGCTAAATAATCTTGTGACTTTTTCCATATTTGAAACTGAACCATTAATTAAACATGAATTAAAGTGACCAAAAGATTAAGAGATAATGTCATTTTGTACCTTAATGTTTTTTTCTGCTCTGTTTATGTGTTTTATCAAACATAAATCACTTTTGCTAGTCCAGCATGGCTACTGAGGACATTAACTTTACACATCCCAACAGGCGTGATTTTACAAGCTGCTTTCATTAAAAAAGAAAACAATTATAAATCTAGTTTGAAAGGAAATACACACGCCAGTCACAACAGCCTTTTGAGGTAACGTCAAATAAATGTAATAATAAGTCTGTTCTTTCATCTTTATAACTTCTTAGTGTAGGAATGTGGGTCCAATGTAGGAGGCTGTTCATTGACACTAAAACATAAATAAAGGGTCACTCTTAGGTGACAAGACAAGGCAATTTCATTTCTGCAGTTAACTTAGACTTCGTAGCACTGAAATAATTTATAGTTATCTAGTGAATTAAATGAAAAGCAAGTCTAAGAAGTCGTAGCTATTTGGAAACATCCAGCAGACAAAAAAGCAGAAATCCTACACATTATTTCCCCCATTTAATTGTTTTTATGTTTAAACTGAGGTGAGTTCTTAGTGCAGGGCTAAATGATGGATGGATGGATGGATGGATGGATGATGGATGGATGGATGGATGGATGGATGGATGGATGGATGGATGGATGGATGGATGGATGGATGGATGGATGATGGATAGGTGAATGAATGGATGGATGAATGGAAGGATGATGGACTGACAGATGATGGATGGATGGATGGATGGATGGATGGATGGATGGATGGATGGATGGATGGATGGATGGATGGATGGATGGATGGTCGGATGGATGGATGATGGATAGGTGGATGGATGGATGGATGGATGAATGGAAGGATGATGGACTGACAGATTATGGATGGATAGATGGATGGATGGTCGGATGTATGGATAGAGAATGGATGATGGATAGGTGAATGAATGGAAGGATGATGGACTGACAGATGATGGATGGATGGTTGGATGGATGGATGGTTGGATGGATGGATGGATGGATGGATGGATGGATGGATGGATGGATGGATGGATGGATGGATGGATGGATGGATGGATGGATGATGAAATTCCAGACTTTTCTCAATAAGTTAATGATGGATGCTGCTGATGTCACATTTTCCTGCTCATGGGAAACAGTTGTGTCTCTACCAGTGAAGCTCAAACAGGTGAGTTAGTTCACTTTAATGCAACAGAGCAACTTATCCTCTGTCTCTGGATGCATGTGGTGTTTTTTGTGCCGGAGAACCAGAGAACTACTATTTTGATTGATATTTTATGATCGGAAACCCGGGATTACATGAAATAAGTAGGTTATTAGGTCAAAGTACTGAAAAACAAAAATGGTTAAAAATAACCTGAAAATGTGGAGATCTAGTCTTTATGTTAGGCTCACTAACATCGTTACATTTTATATCCTATTGAATTATGTGCGCGTGTATAAATGGAGCAGCAGATGATAGAAGGTGTTTGTGTTTCCCCTGCGTGGCTCACCACCGCAGGATGCGGGGAAAGATGGAGTCCCGCAGGTTACTCACTCAGCATAGCCGGTGGACCAGGGCAGCCGCTTGCTCTCCTTCAGGATCAGGATCGGCCGGGCGACATGATCCGCCGAACACTCCACCTCATCCGCAGACAGTCCCAGGAACTCCGGTCTGCTGTACGGGAATCTGAGCGGCAGATCCGGGCCGCTGGGATGGTCTCCGCTTGATCCTGCGGCCATCACGCCTCCCATTAGGCTGGCCACGGCTGTCTTCACCCGCGTGAGCATGGCTGGCTGCAGGGCGATGCTGGTGCGTGATGAATCCCGCACGGGGACGCGGTTTCTCTGTGGCAGGCAGACACAGAGCCGCTGCTGCTGCTGCGGTGCATGCAAGGCGGAAATACAGAGCAAATGATCAGACAGGCAGACTGGGCTTCTCACTGGGAGTCATGTGACAAAGCATCGCTGCCTGTGAGCCTTGGAGAGCCGCTTGCTGCTGGCAGCATGGAGGTCAAAGGTGTTTCATCTCGGAGTGACGATCCGCTGCGGGCAATATTGACTGCTGTCTGCAGGAATCTGACAAGGAACCTGCCTTTTAGGGAGAAAATTCTTTATTTTAGTAATTTATTCTCGCCAATGTTCTGCCCTGTCAATAAACTTACTCCATGACTTCCTACAACCCCAAATAATGTGTTTATTTAGGACATAATATTGAGCCATGTAAGGTTTTTCAGTTAACTGTGTTGTAGAAATGGCTTCCTTCTAAGTACTTTGCAGAGCCAAGTCTTCTTTAGGGTAGGGTGACCATATTTTCATCTTGAAAAACCAGGACACCTTGGAGGGGGGGTGGGGGTGTGGGGGATGCGGCGTGTGGGGATCTCTGTTCCCATGCATAGGCCTAGGTAATCCTACAATAACATGATATTAACAGTTGATTTATTAAAAATGCTTTTCAGTAAAAGTCAACAGCAATAACTCCAATAACAAATGATAATTTTATTCAAAATGTATTTATTAAAAATGCTTAACAATTCCTGTAATGAATGAATAGCACAATGAAAGAAATAATGTCTCATCTAAACATCCCTCACTTAACAATAAAAGTTAACAATAACTCTCAACTCCCAATATGATGATACTCAGCCTCAGCAATGAACGAAATAATGTCTGTTCTGTAGGTTATTGGAAAAAAAAATAAACAAATGAGCTAATTAACAAAAAATACCTCTTTTGTAGCAAAAATAACTCAAAATGTACCAAAAACGAACAAACATATCAATAGAATATCTTGACTTTCGGAGTCCAGGTGGCTTTTCAGATCCCTTGCACCTCCATTGGACACCGAGACATATGTGCCTGCTTTGCACACTGTGCACAAGGCCTCCCATTTGTCTCGATCCGGTCTGAAAGTGGGGAAACTCTTTTGTAAATCGTTGGTAAACATACATTTGTGCCTTTGCATGTTGTTGGCGTACTGACAGCCACGCTATCTATATTCTGATTAAGAACAGGGCTGCCCGCACTGGCGCGGCTCAGGGTGATGTCACACGCGCAGCGTCGTGCGCAGTGCCCTAGCGTCTGTAAATTTAATGGTCCAATGAAGGTAATTTAAAAAACAGGACATTTCCTCAATTTCTAAAAACCGGGGCGCTCTAGCCTGATCGTGAAGTCCTACTCAATTCTAGTCAGAATATGAGCCTGATACTGCTCCATAGAGCTGTGATTATGGGGCGTGTTTCAAGCGAACCAGGAAAAAAAATGCCTCTGCACTCAATTGGATAGACCTACAACCAATAAGAGCAACGGAGTGCGTGGCGTATGTTAAGCTTAGCGCGCAGTTGTTGTCCACAAAAATCAAAGCGTGCAGTTTCCGCGCCTAGAATAAGAAGATGAGCCTTGATCGCGTTTCTCTGTTCCTCTTTTAAAATTATTTTGCTGTCGATATCTTCTAGAACAGACCTAATGGCAGAATCTACTCACCTCAACTCTCCAGCTGCAGCCATTATTGTTGTCACCCAAGCGCGCTTTGGTCACGCGGTTGATGATGCGTTACTGTTGATCATCTGTCATCATCATCATTTAATAAAGCCCGCCCTGACAATTTGATTGGACGCCGCCTGACAGTGGCGATAATACCACTACTATGGAGCAGAGCCAGACCGAACTTCCCTGACCTCAAACTTTGTGGGCGGGACTAAGTTCAGAATGGCACCAGAGGTAAGGGCGTTTGGGACAGGGGCGTGAAATCACGAACATGTCTACTGGGAAATACAGACGTTTGGTCACCCTACTTTAGGGATGTCTTGACTTTCATCATCAACCTTCTAGGATTTTAAGGATCTTAACCAGAGGTTCCCAAACCTTTCAGCTTCTGACCCACAAAATGTTACCAAAATCCATTCATGACCCCCAAAAATCAGTTGCGCAGTGGTGCCTTGCAGAAAGAAGGTTCCAGGTTCAATTCCCGGTCTGGGGTCTTTCTGCATGGAGTTTGCATGTTCTCCTTTAGCATGCATGGGTTCTCTTTGGATACTCCAGCTTCCTCCCGCAGTTCAAAAACAAGACTGTAAGGTTAATTGGCTTCTCTATATTCTTCTTCGATGTGAGTGTGGTAGTATTGAATAGTAGTTTGTGGGTGTTTGTCTCTGTGTTTGCCCTGCGATGGACTGCCTGACCTGTCCAGGGTGACCCCGCCTCTCTAGCCTGCAGCCAGCAGGCTGGAGATAGGCACCAGCAGCCCTATTGACCCTACCACCCGGGATTGGTAGCGATGGAAAACCCGATGGATGAAGCTGCAGAGTCTAAACATATTACAACACTTTGTATTGAGTGGGGAGTGGCAGCCTAGTGGTTAGGGCATAGAGCTTGGAATCCTGACACTCCCACAGGCACTGCTACTCTTGGGTCCCTGAGCAAGACCCTTAACCCCACACTGGTCCCCGGGCGCCGCACAATGGCAGCCCACTGGTCCCCCAAGGGAATGGGTTGAATGCAGAGAAGTAATTTCCTTCTGGGATTATGGAGAGCATGTAAAATAAATTAAAAAAAATATTTTAATAGATCCTTTCATATCTTTAATAATAGCATTTAGTTTCATTTATGCGAAGTGGGATTTTGGCGACCCATAATGGTGGGATCGCAAACGCGATAACGGAGGTCACGCGACCCAACTTTTGAAAAGTCAGTGGTCTAGGATGATTTTAACGGCACAAAGTAGCAAACAAAAGATAGCGCCCCACTATATTTTTCAAATATAAAAAGAAAATCCAGCAGGTGCACCACCTTCATCAGCCTCATTTTGAAGTGGCAACAGTGAAACAAAGCATGAATATATTGACCCCCCCACGTCATGATATTGAAATAAATGGTTTGGTCCTCATGTCCTGCATCACATCAGATCTCCCTGTCTGTCACCAGCAGTTCATTCGCACCGGGGCTCAAATGTCACACACACGTCATTTAACGTAGTGATAACGAGAGAAACAAATACACAAGAAAACGTGTAAATAAGCTGTAGTGGGGTAAAAATGTCCACGGATGAAAACTGCAGTGCCCTAACGTCTGGGTTTCAAAAAGGAAACGAAAAGGAAGGAGTAAGAGGAGAGAGGGAACCCCATACAGTTACCTGAAAAGTTCAAATGAACGATAGATCATTAACCTGTTGAGTAAAATAAGATAACTAACTGCAGGATACAACAACTTAGTTATTCTTCCTCCACTTTATTTATATAGCACGATTTCAATAAACACAAGGTTTCCAAAGTGCTGCACAAAAAAGATAAAATAAATAAAAGTAAATAAAATAAAATAAAAGCACTGCTCGCACAGGATAAAAATATGCATGTGTATACATAAAATCACATCATTAATGATGCCGCCTTGCCGGGTGCGTCTGAAATGGAACATGTTTGCGAGTTTTTTCTTTTTTTCTTGTGCTTCGTTTTTAGCTTAAAAAAATAAATGAACCAGGATTAATCCAGCATTTATTGAGCTTATAGTGTGACTGTAATTAACACAGGGGCCAAAGAGCTAAGCCAGAAAGCTTGCAGCTAAGAATTTACCTTTACCAACCAGACCAGGCAAGGAAAACACCATCAGAGGGTTAGCATCAGCTAAACGCTAGTAGATGTTTAGCAGGATATTTACATTAAATAATTGTTGTTATACCTCCTTCAGCATGTAAACCGATGATCCACCAGCAACCATTTTTCTTCACCCCCTCCCTGTCCCAATGACAGGTAGGCAACATTGTGTTCAGGGACAGGCCAGTTTGCATCAGTACACTCTGTTGGAATTAACCTTTTTTTACCATTTCATATACATACAGTATATCAATGTCTTTCATGAGGCCCCATGTTCCTGATTGCCCCCCTGGCTACAACCGCCAGGTTTCATGGTTGGTATGTTGCCTTCATGAGAATGTGCAGTGGCAGTTTCCTTCCACACATATGTCAAATTTAGCCTAAAAGCTTCTATCTTTGGTTTCATTTGATTAGAGAGGTGAAGAATCCTGCTTGAAATCCAGTGTGCAAGGTTTGTTCCACTGTGTTTTCTGAACTCCAAAATCATGGCGGCCATTTCTCCAGATATTTTAGTGTTTTCATCCTTCCTTCTGCTAACAAGTTTTATGTATAAGGTGTTTTCATTTTGCAGCAGGACTTGGCACCTGTCCACACTACCTTACCCTTTGGACTCGAACCTGATAAAGAAAAAGGAAACCTCTGTAATCGTAGAAAAACAGATAACAAAGACATCAACAGAAGTGACGCACAGATCTTAACTCTGTGTACGTTATAAATGTGTTGGGTTCACATCTCCTCATTAAAGTAAGCCTTTCTGATGATCAGATTTCACATACTCTGTCCTGTATAAAATGATATCCCAGAGATTTCTAGACCTTTGGCAACATTTCAGTCAAATCAAATCACACAGCTGTTGGTATTCCTATTGTTTTCATATTAGCACCACATTTTTCCAGTCTGAGCTGGATTTTGGAGAAGTGCGCCTTGATTTGTGATACAATGCACAGTCAGCAGACAGGCCAAGCCACAGAGCATGCCCAAAGGCTTCTTTCTCTTAATGTGTTGAAAAGACAGAGTTGGAGTGCAAGAACCTGTTGCAAAAGCACTTAAAAAGCAAAACAAACAGAAATGACTGGATCCAACCCTTTTTAAAGCCTGAATGGGCTTGCAACTTTGAAATCTTCTGCGCCCTGACACGATTTCTTTCATGTTCAGATTGGCAGGTTCGACTGTAGCATTGAGCCCTTTGATGCTGACATTTGTTGTGAACAATTTACTACCACTATCCAGAGATCCCAAAGTGATTTAATTTGACCTGAATATGACTGAGCAATGGAACCTCTAAACTACAAACGCATGCAAAAGCTATGACAGGGTTTCATACTAGCTACAATATATAGGTGGGGATAATTCTCTTTTCTTAAGTGTTGAACTTTGAGTGAAACATTTATATATATGTTACACATATATATATGTTTGTTTTTTTTCCAAGCCTGCAGCTCCTCCAGAATTGCCATGGTCTTCTCGGCTATTGCCGGCTCTGAATAAAGTGTTTTAAACATCCTAAAGATTACTAGACAGTCTTTAGAAGGCAGCAAAACCATTACATCTCCAGTTTTCACTCTTTTAACAGTGACAGTTGAGGGTCTGGTGATGGACTACTGGCAGACTACTGCTAATCCATAATTCATGAGTTTGTCTGCAACGAGTTCTACTGACCTAATTATGCACACAAGCTTATCTGCCAGAAACAAAGTCTGCAAAATTGTAGTCTATAAATACGTAGCAAATGGATAAGTGCTGAACTAGCATGAAAAAATCAGTGTAATCTTAAAACTAAGACAAAGGCTGATGCAGGTCTCTTAAATGTTTCAGCTGCCAGAGGGAAAAAAAGGTCTCGGCACATTAGATCCTGATATGCTCCAATTAGTCTCCAGAGAGATTGGCTCTAATTCTGCGTGAATGCATTTGACCTGTGATGTCCACTCTGACTACAGAGCTTTGGCCTGATTCCACAGACCTGCTGCTTTATGACCAGGACATGCAGCCACAACACATATTATTAACCCCATGAGGAGCTGTCTAGCTTAACAATGATTGCTAGGGAGGAAATAACCCATGTAAAACTTGGCGTGAGATGGGGCGACTCTGCCAAAGACATTCATACTTCAACAAGTTCAGACTTATTAGAAGTGAAAGGTCAAGAGAGCTTTGGTATTTCAAGTATATATAACTTCTTGTTTTGAAGAAATATCAGCTTTTCAATCATCAGTGTGTGCTTGGTCTTTGGGACAGAGTCTGGGAAATATGGGGATACTTTTCCCTCAGGCAATACAGAAAGCAAAGGTTGTTGAAATTTTAGACTTTTTATTTGTCCCCAAGGGGAGATTCTTTTCCACAGAGCTCATTACACGAAGACATAAAAAAGACACCACAGTAAACACCAACACCAGCACAAAGTACAAGACGCGATACGAGACATGATACACTCAATGGGGCCTCGTTGTTTAAAAAGGTGATGGCTGGAAGGGATCAGGCTCCTTCGCTGCAAACGGGCCCTTCTACACCTGGAAGTGCTCCCTGTACCCGTCCAGAGGGCAGTGGGGCGAGGTAGTCCCAGTGGGGTCCCGCTCATGGAGAGTGAAAAAAGCGTCCAATGTGAGGTTGGGTGTGGGGGAGTCCAATGATTTTAGCCAGCTGTGTGTGTGGACCTTTGTAAGTTTGGTTTTGTTTTTAACGGTGAGAAGATTAAAAGAAACAAGTAGAGAAGTATAACAGGATGGGCTGAATAATTAATTTGTACAGAATTAGTAATTCTTTCTACCTATGAGGTCAACATATGTGCTGATGGTGCATTCTACACCTTCAAAATCCTATCAATAATAAAGGGGCATAGTAGCGATGTGCTTTTTCTTCATATACCACACAGAAATTTACAACAGTGGCTTCAACATAACCAGAGGTATGATATTGCTCATTTCTGCTATGAATAAAGATATATTTCATAGATAGATTATGTCTATGGAGAAGAAATCAAGTCAAGGAAGTCAGCAATGCAGTAAGTTTCATCCCAGCTGATTGAAATCGAGAGTTGTCTCAATTCAAAAAGCAGGAGCTGAAGCCGTGTAAGCATTCAGACTTTTACTGCCAAAGTTGATAGATAGGTAAATACAAGGCACTATTTCATACTATTGATGGCAAAATATTCTTTTGTCTCTTATTTGGAGAGTGACTAAAAAGCTTAAGCCATCCTTTTCTAACTTGGAAATACAAGCTTCCCAGCAGATAGTGACAGTGAACTGACTGTGTCTGCTGATGCAAAATTCTTTCCAGGCTTAAAGAGGACTAAGTACACACTATCACCGTGTAAGGTTAGCATTTAATGTGTTGTTTGAAAATTAATATCTAATTTCTAAAACTAGGAGTCGATGACAAGGCCCCTTTAAGAAAGAGACTTTACTTTGCATTCAATTTGCTCACCATTACAATCAAAGCCTTTCCCTAAGGTGGAAGATAAGCTTTATGGCTGTTGTAAAACTACAGCTGATCCATGCCCTTAACCTATCAAGCTGAGCTTTCCTCATTTGGAAGCTCTGAGATCTGATCAAGGAGGAAATTGTGAGCAGAGGTGGATGTAAAGGGGGTGGTTATGCAGTTATGAGCTTAAGGACTGCAACCCTTACAAGCAACCAATGAATAAATCCTTTTGACCCATACTATTGTAAGGAAATTGTAAATGGGCAAGTCCTTTTTGACACAACCATGTACCAACAAATCACACACGTTTTTGAATTGAAATAGTCCATCAGGTTCTAAATCACGTGTAGGGTCATTGTTCTGCTTTAAAGTTTAACTTCCAGCAAACCTTAGACTCTTTGTTTCCACTCTGGATTGCGCTTTCATCAAATTTCCTCACATCAACTCACACCAGCTTCCTTGTTCCTGCTTAGCCAATGCATCCCTGTGAATAGAGTGTTGTTATGACAGTCTCTCCAGGATGATGCAATAATATTTATTTTTTTAAGCCTCTCCAAAAAGTATATAGACTGAATTTTTGTATAAAATTGGATAAAAACCGATTGTTGAACTGGTAACTAATATACAGTCAATGCGTTTTACGCTTAACACTGCTGCTTACCTTTATCACGGCTGCACTTTTAAAAAAGAATAAAAAATTTCTTGAGAGCTGTACTGAACAAAATTTCCTTTTGTATGTACTCAGGTGTACTGTAAAAAGATAATAAAGTCTGTCTAAGTCTAAGTCATAGTTTATTCTTTTTCAACAGTCACATTCTTCTTGCTAATTTCCTATAAAAAGCAATTGCTGTTAAGGGATTCCCCTACCTGAGTTGGTGATTTCTTCTCTATAATAGGCCTGTCACTTTGGGTAGTTGGTCTTCTCTTTAAATTCTTACATGTTAAAATACTGTTTCCAGATACAGTTGGATAGGATTGAGCAGAACCAGGAATGACTTTGAACTTTGCAGTAAGAAAGCTTTCTGAACATAACTGTGTTTTAAACTCTCCCTCAATCTTTCTGCAAGCACTCTCACACACTCAATGGAGATACACAGAGTTTTGACTACAATGGGCAAGCAAATATTTCAAAGAGTGGCTTACACCGGAAAGTGTTTGAGTGGAAGTTAGCCACTCATGCTAGTAAATTAATTTTAATTCGCTAATTTTTTTATTACAGCATCAAAGCACAATTGCAGCCTTCCTTCTGGAAATAAGAGCAACTTTTCACCTACAGTTTTACATTTTTTATTTTAAGAACAAAGAACACATATAGAACACCTCTGGTAGTGTAAAACATACTAATATATATATATAAATATACAAAAGAAGCAAAACAGGCTAAAAGGAGAAAACAAAACAACTAGATGAATAAAGGTAATAAAAAATAATAATAATACAAATAAATAAATAAATAATTAAATAAATAAATAAAATACAAATAAGTAAATGGGGAGCTGGGTGCAGGGGGGATTGTTATTTACACATTGAAACAACAAACCTCACAAATGGTTGCCATTTAGAGTAGAATTTGTTCAAGCTACCAGTTTTTGAATATCCTCATTTTCCACCTTCAAAAGCGACATGACCTCCTTTATCCACATTGTACTGATGGGGCTATAGCGTTGATTTCCAGTTATGAGAAGGGGTGACGCCTTTAAGTATCGAGAGGTAAAAGCTGTCACTTCCAACCCTCTTACGGAGAGTATTGACTTATATTGCTCTTGGGAGGCCAAAGATACCAGTGCGCGAGGCATCAATAGTTCTGAGAGAAAGTACAACAGACATGGTGTGAAAAGTAGATTCTGTAAAAAAATTCGTGAGAGCTGAGCATAAAACATATGTGAAAGATTGCAGTGTGAATCTCCACATCGACTCCCAAACATCCACCATATATTTTGATAATTCAGTTTATTTATATAGCATCAATCTCACCACACGCCATCTCTGCACTAAACAGAGACAATTCAACCAGATCATAAAGTCAAACTGATTCCTCAAAGTTTTCACCGTAAAGGAAACCGGAAGCTTGATTTATCGACCATTGAGGCAATCCCTCAGACTAAGTATACGCTTGTGTTTAATAAAGTGGAGAGTATTGCCATACATTAGCTGGATATGGTGAAGCCGCATTGATAATATTTCCACGGCTGCGCTGGTAACGTAAGTAAGCAGTTTAAATTGGTTCTAGTTTTGCTATCATCATCTTCGCTAAGGGGCTCACTCAATTATTAGTTAGTGTGATTCCCTTTAAATCTAACCAGTTAACCGCTTCTAAAGCTAAGATTATGCTAAACCTCATTACCACATAGGCTAATGTTAATTTCTATTAATGTTGTTGGTGTTTTTAATTGTTTTTTTAGGGGCAGCAATGGCACATTAATGTTGTGTTCGATGTATGCATAAATTGTTCCACTTACCCTTATTTTAACCATGATAGTGCAGCAGAGATTGATTTTGATTAACTCTCTATGTGAATTAATGAGGCTCCCTAACAAAATCAGACTTTTGTTGGTCTTGCAGTGGCTTAGGACACTCTCCCATTCCATGGCCTCGCTTCTTGACCTGTTTACTATGTTTTTATGTTCTTCTCATGTCAAAAGTCAGCCTTATGCATATCGCACTATAACCCCAATGCCAAAATAGAGGACTGAAATGTTTTCCTCTTGTTGGATTTTCTGGATTGAACAAAGCACCCACAGAACAAATAAGAGACACTTTCACACTCTGGATTGTCCGGCAGGTTTTAGCTGAAGCCCTTTACAAAAATCACATTTCGGGATGATTACTTATTTAGGCATCAAACCTTGAAATAACTGTGGATATAATAAAAACTAAAATAATCAATTCCTCTTTACAAGAAACCAAATGCAGCATTTATTTTAAAGTAAAAAAAGGAAGTTTACAAATATATTGGTTCTGTAATATTTTTGCAGAGTTAAAAGGCTTTTACTCAACATTCACTTTCAGTTTGTTAAAAAGTGAAAATCTTTGCTTATTCAAAACAAAGCACATGAAAACATGAGGTAAACAATCAGATCACACTCAGAGGTTTTTTCTGTGCCTGCGCTGCATTACATAATGCGATGATGTGCATAATGTGTTAGTCAGTGATGACTATATCTAATCTAGCTCTACTGGATCCAGTCATCGTCTATTTTTAATCCACTCCTACACAAATCGTCTCCCTTCTCCTTTGCCTCAGTCTTTTCTTTCACAGGATTAAGGCAGTGGTGACAGGGTCAAGCTGGCTGGAGAAATCTGTTTGCCATATATGCCTGTGTGCGGGTTTAATAAGGCGGCCGGTCTGACCGAACACTGACTCACACAGACACAGATGGCTCCCACACATGCCTGCAGAGGTAACCTGGAGGTGGCAAAGCCGTGAAAATGGAGAGGTTATAGTTTGTCACATTCAGTGAATGTGTAAAACGCTAATGTTATTCAACAGATGTAATGTAAAGTGTGTGTTTCCTGTGTTTATGATGCTAAATAAGCACTGGATTATGATAACAGCTCGCTGCAGTTCTTGAAATCAGTGCATCACAAGGCATGAAATCTAATATTATCTGTCACCACTAGAGGAGCTAAAGTCGGTTTTAATAAATTTCAACAAAGACAGCTGCTGCTGTACTCAACATTGCAGCAGAAAACTCATTAGCATCACTGCAAATCACTTTTACTATCTTTGCTGCCACCGTTTGCATTGTTTTACCTCTTAGTTTATGACAAATACATATTTTCAAGCGGATTTAGATAATGTCATATCTAAATGTATTGTATCATATTATACTGACAACCAAAAAGAACATCATTAAAATCAATAATCATTTCAGAGATTTAGTTACAAATATAAACTTTCAAAAAGGATTTGAAAAGAAATTATGAATTGAATGATAAATTTTGCATGAATTTCTGCATGCATGAAGCGTTGCATGGAGGCTCTGCCAAGATGTTAGGGGAACAGATTGTTTTATTTTTATATAATTTGTCATACAATGTTTTTTGCATACCATATAGAGACCCTGTTGGACTTCAGTTTTACTTCACAAAAAAACATAAGACAGTATGTGATTATGTGATCAATGTAATTAAGTCCAGATTTAATCCAGCATCAAAGTGAGCAGGCCCCAGTTCTGTGCATTGATACATTCAACCATTTTAATTATTGACATTAGGATTTTTTGGGTTAGTTGGCGTTTGTGTAGAAGTTTGTTGTTTGGAGGTGCACAGTTTTCAGATTGTGTGTGGAGGATTTTAGAGGACCCAAATGCAGAGACAAAAGCTGAGGTTTTTTTTTTTTTTGTAGATTTTAAGTCATCCAAAGGAAACAGAGACAAAGTCCAAAACAAAAAACAGTAAAAACAAAAACCTGTAAATGTCAGGGAAAACACGTATGAGGAGCTAAGACACAACGAGGAACCAGCAAACAGTATCTGAAGAAGAGGAGTATATAGCTGTTTCTCAATATGTGTACTTGTGCGTTCTCTTGTGCTGTTGTTCTCGAAAAACGTCATCAGCCTCAGCCCTAGTACTGTTCCAATTCACAACAACAGCAGATAGAAAATGGACAAAGTTCCTGGATGTTGTTCTCACCCCTCCCTCTTTACCCAGCATGCATCGGAGCAGACTTGTCCGTTGCTGAGATTGACAGCTGTCCAAGCATGCACTGCGGCAGCAGCAGCTTCCAATGGAGCGCACTAAGAGATCACAGTATGAAGTTAAAAGTTCTCTTTTCTGTTGCCATTGTTCTATAAAAGTAGGATTTAAGATATTTAAAGGTGAAAACATTATACTTTTAAGCATCACTATATGGCACAAATTTAGTCCGTAATTTAAAAAAAGTTTGGATGTTGAAAGGACCGCGGCAACCAGTGGACCTCCAAGAGCAACAGCAGCAAGGGCTAAAGTTAACCTGTCTGCAGCAGCCCTCTCTCACCATAGCCGTGTGTGAAGTGCTTTTTTTGACAAAATGTTAATTTGATTTGCCTTAATCTGACTGTGTTCATTATTATTCCCCCACTAAATGAAAAAGTAAGAATTTATTGTTATCTAGAGACTATTAACAACAGGAGGTGAAATGCAGCTCTAGCCGACCCAAGCTAGTGGGGTCAAGTACGCTTCTGTTCCATTTGACCCGTGTTTATGCTGCGTGCTCCCGTTCTCCCCCCAGTCCACACTTTCCTGTGTTTTTTTTCAAGAAGATACTTGGCGAGGACACAAGTCCGTACTCGCGTTCTTATGAATTAAGAAATGGCCTATATGTCAAACAGAACAAAGACTGGGGTAATTAACTGACTGGGAGCAGGTGTGGACAGAAGAATCTAGAAGGGAGCTATGAGGAGCAGACACAAGAGGGCAACAGAGAGTAAACAAGATATATACAGAACTCAAATACAACCAGAAAACACAACAAAATGGAGATTAAACATACGACGACTCAAATAGAAAACGTAAACCGGACCAAAAAATGCAAAACCATGACAACAGTAGAAGGAGAGGTGATAGAAGTAAATTGCTTCCAGTGGGGAAGCACAAAGGAAGGTCATCAGCAGTTAACACTGTGTTACTGAATTCACCTTTGTAGCCTTTTTTTATTTAAAATTTTGTTTTCTTTTCACACAAGAATTTTTTGCTTTAAATAATTGTTTCAATACATTGTGGATGTTTAATTAGGAATAAAATTGTGAATAAGCTGTACTAAACAGGGATCAGAAACACAATGAATTAAAATAGTATGTAATACAATTCAATCAATGCACAATTGTCACAATAGTATTTGAGATTTTAGCTTTTCTTTTTATATGTATCTCTATATACTAAACTACAACTGGGGACTACAACTGATATTTGTATTCAAAGCATGTTGTTTGGCTCCTTGACCAGCAGATGTCCCTCTCAATCTGCTAATTCCCTGGAATACCATTCAGACTCAGGTCCTCTCTGTTGGTGTTTATGTCTTATGCTTCTTGTTGTGAAGATTGATTTGGTCTTCTCTCATGAATAAAAGCCTGATATTCCAAGAAGAAAAAAATCAAAAAATCAAAAGTAAAACAAAGGAATAAAAGGATTTTTGTTTCTCTCAAAAGAGCCTGCAGAGGTGCAGCTGCCACAAAACAATAATTTGTGTATAAAACTCATGGAATCCCTTTTTGGAACATCAGGGGGTTAACACTTTGGTCAGAAGGTCCACTGGGTTACTCTAGCCCTGGTCATTTGTCTCTGTTACTTCTTTATTCACTTTGTGGTTAAAACAACTGGTTTCCTTTGGGGAGCTGAGGTCAGAGTCAGTTAGAAGGGGAACAAATCCCAATAAAGAAAAGAGTTATTGTTCAGGTTATAAACATGTTTTTGCTGTTTTTTTACAGAGTGCTGGAGGGTACTCTGTGATCATAATACAATCCCTGTTTTGGGGATTTTGTAATACCTTCTGAAGCTAAGACTGTGTTTTGTCTGAGAGAATGAATAGAAAAAAGAAAAAAAAAAGAAAAAAAAAATTTAATTTTGGCAATTTTGAAGACAATACACTAGTCGACAAAGCTTGCGTTAAGTGAATGCAGGCAATCAATAAAATTTCTTACAAATGTTTCACCTTCATGCTTCACTCACACATTTCAACATATAATAATAATCATTTTAATAATTGTCCTCTGCATTTAACTCTCATAGGGAGCCTATAGTGATGAGCCTGTGCGGTACCTGAGGAGCCATCTGGGGCTTTGGGTTGTGCTCAGGGACTCAGAGGCCCTGTGGGATTTTAACCCAGAAACTTGGCAGCCTTCCTTCACAAATCCCCGTGATCTAGATAGATGTGATAGACCAAACATTTAGTCATAAATGTTATAAATTGAAATCTCTCATTATTCCGGGCTCCTTAACCCAAACAACAACAACAAATGTAAAAAAATCTAACAAGAGCAATGAAAAATCATAAAAAAAAAAAAACTCAACTTCTTCTGCATTAAAAAATGTAAAATAAAATATGAAAACAAAAGCAAAAATAATAATTTTAATATACAAAGTTTTCATTCAGACCCAGATAATGACAAAAGGTCATAAAATCCTCAACAGACTTTAAAAGACTGAACGTGACGTTCAGTCTTTTAAAGTCTGTTGAGGGCCCAGAAAACATGAGGAAAAGGTTTTTTAAGACCAAAAGGATTACCCTGAACACACCATTCAGCAGTATTATACACTGAAAAAAACAAATCTGAGTTAATGGAAATGTTATGCAATTAAAATGTGTAATATTAACAATAAAATGTTACATTAGTATCTTTACATAATAAATCTGGTTTTGAATTAATCTGCGTTTGTTCAAAACACAAGACAATGTGCATTTTTTTCCTTTACAAAATGAATCTAAGTAATCCCAGCCAATTTTTTGACATACACACTCACAACAAACAATACCTTGTTTCATTTACTCAGTACAAAAAATTGCTCCTCTTCCTGTTTTGTTGGTGTGGAAACCCCGTGCATTTCAAAGAGAAGAGCTACAGGTGTTGTTGATTTTACAGGGTTTGAGTTAGATCCCTCTCTTAAAGTTTTACAGTTAAATTTCTGAGGTTCTCCGAATTCACTTTCTAGTTGCACTACTGCATTTTCTTATAGCGATGTTAAGAGAGTTATGTTTAACTTATATTTAAGTTATGTTTGTGAGTCTCTTAAGCGTGCACACCATATATGCAACATTTTTTCAGTTAATGAATGTGTTCCATGCAACGTTTTGAGGGCCCGTTAAAGCCTAGCAGTGTGTAATTTTCAGCGTCCATCTAACGTCTGCAGACTGCAGACCGCAGCAAGCAACATCAACATCTTCCCCCAACAGTACGCAAGCGAAATACATTGACATTAAATGTCTTCCGACGACGCCCCGCATCAATCTACCTTCAAGGGAGCGAGGTTTGTTTCAGAGGATAATTTTAAGGGCTGCATCTATTGTTGAGTACCGCTCTCACCTTATCTCTTCCCCAACTTAATGACATTTACTAACGTGAATGGGCGATTTCAAAATTGCGTGCCAAGGTTTGTATGGTTCTGCGCCGTACAGTTTAAAAGATGTCTGCAGTCCATGGCTTTCATGGTGACCGCCTCTCCTATGTAATTAGTGGGCCGTAAACGCAATCTTAAGGCAAACGCTAGGGAATAATAGCGGTTATTAAGAGGTTGAGCTCAGAGAGATGATGATAAATAACATAAGTTAAGTAGAGCATTATATTGGCATTTCTTGACTGTATATTCCCCGTGTAATTACTCACCGTAGCTTTAAATGAGTCATTTGGTAGTTGAACAAAGGTAGTATTCCTCGGCTGCGCCCTGGTGGTCTCAGGGGAAATATCATCAGACTTGTAATTGAGAGGAGCCAATCTCCGACCCCGCACCCACAGGCCTCAGAAGTCTTCTTATGCGAGAGGTGTCCTCTGTTTTACAGGGCTGCAGAAATCACTTTCACTAAAAGCACGCTTGTTGCTAGCGACAGTGGGTTAGATCTTTGTGCAGTTATCATGGGCTTTGGAACCAGCATGAAAACAAAGAAAAGCCCCAGGTCGAAAGCAGGCAAGTAAAGAGGTGAAAAGCACCCCGGACAGAAGTGTGCATTTGTACATCGATATCATCGGGCAAAGCATTTCCCAAATGGCGCAAAGCTAAAAACAATAGAAGGCTGCAAGTTTGGCTGACGCTGACCTAGCTGTTTCTTGCTGATGCGATTGTGGGGTAATATTAGGAATGGTTTCTCTCTGTGTGTGCATGTTCATACTTTGACTGTGTCAGTCATTGTGAGCTCGCTTCGTCTGCTGCTAAGCTCAAAACAACCGCGCTGGGGCTGACGGAGAAACCAGAGAGAACAGCTGCATATTTAGCTCTATTGAGTGCATGTTCTTTTACTTATTCGCCTCTCGGCCTCGCTGGAAAATCAACACCGGTTGCATAATATACCTCTTAATGAGCATTTGAAGGAAACGTTACTGTAAAGTAGTGAGAAACACATAATTGATATAAAATGTTTTGCACAATGTGAATATATTGTAATTTTATTGTTTTGCCATATTACGGTTAACCCTTGGCCACAGCATGCACATCTTGAAATGTATTGACTTGAATTTTGTGACTATAATTCTGTTGACAAGAAAGCCTGTCAACTTTCACTTAATGAGCTTTTCTCTACCACCACCATGAAGCACAAAATGTCTCAACCTGTGTGGTGTATATATTTTATTATACTTGTCAGTTTTCACTATCAAATGACCAAAATGTCAGCTTTATGAAATGTAATTACTATAATTCCATATTTGATGAGCACATAATACTGGCATTCTGTTTACAAGTACCAGTGTTGAACTAGTAAATAGTAGTAAAAGTAGTAAAAAAAAAAATAAAATAAAAACTATATGTATGCATACTTTCAGTAGAAATACTCAGTTGCTAATTAGAAAATTTGAGTACATGTAACTTTAAAATACACAAACTGTTTTTAAACAAAGTAGATTAAACTTAAATTTTTAATTTGGAAGTGTTAAACTTAAGTTGGATTCAGACAAAAGTACACATTTAGAACTCTTAAAGTTATATAGATCCAACATAAAAAAATGACTAGGGCAATGTTAAAATTAAGTAAACTTTATGTGAAAATTTTATTTTAACAAACAGAGAAAATAAGAGGTTTCTACAAAGAATAATCTTGTTGGATCTACGTAATAAAATTATGCAAAAAATATTCATTATACTTTTTAAGTAAATCAAGCAGATTATTTTTATCAGTGTACTGTGAGGAGCAAGTAGCAATTGATTAAAAGAACTTAAAACACGGCAATCCTGGAAAAAAACCTGTCTAAAGGTGAAAGATATTAGAGACTGAGTACGCCTACCAGCACAGCAAGGATTTCACAATAAAAGGGGCTGAGATTAGCTGTTCTTAAACTTTTTGCGCCAAATAGTAAATACAATAGAGTTTCATATACCTCTTTACTCGCAGCCATTTTAAAGGAATATAATTATCACTTACTAAAGCTGTATCACAGGCTGAGGGACAGAACCAAACAAGCTTTACCTTTCCACTCAATAGCAGAAATGTACAGATTTCCATTTGAAAATATGAAAAAAGCTCCAGTATAGTTTAATTTTTCAGAGGGAAAAGTCTGAGGTGATCTGAAACACAAATATTTCTGCCCTGGAAATAAAAAAATAGTAATTTATGCAGTCAGAATTAATGAATTTCCTTTTTTGAATACTTTTTTATTACATACATAATTTAACATCATTTGGTGAATATGCTGAAGCACACTGTTTTTAGTTTGTTAAAGTTTTAAAAGTAGTTAATGTTCCCACTGAGCTAGATAGAATAGTTAATAGCTTTCCAGACCCTGATTCCTGGTTCAGTGTAATCCACATTAGTTTGTTATTGGATTCCTGAAATTTTCTCCACTCTATGTCTCCTTTGAGAGTAAGTGCTTCCCTAAATGCCATGAGTCTTTTGGTGTTTATGTTTAGTGGATCTACGCAACCCTTAATGGATTTGCATTCAATATAGCGAACTCATGAAATGTTTCATCTCTGAATCACTTAATGTCAGGTTGTAAAAAATTCTTTTAAATCTTTGACTAGACCCAGAGGCGCACCTTGTCAACAGGCAAACCAAGCAACTGCTTGGAGCCCCTGAGCCGCTAGGGGCCCTCGAGAGCCAGCTACTGTACACCCGGTAGATAATAAACAGCAACAGGCGAAAGCATGAAGTGGCAACGCTATAGTAACTGAGGAGATGCACAACTTCGCATATAAAAATTCAGATTGTGGAGGGAATGTTGATTGACATTGGCTTTGCCCAGTCCTGCAAAATCCAGCAGCCCTGCCCAGGTGGATGACTTCCCTTAATGAAAATGAACGTAGCCTAGCGAATGGGTGACGTTGTAGGCCTATCGCTCTTCAGTAAATTGGAAAGCAATTAACTAAGCTGAAGGAAAATGATTCATTTTCCATGTCTCAAGAGAGACTTTCAGGAGCTTATTTCCATAGAGTGCGAAGGTCTTTGGATCTGGAGGACTTATGTCTGCATTTGCACAAGCCAAGGCCCGTGAAGCAGCAATTCTGGAAGCAGTATAGGACCCCAAATGTAATTTCACTACACTTACTATAACTACTTTATATTTTGTACAAAGTTTTTATATTGGGTTTTAACAGTAATTTACTTTTTATTTTTATTTTTATTATACATTTATTTTAATTAATTAGTTTATTCTTTTACTTTTTATTCTTTATATTTTCCAAAATAACAAGGTTGTTCATGTTTAGAACATTTGGAACCAAAAAGTTTTATTTAATACATTTTTCTTTGGTGTCAGATTATTTATAGCCTAACATAATGGTGATGAACACTGGTCAGTAGGGCCCCCTAGGATTTTTTGCTTGGGCCCCACAGACTCTAGAATCGCCTCTGACTAGACCTTAAACTTAACTGAGAATTTGTGACAAGACTTGAAATTCTTGCCTTAAATCTTACTAGGATTGAGATAAGCTGTAAGAAATCTTACCACATAAACTGATTCAGAATGAATGGATGACACATTAGACAGCTGTAATTCAAAACCAAAAGGCTTTTCAAAGCAGGATGGGTGAGACTTGGCTGAGGTTGGGCGCTTTCCGTCGTTTACAAAGGTTAAGTTCGGCGATTCATTAAACGTTATCAGGCTGTCTGTACCAAAACAGCTTCATCGTGCGGAATGGACTTTAACAGACTACGGCGTTGTCGGCGAAGATAAAACTTCATCGACATTCTGTGAAATCAACATTGCCCCAAATATAGTAAGACCTCCCTCCTGACTCTTCCTGGCGTGTAAGCGGCGCCATTCTCCCCACTTTACAAGAAAATTAAATGGGAACTAATAGGCACAACTGCAATTAACAACAATTATTTAAAATATTGAGAGGACTTTACCACTGAAATTTGCAAGAGCTATAGTTAAACTGACAATGCCTAATACGTGCATGGCAGGTGGATGTTGTAATACACTAGGTAAAAAGTGAAAAAAAGAAATGAGGCTTTTCACCTTTCCGATTCATGATCCTCCATGAACGGGTTCATCGTTGGATTGCCAACTTGAAGAGGGAGGATTTGCCATCGAACTTAAAACACGTAATAATATGCAGCCAACATTTGGAAGAAGAATGTTTTCAGATGACTTGGATAATAGCGCGTTGTGACAAACACCAGATAGAACACTGGGACGATCAACAGCCGATACCGCACCGTGACGCCACAAACCGGTAGGTGGCAGTAGTGTTCTTTGACAAACATGGATGCCTGCAGTAAAAGCACGTTTAAATGAAAAATAATCTTAATTAAAAACACTTATTGACCAGTATATAATAATTTCATATTTAAAATACTTTCAGAAGTTTGAATTCTGAATTTGACCGGACTTCTCCTTTAATATTATATGTATGATTCATTCATTCCACTTCCAAAATATGCACTACTATGCATTTGCCAACCTACATTCGTGACTGAACATAAAGGGTTTCAAGTGTATACTCTTATAAAGCAGTGTGTGTTAGTAACTTCTGGGAGAACACACATTCCTCTGACCTCTGTGTGTCTGCTTGATTGACAGTGTAGCAGAGAAGAAATCATAAAACATAAGTGAGGAAGATAACAATAGGAGCACTTTTGCCAGTCTTTTCAAGAGGCAGGAATTTAATCACTTTTGTATGAGGATGCTGTTCACGATCTCTGCATCTTATTTCCACAGAGAATGTAAACAAGAGTTTAAAAAAAAAAAATGAAAGCTCTGTCTTGACCTCAAACAATTCCGTTTTATGAAACAGTCTCCGTCCGTCTGTGAAAGCTGGTCTGCCTGCAAATTCCTTTCTTGTCAAACAACTGTTTACAAAGCTGCTACTTCAACCCGTTCGTTTGATAGCAGTGAAAAGCACCGCTCTGACATTTCATTAATCACATCATTTAACCTGCTATTTGTTTCCAGGCAACAATATCTACGTATCATTTTTAATCTTCCTGTTTCAATCACTTTTTAAACTGAAATGTAATTTTTAATTGTTTGACTGACTTACAGCTTCCTCCTTGGTGCCCGTTTTGTGTGATTCCAAGCACACACATACGCATATAATGACTTACTGAGGAAAAGGTCAGTCTGGCTGGCGGCCTGTCGGTCCACCTTCCTCCATCTGCCTTTGATTCAAACCTGGTTTCTGCGTTATAAGACTCTCATCTGTATGCGGACTTCAGGTGACGTCAAGCTGTGATCCGGCAACAGATCAAACACAGGTTTGATTAAGGCAGAATAAAGGTAGGAAATTGTCTCTTCCTCAGGAAATGAGAATACAAGGATTAGCATGTTAAAATTGATTTAAAACTTAAAGCTAAACAGTAAAGTTTTAGACTCTCTTTATGGTTTATGTGCTCTCATTTGTCACTTTATATGAAAGATATTTAAATTCACAGGCGAACATATTAACCAAAGTACTGCCTGTTTCCTCTGCACTAATCTGCAGAAATAATGTTTTGTAAATAAAAACAGGTTCAACCAAATGGTCCACATTCCTAAATCTCCCTGAAACCAACAAGCATCCATATGCAATATATCTTCCCCACATCCAAATCACTTCCTGTCAGCTCCTGAACTCTTTGTTGACCACAGAACGTCTTGACAGGACTGAACTCAGTTTGCAGTCTTCACCTCTGTACAGCACACAGAAGGAAATATTTGGTAGTCAGATAAAACAGAAAATATTAGTAAACCTCAGTTTTCAAGCGCTACTTCTGATTCTCGGTGATATTGGGAGCAGACTTTATTCCAGCAGATGAAAATGCTTTGATTAAAGATATAACTTATCTTTTTTTTGTTTTGTTTTGTTAACAAAAAATAAGCTTTTTATGCTATACATCTACACAACTGTTTGTCTGAGAAGTTTACCCAGAAAAAAAAATGCCTAGAGATTCATGGGAAACTTAGAAGATACAACATTACAGTTAGTTCAGGAAATTGTACATTTTTCTTTGATGCTCTATTTTCAGCTCCTGCCCAGAACCCCAAATATTTACATGGTTCTGGAAGCATAACAGTCTTTAAATTCCTTGGGAGGTAATTATTATATGATGAACCATTTTGACAATGATCTGTTTGTGCATGATGAGTTTTGCAAAAGGTCTGACCCAAAAGATCACAGAAGAACTTGCTCAGAGAGAGCAAGGCAAAGGTTTTAACTGGTTTATTGAGGAAAAGGTAGAGAGGGGGTAAGCTGGAACTCAAAAAGGGAACTGGTGAGCAGGAACTAGGAAGTCTGGAGAGGATATGACAATGATTAGTTCAGGGACCGTGGGAATCTTGGATGCCGTAAGATAATGCTAGAGAGGAGGACTCACGTAGGGGGGTTCTTCTCTCACTTTGAATCCAGTAAGTGTTGGTTGATCCAGAGAAGAGACACGTTGAAGGGTGGACAGGAAAATATTCTTTGGACCTGGAGGAACAGCCGAGGCGGACTGTCACTTAGATTTCAGGAGAACTTGAAGGCACATGTGGAGATTTATCCCCTGCTCGGTCAGTGAGAAGCTCAAACGATCCTTTCCGGGGAAGAAGGCCCAAACTTATCCAGTTTGCATCCCACAAATATGGCTCGAAGCTGATCCTTTGGGGAAGAGGCTGGCTTATCCCAGTTTTGCATCCTGCTCAATGTGAAACTCAAGCGATCCTTTCGGAAAGAGGGCTGACATCCAGTTTGCATCCCTGCTCAATGCTGAAGCTCAAGCGTCCTTCCAGGAGAGGGGCCCCGGCAGCCAGTTTGCGGGGTGACTACCAGGGAGGCAAGACAAAGACAGGTTAACGCTCAGAGGAGACAAGACTCAGGTTGGGCTAAGCTAATCTGGCAGCGGCTGAGGCACTATTATCTGTTCTTATCAAGTAAAGTAGGTTTTCTGATAGCTACCTATATGAGATTTTTGTTGAAAATATTTTATTTGACTAAAATACATACTATTTATAATGATCTTTGAATAAAACTGTAATATGTTATTATACTTAAAAAAGAATGATAACCTCTAAAGAACATGTTTTGTCATAAATGTTGCTCTCTGCAGCCTCTGACAGACTTTTAGTCTAACGGTTTATTATAGAGGCAGAGGAGATCCTGATAGAAGGTCTCAGCCTGTTTTCATTGTGTCCTCTACTTGATTTATGCCTAACTTTAAATGGGACTTCTTACAGCTCTTCTATTTACTCTCTGATAACCAGCAGAGGATGCACAGAGTTTTTTAATACTGAGATTTACGCCTAGCTGGATTACATTTACTATTTCAGCGATCTGTCATACAGGAAATTATTGGACAAATTATTGAACAGATTAAAACAGATTGGATAGAAATGTTTTGATTAAATGATTTAAAACTGATGAGTCTCATTAAGTTTTTCGGCAGCATAATCAGCCCCCACCATAAATTCATATATTATTGCAGGTTTTTCCATATTACCATCCACTTCAAACCCTTCCAGCTATGCAGGCCGTGTTTGTGTCTTACATCAAAGGACGGTTTCATGTTTTATTGCATCCCTTTTTCATCTTTCTTCAGTGCATAGGTAATTCTGTTTTTCCTCTGATCTATTAGCAAAGGGAAACAGTAAAGCGTAGGTTTCTAAGCAGGGTCATGAACTAAATTAGGTTTTAAATCCAACGCTTCATCTTTTGATGACCTTAGCAACAAATTCCAGAATTAGACCCCCTGCTGCTAGGAAACAATAACTTACAGACCCTGAGCTGACTTAGGAAATATGCTGATAGTTGAGGCTGACACCGGACAATAACATACAACTCTGCACAGTTTCCAGGATCCCAATAAGTTTTGTAATAAAATCTGTTGCTGTGCAAACACTTTCAGCCATTTGATATTTGTTGATACTTTGCTTTCAAAAATTCTGACACTTTTGTTATATTCTAAGAGGTTCATAGATCAGCAATTGTCAGGGTTTTGTCTGTGGAATTTGTTCACTATCTTTGTTCCTTTTTTGTCCAGTCTTTGTTCTATTACAACTAATATGTAGTGTTCTTTTAAACTGAATTGGTAAACAGCTGTTTATGACCATCAAACCAATAAGAGGACCCTAAAAGCATCACATTTGTCACAAGAGTCAGTGTGCAGACATTTTTATACACCGTATTCCTCATTTATTCTTGCCAAACAAAAACAAGATTGTGTGGCATTTAAAATGTTTATGTAGGAAATTTTTTTTTTTTTTTGTGTGTGCAATCTGCTTGTGAAGTGTTTAAAGGAATAGTACACCCAAAACATGATTAGCCTTCATTTTCTACTCACCCCATGCTGAACAACACTCTGGAGTACTTTTTGATATCTCAAATGCATCTGGAGATCTGGGGGCTTCTTGCTGTCTGCTAACATTCAAATAATGGAGGGGTCTATGGTGCCCGAGGCAGAGAAGGTCCATAAAAGTCCACAAAAAACATTTCAATATTCCTCCATTCGCACTGCTCGTCCAAATGTATTCCAAGTGTCCTGAGTGGGTAGCATCAGAATTTACTCAAAACGAAGTCATTTAGAATGTTTTTAGAGCATAAACAGTAGTGTATAAGTTTCCTGAAAGCGTTCCGCGGCCTTTCACGGAAACAGCGGCAGACCAACCAGGCGAAGGTCGCGCATTCAGCTCGGCAAAGAACTCATGCTCTTCCTCAACACTGAAGTCCTCAGACATTTTTCTTTCGTTGTTTGTTTCTTTTTTTGCACAGGTAAGCAGCACATTTCTTCTTCTACGCTTGCATTATCGGGCAGAGCAGACAGCTGAATGCTTGCACTTTCATCTGGTTTGGTCTGCGGCGGTTTCGTAGCGTCATAGTGAGCAGCGCATCGTGAGCGGCGCTTTCAGGAAATCCCTATACACTACTGTTTTATGCTCTAAAACATTCTAAATGACTTCGTTTCAGGTAAATTATGGACGCGCTACCCACTCAGGACACTTGGAATACATTGAGGACGAGCAGTATGGAGGAATATTGGCACGCATTTTGTGGACTTTTATGGACCTTTTTGTCTCGGGCACCATAGACCTCCATTATTTGAATGTTAGTAGACAGCAAGAAGCCTCCCCAGATCTCCAGATACATTTGAGATATCAAAAAAGTGCTCCAGAGTGTTGTTCAGCATGGGGGTGAGTAGGAAATGAAGGCTAATCATGTTTTTGGGTGTACTATTCCTTTAATGTTCGGGAAAAAAGCTAAATTAGCTTTATGCTTTCTCTCCTGGAACTCTTCCAGGAGCTCCTTCCTCAGGGCTCAGACAGAACTCATAACCAGGTAGTCACTAACCTGAGTTTCCATTTCTACAGAGGATCCAGTAAACCTGCCCCTGCTGTTGAACCACTGTGCGCAGAGTTGATAATAAACACTTGTTTTGATAAAACTCTGATCTTTCTGCTTGTATTCTGGGTTCTATGTTCTGAGCTTCTGACAGAAGAAGACAGGTGGTAAGAGCTGCCATCTGTAACTGGAGCCATCTCTCTGGTCTTACAATTACAATTTCTGTCTAAATCTATTGACTTGTCTCATAGCAATTTTATACATAAACCTTATACAGTAAATTGCCATTTAAAAGTGTGTTTTAAAGTGGGTGGTCTCTTTTCAGGGAGGAATCGGCAAGAACACGCTTAAAGATGTAAACACAGCTTTCCTTTACAACCTCCAGAACAATTGAAATGTCCCCTGTGAATAGGCTGAGTACATCAATATAGAGGTTATTTATCCACAGTGAACCAATTTTACAGCCACTCAGTGAGGAAGAAGCCAGACTCTAGAAGCAACATAAAGAGCAAGATTACAAATTTCAAATCCACTCATGGACACAGAGCTTAAAGACATGTCCAGTGGCGTGATGAAACTACATTTACAGTGTTCAGCTTTAATGAAAACAGGGGGGAGCTTTCACGCAGAATGACAACATTCCAACTATAAAGCGTGGAAATGGAAGCATCATGTTTGAGTAATTTTGCTACGCGAGGCGTTGGCGTATTACACAGAATTAATATCATCTACAAGAAAGTGTCACATAGCAGACAAAGAAGAGGACCAGATATTGAAGCCAGACACGGTGCTGAGCTTTATTTACAGAAATCTGCAGACACAAAACCTCTGCAGGAGCAAGCAAGGGATCTTGGCAGGGAAGAGAGCTGGCCTATTCACTGCAGAAGAAACAGGCGGACCAGCAGGACTTGGTCCGAGTCCAGGAGACAAACTTGGCTCATATACGGTGGGCCGAGCAGAGATGGGCAGACAGATCCAAGGAGCTACGGGAAGCCTTTTAGTCCTCATAATAACCCAGAAGAACAGAAGCTCAGGGAGATGTACTTCATGCGCATGACACGGCAGAAAAATTCAGAAAATGTGAGTAACAGAGAAAAAATAAACAGTGGACATGTAGTCACTGAGAGCTTTCTATAATCCGATGCTGATCTGAAGTCTGCAGTGAGCTTAAAAAGAGAATGAAACAGGTGTGAGGAATGAGGAGGAGGATGGACAGGCCCACAGGTGCAGAGCATAAAGCCTAATTGTTATGGAGCATGGGGGGAGTGGCAGGATGAAAATAGGAGTGAGGCTATACCATGACAGAAAGAACAAAATGTGGAAAGTACTGCTGCAGCGTCTCATAACATCAACCAGAAAGTTCAACACGATAGTGAACAGCTACACTTTTCATAAAGCAGGATAAGTATCCTAGAGTCAGTGTTTTAGAGTGGCCATTACAAAACCCTGATCTTACTCCTGTAGAAAATTGGAGGGAAAAGCGGAAAGGTGGTGTTTGAGCAAGGTGTTCCACAAAAAATGGTTTACTTTGTATACAGTGAATATAAATATCTGGATTAAACTGTAAGTCTCTGTGACTGGCTGCTTTCCCAAATATACAGTTTAAAACTTAATCACTGCTGAGTTGTTTATGTCTAAGCCTCATAGTCTGAGTTTAAGACCATTTAATCCCAGGCTGAGCCATTGGTCAGTACAACCTGATTTAAAAAAATAAAAATCTTATGGAAAAAATAACTGTAAGGTGCAAATCACAACTTTGAAAAACCTGCAAACCTGGATAAATATTACAGCCAGCCACCTCAAAAGGGTCTGGCAGCTTTGGAGGAAAGGAAATTAGGCTATTTTTTAGATTTTTAGATTTATTGCAAAAACATTTCTTCTACAGAACAGTCATAACGCTTGCTAATGGTGTTTTTGTAACCATTCTTCTACAGGCTGCTGTTATGTGATGCTTCAAAACAATGTTTCATCTTCTTCCAGATTTTGTAAGATAGTATTTTTAGATCGGTTTCTATGAGCGGAGAAACCTCATGGGGCAAATTAACATCACATTAGGAAACTAAGGTATGTGATATTCAAAGGCAATGGAGAAAGAACAATGGAGCAGGAAGACGGAGGATCTATGTAATACAGACGCTAAGAGAGCCGCATAGTATCTACTCTACCAGCCATCAGAGCTGAATAAAGACAAGAGCATCTCATGGTTAATACAAGCAAAATGTATTTATCCAAACTTTCTAAAGACTTGCCTGAATTTCTGAACACCTCATTAGTTTACATGTGCCAACCTGCCATCTTCAGTTTCCGCTCTGTTTAAGGACAAATCATCAAGGAGGGAAGCCAGATGTTGATCCTGATTGTTCAGATGGTAACAGAAAAAACAGATTTGTTTCCTGTGAGAAAAACACAGATGGGCTTGTTTACTCATTGAAGAAAGGAAACGAGGGTCTTCCTGGCATCAACCCCAAGTGACCAGTCTGACCAGTTTCCCTGTCCCTGCTTTAAGAAACACATCCCCAAAGCATCATCCTGCCACCACCCTACCGAACAAAAAGTTACTCAAATAAACAAAACTAGAAATGTTAAAGCTGTTGCTAATATTTCATTAAAGGAGTCACAGAATGCAAAACTGAGTTTACATTGTCATAGATGAATAATGATAGTTCAGTGGGTGAAATGGACGTACAGAGTTCAAACCCCCATCAACACCTCCTTTCTCTGCAAATCTCACAATTCTAAACTTCCATCATAAAATGGGCCAATCCAAACAAAGCCCAGAGTTGACGTAAACTCTGGGATGTTGCCTTATTTGGTTCTGGCCTGTATTTTTGTCTCACCCTGAAATTTACATACAGACCAGCCCACTGGGGGGAGCATGAGCGGGGGGAAGCACAGGACCGCCGGTGTCCAGGCAACCATCACCAGGTCGGGTTCGGTCGCTCCGTCCCCCTGCTGGCTCTCTGCCCCTGACCAGCCGGCTGGGTTCGAGTGCCCGGTGTATTTTGACTACGTGTTGCACCGTAGTCAACCAAAATCCAAGATGATTTTGAAATTCCCCTGACATTTTTTTTAGGTATGAAAAGTAGGACATGTCTGGAAAAAAGAGGACGCTCTGGTCACCCTACCATATCAACAATCTCGGTGTTTCAGTGAGTAAGTGCCTGTTGCTATGATGCTTCTTTGTTCAGCAGATTCACTCGTAAAAGCCAACCAATCAGCGCACAGTAGAGACTGACACGGAGTAGATTTTTCACTCCCATCCCGCCCCATTCAGAATGACTCCGCCTCCCGCGCCTACTACCCCATTCTTGTTGTTTTTGAGCGCGGGTGAAAAAACTCAGAGCTGAAGCACTGTTGGTTTTGGGTCGTAGTTTTTTGACTCTCGCATAACAGTATAGTGAACTGTAGGTGGCTTCAAGGAAAAAATCCAAAAAATGGCGGCGCCAGTACTGATTTTTTCTTTCTATTTTATTTTATTTTTTGGCATCGATCCTAGTTTTTTTGTTGTTATTATTGCTTTGCCAGTCCCGCTAATGTTTAATCCCTGTACCGTCCCCAATCACGCGGATCGTTACTAATACTGACTCTCATCCCACGGGGAATCCTGTGACCCATGGGATTCCCCCGAAAAAATGTCAGTCTCTAGCCATTGCAGATCATCTATATTCATGAGCATACCATAAAAAGGAACAAAAACCATTCTAGGGTTTATAACCAGGCTTGCATTAGCGCACATAGAACAGCAAAATATGGTATTTTCAGCCCAACCAATATTACACACCCCTTTTCAGAGACCTATAGAATACCCTAAATACCCTATAAAATCAATTTATGAGCCCTCAGCTTAATGAAGAGTCATTTTAACAGCTGACATTATCCTACATACACCTTAAATCAGTGGAGCTCCTATAGATTCACTATAGTCATCTTTGCTGCTTCTTTGACTAGTCTTGGTAGGTAGACACAGTCCATTTATTGATCAGTTCTGTTGTTATGAAACCTTTCCCTTCTTTAAAGTTCTCTACATGTATCCTCCTAAAAGTCTGCTTTGTTTTTTGGTCTGCATGTTGCTCTTTGTTCCTTAACGTTCTATAATAAATATCAGAGGCCTCCAGAGAACAGTGGAAATGGTGGAAATTGGTGGAACTGGGTACATTTTAGTGTTGCACCGATACTGATACCAGTATCGGACGAGGCCTCGATACTGTCCTAAAATGGTGGTATCGTGGTATCGGCGAAGTACCAACAAATAGGGCACCGATACCATTTTGAAGTCATAAGTTTATTCAACTATTGTGACCCACTTCCTGGTAGGCAATAAAAAGTTCTACTGGATTCACTTTGTATTAGATTTTTTTCCTGCTTCACAAAGGTAGGCAGCAGCTTGACAAAGCCATGATGGCAATTATTTTACATTATTATGGTATCGGTATCAGCCGATACTGCACAGCCAGGTATCGGGCCAAAAAATGGCATCGGCGCAACACTAGTACATTTGATTTTATTTATGGCTCTTAGATTTAAAGGGGCTAAATACATATGAAAGGCATGTTACAATTAATTTTCTACATCACAATTATGTTCTGTTATATTGCATGTAATACCAATAAAACACTTTGTAACATGATGAAATATGAATCCACAGGTTGCCGTGCTTCACACATTGATTAGCTTCAAACTCCAAATATGCAGAACCTGACAGTCGCATCCCTCTGCAGCTTTGCTGGGGTTTGATTTTACAGGAGATTTCTATTGACTCTTTATCAAAGCACAAGGAAGGATCAACAGAGTTTTTGGAAAAAGAAAGAGATTTTTATATCCTTTATACATTAGATTTCCGAGTACAAATAGAATAGTAAAGCAACAGAGAAATGACTACGTCTCATATATTTTTATTTTATCAAACAAAAAGTATAGCAAATGTAAGATCTGTAAATAAGTAAAAAGCAAAACAGGGATATGTTGATTAAAAACAAAACTTTAATGGCGGTCTTAACAGTTTTATGATTGATGAAAAGCAAATGTTTTCCAAGTCGCAGCTTTGCAGTGTGAGCTGCTTCTCAAGTACTTGCTTATATAATCCTAACGTATGTTGATAGAAAGAGTTTTCAAAATCATACGTCTTGAAGCGTTGAGGCTGGATGAGAAATTTGAGAGGTGTCACTCATACTTTAGAGCACTTCTGCATCAGTGCTGCTGTAAATAGAGCAGATCGCTGCGTGAACTTAGGGGGATACCTGCAGGATCGCCTGATGTTTGTTTTATTCTCCATTTTATTGCAGACAATAAACATGGTATTTGAAAGGTATTGGTTTAATGTGCTGAATTTAAAGGATTTATAAAACCTCCCAGTGAGAATATTCCTGTGTAAACCCCTGTGTGTTATAGGGTCAAATGTTGATAGATGAAAAGAACCAAAATAGATAAAGTGTGAAATGTGGTTTTGGATGTTTTAACAGAAGGTGGTGAGACAAAACATGAATCATAATGTCAAATGTGGACGGTGAATCCTGTCTTCTTTTGACGCTAGAAAATGTTAATGGAATTATTAGAATTTCATGAAGAAAATATTATTTTCTGAAAGATGTTATTTCTCTCCCCTGTTCCATTTTGTGAAACTTATAATTAAAAAAAATGTAAGAGTCATTTTCATAAGTAATGATTTGACTAATATCTTAAATTATTAGTTTATATGAAGCTAAGGCGGAAATTCAACTGAAGAAACTCTGATTACTTCCATTCAATCTGAGGCTGATCCGCCTCCGATGCAGCCAACCCGCTTCAAGCCACTTTCCTCGATGCCCAATCATCTTCCAGCACTCTACTTAAAAGCCACTCCAAATCATCTCTAGGCCTGCTCTTCAACAAGCGCAAGATCCATCGCTCCTATGTCGGACTTTGATTCAGACAACCCACCTCCATCGCCTTCTCTCCACCATTGTAGTAAGCTCATCCCACTCCTCCTCGATGCTCCTTCAACTTCACCTCCAGTGTGTACTCCCTCCAGACTTTCATGGAGTTCCCTGTCACTTTAAACGGTCCGGCAGAAGACCGCCACATTGAGCCTGGTTCTGCCAGAGATTTCTTCCCAAAGGGGAGTTTTTTCTCTCCACAGTCGCTTCATGCTTGCTCTTCATGGACAGTTTATGCAAACTTTTTGTTTATTCAGTGACATCTAACTCAAGCATCACCCTGTATACCAGCCTCTATGGTTTAACCAAACTTCATCTATCTAAACTCCACCACCAGTTTCAGGCCCGGGGGAATATCCTTATTCTCATACATCAGTTTATCCGCATTAAAGAATAAATCAGCGTTTATGTTTCCTGCCGAGGCCTGAGCGCCAAAGTTCAAACTATCATATCAATAAACTCTTCTAATTGCATCTTTCTCTCTCTGGCGGAGTTTTTCAGATTGAAATATTTTTTGCACATTGTCCTAAGAATGTAACCAGAATAAATGCAATCAAAGAAAAAAAAACAGATTTTGTGGTAACACCCAATCACCTTTAATGTACTATTATAGTGAATAAATTTTCTACACAAAACAGAAACACTATGACTGAGACAAACCACAAAAAAACTATCAAATAATTATTATTATAGAGTATTTGTAGGGCTTTATTGTCAGAGGTGTTCTGAGAAAAGGTCTTCCTTTGACTTCGTATGCACACTGTTTTAAAAGGGGACGTTGCATAATCCCAGTTACTGGCATGATTTAACTGCTCAGATTGGCTTGAGTTTTAATTCAAACATTGATTCCCAGCACAAATAACAGACAGATTTTTTTGTGGTTGTGCAGCAACTGCATAAAACAAACAGTGAAATCTCCAGTGTTATGACTAGGAAAACAGGCAACAAAGTCATTTGTGCTCATTACATTGATGTGTGTATTTTAACAAATATCGATATATAGTTTGGGTTCTTATAGGTTAAGTGCACAAGCAATTATAGGGATACTTACATATATTACTCCTATTTACAAATATTCAAGTGCCTTTTAAGTACAAATATACATTAGGCTTCACTTTGATTACAAATCTTAAACAGAACACACACATATGCGTACATAAAGGAATGTATATACAATTTTGATAGAACAAACATGTTTTTTGGGCTCTTGCTTTGTGGCCTAACAGCCATTATATTGCCGTAAATCATATTAAAGTGCAGGAAATTCTTTTTTGTCTTGAGTGCAAACAAAGCCAAAACACAGAGCCCCCAATGGCGCAGGATGTCAGAAAAAAACTGGGGAAGTGGCTGACGTGTTTTGTGAGGAATGTGTGAGTTTCTGCTCAGCTTTCTGTGAAAAGTCATGGGAACAGCAAGCAAAGGGTGGATATTCCACCTAGAGCGTTTATGCTCACCTATAGTCAATGTCCATCCTGGCTCAGCGTCTTTCTGTGTTAGTTAATATCAGGAAAGAACTTCCAAAATCTACACAGAGAAAAGAACAGCCCGCTGGAACATGAAACACCTCCTTGGACAGATTATGAAAGAGTGAATGTTAAAATCCTTTTCTTTTTTTTCTGTTAATGCTTTTATATTCAGTCAAAAGATTGATTTCAATTACATTTTTATACAAGCCACTGAAATGTGGTTCTTAGAAAAAGAAAGAAAAGAAAAAACAAAATGGAAATTCAAAGACAAAGGTTGAGTCGGCTGCCTGTGTAACTTAGAGACGAGCCGTCTGGGAGGGCTGATTTCACCCCACACACCTCCAGGGTGCAGTAACTTTTATCTCTGTAAACACTCAGAACGGAAAGTGAGTTAGGCAGCTCTGCAGGGAGACTCAGACAGCATCGAGATAACTGAATGTTTTGAGGGGTGTCAAGAATGCTAACTGGCTGTTTGAAGCTGTGACATAAAGGAGTTTCATTTTCTTTTGTCTCAAGTCAAGGGAAAACCTATTCCCCTCTTTTCACAATTTGTTTCTGATGTGTTCATGTTCGAGCTTAAGTGAAGATTTAGTCCCCACACGGAATTGAGCACAAACCTGCAGACAATATCTCTATTTACATTTAACTTTTTTTTAAGCAAATGCCTCCTAGTCATTAGAATTTTAAAGTTTGTGGAACTTTTAGTCCTAATCCTGCATGCTGAGCTCACTCTACATGTGTTTCTTGGAGCTACTGCCTGTTTACTCTGTCTGAGCTGATGTTTTTGGGGAGTTATCAAGCTCTCTCCAGTTGCTGGAGCTGCCCGTCGGGCTCCGATTGGTGATCCTGGTCAGTAACGTCGTCCTGCGGATGCTGCTGTCAGAGTCCTCCTTCTTGTAGTCAGCGTTTAGTTTTCGGCAGCAGGAGAAGCAGTGCATGAAATCCTGGAGGAGGTGGCCGCTAAAGATCATGTATATCCACGGGTTGCAGCAGCTGTTGAGACTGGCAAGGAGCGCAGACAGAGTCACTGCTGTGTTCTCAGAATCTGTGGAACAGACAGAGGGAGAGAGGAAGAAATGATTAATCCAAAAAACATCTGGTATACTCAAGGTTGCAGAAGTGCCTCTGTAATGAACTTCATCTGGTGTTATATCGGAGGGGGGGTGGTTCTGTATAGGGTGTTTATCACTCTTGGCTCTAAATTCAAATTCTCCCCCTGTATTAATACCATCAATAACATTTTTCACTGTTTTATAAACACATTTTTCTGAAATTTTGCAGGAGTCAAGGGATTATCTTAAATTTATCACACTGAGATAGTTTCCTGCATAAGTAAAGATACGTAAAATTCACTAACTTCGACTATCAGGTTGG